>CM051240.1:226804378-227236878 GCA_027917425.1 Gastrophryne carolinensis | reverse complement strand
TGTCAAAGATGATTTATTTCCCCAAATGCCATCAGCCTAATACAAGCTGCAGTCAGGTCACATCACACACAAAAAGCAAATGGAGAAATCAGACTAAGGGGGGAAGTAAGAAATAATTGGGGTGATGGGATGTTGCAGAGAGCCTCCCCCCCATAATGAGGATAATAAGGCTTCATGGCTGAGAGGCTCAGCAGCCCTGGGCGGCTATGGCTGGCTGACTGGCAGCCTTTCCATTCTCCTTCCTCCTCTTTTGTCTCTTGTCATTAAGTCACCCCTCAGCCATATAGCCAAAGAGCTCTTTGTGAGTAAATGGGCCAGCAGGCAAAGCCAGGCACTAGTTCTTCCAGCAGTCCCTCCTCCTAGCTTGCCATAAGCACCCAGCACAATGCAATCCCTTAACTGCGCCCAATTTTCCTCTACCAGAATAGTTGCAATTATCACCCAATGGAGGCTGATTACATGAGCCATGCAAGGGAAAGGCAAATTAGCATTGGCTGACATGCCATTATCAGAACAATCCTCACAACCTACTCCAAGAGCTTTCATCATGTCAGATGTTCTCTACAAGGCTGAAACCAAAGCAGCTCCCATCCATCCATAACCTCCCTGACTGTGGTCATTGCATCAGAAGAAGTCAAACAGCATCAACAAATTAAAAAATATATCCTACTTGTAGGTCTGAGATTAGTTGGGTTGGTGTCCTGGTTGGCACTGGATGATGGAGGGGATGAAGAAGCCATCACTCTTTTGAGGATAAGTCCTTTTAGTTTGCTCTCAGCTTCTTTATATTCTTGATGTCAGACTTGGAGATCCCCTTCAGAAAATTGGAAAGGACTGCACACACCTCAAAGAGAGAAGGATTTCTTTTTAGATTTGGAAATACTGAGTAATAATAAAAAACGATCCTTTTTTTTCAATCTAGAATGACCTTGAAAATCTCAAATCCTTGTGATGGTGACCTAAATTCATTCGTCTTGTGTCGTGGTGTGTGTAATGAGCTAGGTCAAGGTTCTTAATATGGCCCCAACAGATCTACATCAGAAGAGCATTCCACCTATGATGATGACATTTGGCTTGATATGAAGCTTTAAAGACTATTGGGACTGTAGCAGGAATCTGTAGCATGGATGTAGGAAAGAAGTCCTAATTTTAGGGTATCTCAACAGACCATCACCTATAATAAAGTCATTTGACTTAAGGACTGAGGACTGTAGCAGGGATTTATAGTGTGGGTGTAGGAAAGAAGTCCTGATTTTAGGGTTTCTCTGAATAAGCTCAACAGACCATATTCTATAACAATCTAATTCAATTTGTTAAGAGGGATTTGTAGTGTGGATGTAGGTAATACGTCATAATTTTAGGGTATCTCAACAGACTATCACCTATTATAAAGTCATTTGACTTGATATGACGCTTAACGAAAGGACTGATGACTGTAGCATGGATGTATAGTGTGGATGTAGGAAAGAAGTCCTGATTTTAGGGTTTCTCTGAGTAACCTCAAAACACCATCTCCTATAATGTCATTTACTTTATATGAAGCTTAAAGTAATACTAGGACTGTGTCAGATACCTGTGACGTGGCTTGATGTTAGGGTTTCTCTGAGCCAGCTCTATAGACTTTCTACTGTAATAATAGCAGTTGACTAGATTGACAAGGTGATCTCAGGTGAAGACCACTACCTTAGCCTCTTCTACATAGTGATGTCTTATCATTTTGTCTTGTTGGTTTGATTTTTTAGAGAGTAGTTGTCATTATCTTTACTGCCTTATTTACATAATGTAAAAGTGTTCCTAAAAAGGCATTCGCTTTATAGTGTATGTGCTAACAAAGAGCCCATAAATGCTAGAAGGTCCTGGAGATTGAGCTGTATGTAAAGGTGTGCCTCAAGAAAAAAAGGCATTAACTTAATAGTGGATGAGCTTACAAAGAGTCTATATATATTAGAAGGACGTGCAACCAGACCAGGAATGTTTAGGCTAAAGGTATTTTCATTACATGTCCCCATTCCTACAGTCTAGCTGACCACCATATGGATGCCATTCGACTTTAGATGTGAAGCTGTTGCTTTGTCATTTGACCTGGGGCTCCTCAAGAAATAACTTTTTAGGCTAGGGGTTTACAAAGGGCACAGAAGATCCCGGTGAAGATCAGGACTGAGATCACAGAGATAATGACAGAATAATCCCAGATAGGTGATAAATAGGCTGTAATTATAATTCGGTCATAGTGTTAAACCTCTTTGTCTTCTCTATCTTCTATACATTCAGACAATGAAAGTGAATGGCAATTGTCTCTCCTAAAAAGAAGTGGAAATTGTCACCTGGCTCTGAATGTCTACCTCCAAAACTTCTTCTTTGGGGTCACCTTAATTTGGCTATTTAATGCTAAGTCAAGGAGAACACCAGAGTTTTCTTAAAGAAATTGACTTAATGGACATATTGAATGTATTGTCTTATTACAGGTGTGTTAGATGAGGAGACAGAAAAACTATCCAAAACATATCTATTCCAGCTCAGCAGACCATGCCACCTTTAACTTGAGAAACTGAAATATCTTTAGTTTTCTTATCTCCCAGCTATGTAAAGATTTAGTGGTAGGCAACCAACCAGCTGTAACCTTCTCTAAAGCTGTTTTTGAGTTACCTATTCTCCCTATTTTAAGTAAGAATATGGGGGTCCACTTTAGAAGGGACTGTACATCTCAGAAAGAGATATTTAGAGCCCATCATATTGAATATGACCCTGGGGGACCTTTTGTTGGTGACCTACATCCATCCATGAATGTGAACTCAGAGACTTAGAAGTCTTAATAAGTTTAATGATTTGATAGCTAATACATTGAGGTCAGCTCTCCCTTGTAAATGTGTATTCCTGACTTCTGACAGACCGATGCTTAAAAATGGCGATAGAAGCAATTGTCTGCTTAATAGATCTGAGACCAATCTAGATAGCAAAAGCGCCGTATGACCAACCGAGTAAAGGAAAAAGCAATGAATAAAAGTAATTTGCAGGCAGCTATCCATATATTCGGTAATACCAGTCCCGATAAGAGCTTATGGACAGAATCCTAGAAGGAGGTCTGCTGAGCTGCACTTCTCCAAATGATTTATTCTATTTTGGAGAAGCTGTTTCGAGAGCTTTTAAATAAAATATCTACCACACAGTAAAAAATGGACTCCACCTGTAGAACTGTTCCATTGCAGTGTTAGTGGGAAAGTCTCGTAACGTTTTTCAAAACTCAGCCTCTAAAAAAGCTCTAAAATCATTTGCCCCCCCCCCCCCCAATTCTCCAATTCTAAGATGACCCGACAATAATCTGCACTCCTATATTCGACAACATCCACCCAAATTATTTTTCATTTTGATGCAGCTCTATATAATAAGGGTCTAGCTTAGCTTAAGACCCCACTTTGTAGACCCCCACCCTCTTTAAATAGGTTAATAGAAGCTGTTATTTCCTAAAATGATTTTTCACCCCAAAAAGATCACAGACAAACGATTTCTTTGTATGTGTCTATCTTGTCAACTGTGCCATGCAATGACTGATGGAGACCAGTTCTCCAGTCTATATTTCTAACAATAGATTTGGGGGTCTCTTGATGACACATCTTCCCTTTTACTGTATTGGGTTCTGATTTCTTTTTGTTGTGTATGCTTTGCATTGCATCACATTTACACGTTAATTAGGAATTTATTTCAGCTCAACACACCTTTCAGTAACATTCTTTCCTATCCACCTATTTGGGCCATTTATAATGAGGTCAGATCGATCATTGACTCGATTGTCATTGAGGTCACATTAGATCGCTAACGAATTCTGAGATCAGGCTGACCTATTGTGAGAGCTTAGTAGCAATCCTTTAATAATGTCACCGATCAAAGCATTCTGTCAGTCTAATTCATTCCATTCATGGACTGTATTGGCAATGGCAAATGTGTCATGAAGATCCGACAATAGAAATAATAGACTTTAAATCCAAATAGAAACAGCCTGGATAGAGGGAATTGGAAAAGAGAGACAGAGGTGTAACAGGTTATCTCTATTCACTACTCTGTCTCTCGGCTCCTGTTACTGTTAGACACACACACACCACACACACACACACACTATAATATATATATATATATATATATATATATATATATATATATATATATATAGTGATGCTTACCTATTTAATGTGCAGAAGCAGATGAGCAGGGGCAGGGGTAACAATTCATCCAGCAGTCCAAACAGATATGACCTCCAATACAGTAGTACTCCACAGAGGATAAGATCATCAATGAGGGTACAGATAGGTTTGGGGATGCTTCTTGTCTCCTTCGCAAGAACTTGGCTGGGTTATTTGGTAGCCAGGAGAGAGATGATTGTATGCAGGCAGGCAGGAGTCAGTGCAACACCTCCTTTAGTCCAGTCTGGGTCTATCGACCACATCACTGGCAGCAGCTCTCCCCGCCTGGCCACTTTCCACTGCCAAATGGCTAACGTGACTCACAAGAGGGGGGATGCCTTCCCTGCAGGTGGGATGGAGGGATGCTGATGCTGAAGGAATCCTATCACCGAGATGCCCCTTATAGGGATACAGCTAGGAGAATGGCAGAGATGAGCTGTGGAGCTCAGAAAGGGGGGGCGAGGGGACATTTTTTTTCCTTCATGAGAGGCTGATGGGAGGGGGTCATCCCTTCTCTAACTGCATCGCACTTCATCAGGCACACTGAAGTGCTAACCTTTCCTATACCAGAGTCAGGGATTCCACAAGTCAGTTTTACAACCCTAAGCAGGTTGATTAACCACTTAGCTGCCTGTGATGATGAGTAAAGGTGCACTTCATATCAGGGCTGTGTTTGGTGTTTAGGATGCCCTAGGCACTTTTAGTGCTTGCGCCCACTCCCCCTCTAAATCCTCATCTGGTGGCCCTCCAGTGTGCCCGTGACTGCTCCCCCACACCCCCTAAAATAAATAAGCCTCATATGTCTGCTGAGCCCTTTAATAAAAATAATGTGTATTTTGGGAGAGAGGATGCAAACAGTTAAAGTGGACCAAAACCCTTGAAAAGCATTGCCTTCATGTGGCCCCTTTGCAGGGGGCATACCGATTTGCCAAATGCCCTGCTGTGTGTGAAACCCCCTGTGATCTCCGATATACTCACCTCGCTAGCACATGTACATGTTCTTGTCCAATCAGTGCTCTATGCCATGCATATTAATGACCGGCATAGAGCTGTTTGATGACAGACCCTTTCATAAGGAGTTGCTGCACCCAAATTTTCCCAGTGGTTTGCTGGGCTCTGGAGTGCGCAATAACCACGAGATGTTGGGGATACTGCCTGCACATGCATTGTGGGATCGCCGGTAGGAAAAGATTTACAGCAATTCCAGAGGATTTCACAGAGCAGGGCATTCCAAATTCAGGATAGGGATAGGGAATCGGATGATCAAGGTTTTAGTTCTCCTAAACGCAGAGCAGTGGAGGCCGGAATACCAGGCCCTTTTCTTAGCTGGAATGCACTTGGCTGCTGACTGTGTTTAACCCCTTGCACCCTCCATAATGCTGGTTGGCAGGGATCAAAACTACAATTCTTGGCTTTCCATTGCAAAGTTTGATGGTGCCCCTTCCATACAGGTCCCAATAACCCCATTCAGTAAATGAAGAGGGATAGAAAAGTAAAGTGTTTACAATCAGTAAATAAGTATAGTATGAGAAATTATATATATATATATATATATATATATATATATTTATTTATATATATATATGCTTGAAATGTACATTCTGTCGGGATCTATAGTAGTTTGCTCCTTACAGCGGTATGTCCAAAGATTTACCAAAGCATCCCTTCATCCTAATCATTTAGATAATATAAAAACATTTTCCTTTACCCACCCTCCAATTGCTTTACTCGTTTATCTCATGTGGAGAAAAAAGAGGAGGGAGTTAGTGGGGTGTGGATACCTATAATTAGAGCTAGAATACGTAGTGGGCAAGATGGGCTCTAGCCCTGGGGCCCCCACCACATCAGTGACCCTGGCCCCAACATCTATTACAGCTTGGGCTACATTTGGAGCAAGCAGATTGTGGCTGGCTGGCTGCCTGGGACTTCAATTCCCAGGATGTTTTTTTTTGGGGGGGGGGGGGCAGCAGTCTAACAGGACCCCCAGCTGCCTAACAGGGCCCCACAACAGCCTGGTCCTACAAGTGTCTAATAGGGTCCCCAGAGTGGCCTAATAGGGCACCCATATCAGCCTGACCCTACCCCAGCCTAACAACAGCACCCTGGGCCTGCAGCAGTCTTACAATGTCCCCCTCCAATGACCTCCACGGTCCAACTTGTTTTCAACTCCACCTCCCTACTACAATAGAACAGTACCATCAAGCAGGGGCAGATTGGCCATAGGGAGGGCAAGGATAATTCTCCTAGGGCTTCACTGCTTTTGGGGGTGGCTGAGATGTGTGAACCTAAGTTCATATATAATGACTCCCTCCACTCCCTGCCTCCAGAGTCTCCCTCTCAGCCCCCAGACCCTCAACTGGTTCTCTCTGACCCTGTGTACCCTCCAGCCCCTGCAATGCTATAGCCTTAGGTTCTACCTCAACCCTATCCCATTATTTGCCTTTACAATACTTAGTACGATTTTTTGGCCCATGTGTAGCCCATGATCTTTCCCTGCAACGCTATCGCCATCTGGGAGAAACAATAGGGATCAGGCTCAACTGAAATAGCACGGGCTGCTTGTGGGCTGACCTGGGGGACAATAGGGCCATTTATATACATTCTTTGGATCCCATAGGAAAAAACATCCCTCTGCATTGTTCTGTTTTTACTGTACCTTTTATTAGTCTGCTTGTTAAAGGGGACGTAAAGTAAAAATGACTTTGGGTCCAGCAACATCCTAATTTTAGATGCCTCTAAAAACAGGGATTTGACCCTTTATAGGGGGGCATGAAGCAGCTGCACACTTCAGGCAACCATGTCTCCTATTGGAGGAGCTGTTGATTCTGAAAGTATGTGTAGCTACTTCTTGTCCCCCCACTGGAAACAGCACGGTCCTTGAAAGCTTTGTGAGCAGACACATGCTGCTCATCCCTGTTCCTCTCTGCTGGGAAAAAAGTGTTTTTTTCTTCCCAATAAATTATATTAGTGTAATGTTTTGCCGGTGTTTCACACAGCAGGGCATCCCGTGATTGGTCCATATAAATGCTGAAAAGAGTCAGTCATGTCAAGTGTCAATGTTATATCAGCCAATGGGAATATCATTCTAAAGAGTTTTGATTAATTGACATATTAGTGTTATGTGTTAATCTATGGAGTGGGGAAGGAGGCAACATCCACTGCCAAATTGTTGCCACTATAGATACAGTTATAAAGATCAGCTTCTCACACTTTTTAGGTGGACCCAAACCTTGATAACCCAGCTCTAAAGTCTAAAAGACTCCAGTGCCAGGCTACATCTTACTTACCCATACTTAGATACATAGCCCATATACTCACCTTGGTAGTCAATCCCATGGCACATGCGTGGGCCTCTGGCCACATCCCCAGCACTCCTTTAGCTGATTTTTTTTTGTTACTGAAAGGTGCTTTAGGCTGAAGGGTGGTCTCCAATAATGATTTCCTCTGGTGGGCCCCAAGAATGAGTTCCTCTGGTGGGTCCCAAGATTGATTTCCTCTGGTGGGTGCCAAGATTGATTTCCTCTGGTGGGTCCCAAGATTGATTTCCTCTGGTGGGGCCCAAGATTGATTTCCTCTGGTGGGTCCCAAGATTGATTTCCTCTGGTCGGCCCCAAGATTGATTTCCTCTGGTGGGACCCAAGAATGTTTTGCTCTGGTTGGCCCCACACATGATTGTCTCTGGTGGACCCAATGGTCTAGTCCGACCATGGCCACAACAACACTTCTTGGTTCTCAATTGCATTGATAGGGCCTCTTCCATACCTTGTTTGTGGCCCCAATAACCCCTCTTCCAGACAGCATTCCATATATAAGCATATCAAGGAAGAAGAGCTCACAATCAATCAGTAATAAGTATAACATCCAAAATAACACAGCAGGCTGAGAATGTACAGTATATAGTAGGGTACAGAATGCAGAAGAGCTTACAATCTATTGGTCTACAAGGCAAGTATAGGAAGCCGCTTATATTGTATGTAAGGTATGTACCCATATCCTGAGAAATGGGACATCCATACCCCCGAAACGTCCACATTGATGACTATTTTCTGGATAACAATAAAAGCAGTTGAAACTGCATTTGAGTTCTGATTCTTTTTTCATATGGACTTTTCAGATGGATTGCTGCGTATTCGCAAGCCGTTGCCCCCACAACCCTACAAGGGTTCACACCCTGGAAAGATGGTGTCTGGTACATATTATTTATAATTCATTGAGGTACATAGAAGGGCGCAAAAGTTGGCAGAAGTTGGAGTAAAAGGAAAAAAAATTTATTGAGGTATACGTCACTTCGTATTAACCCGCCATCCCTCCAGCGAACTACTCCAAACTAGTTTTGTTGGGTTGCAGCCTATCCCAATAGTCTTGGTTGGCCCCATAGTAGCAGCACAGGCTGTTATGGCTTCAGTTATAGCTATGCCTGAAATAACATCACAGCCTACAGTGAAGAGGGTGTAATGGCCAGAGCTGAGCACTAGAGGGCATTAGAGACTTGTGCATGAGACAAGCTATTCTCCCACAGGAGCAGTGCATGCCTGGGAAGCCAAAATACATAATTGGAAGTATTTATAGTTGTCAGGTTTCCTTTTTAGTGTCTGTATTAGAGGGATACAACCTGTGGCTGTACACAAGCAGCAAGCGAAGCGACGTCTTAAAGCTAAAGCAGGGAAAATGGAAAAATACATAGACACACACTGCACAGCCAGCTAGGGGCCTGCATTGGTATTCAGGGAGCCCCATGGGGTCATTGGGGTCATCTTGCCCCTCAATAGATACTGCTCTGCCCACCATGTCTTTTCCCCCTGCTACTGGATGCAGATATGTAAGCTGATTTCCAGTACTTAAAGCGGACCTTCAGCATCATTTAATGAAAATGCCAAACCCTTAAAAAAAATATTCCCCAGCACCTAAAATTAATATATTTTAAGTTTTTAGTCACTTGGGTATTATTCTTTCCCACACCGTGCTGCAACTCTATTCAGGACTCTAGGATATGGACGCCGCCATCTTGACTCAGAAGCATCACACATACTGAGGAGAGCGGGATAAAGTCCAGGAGGCGGGTTATAGCTGTGCTTTGCACAGACAGAACAGAGCTGGGGTCAGGGAAAGGACAGCAATCCCTGAATGCAGAGCAGCACAGTCAGGAGACACTTCCTGTTTGCAGGCTGCCTGATGCTCCATCAGCAGCCATCTTGGATGTTTAAAGGCTCATATAATGTGGTAGATGCAGGTAGGATGATTTTCAATGTGAGCAATCTGTATGTACAGGGTGTGGGAAGACCCAAGATAGACCTAAGATAGACTTTTATTCAGGGTGAAGGTCCGCTTTAAAGTGGACCAAAACCTAAGAATTTAACTCACCTGGATTTTGGTCCACTTTACAGGGGCATCCTGAATTGGGGTGCCCCTTTGCATAAAACCCCTGGAATTGCCACAATCCATGCCCCCATGGTGCATATGTGGGCTCTGGCGTGTGTGTGCATCAGATAGAGAAGTGCTGGGGATGCCACTGGTGGGCTGCGCATGTGTCGTGGGATTGATTCCCGGGGAAAGTCAGATGCCAGGGGGCAAGCTGTAACCCAGCCCTGGAGTCTTTTAGATTCTAGAGCCGGGCTATCAGGGTTCCGGTCTGTTAGATAAATGGACATCCAGCATAAGTCAGAAAGTGGCATAAAACGTCCAATTTATTGATAACTTTAATATCCAATGATCAATGCATATTGGTATATAGCAGCATCCCGCAATCCCATACAAACAGGTGACGTATTTCGGGTGCTTCTCTCCCTTAATCTTACCTGATTTCACCGCTTGTCGCCTGGGTACTTGTAGTCCATCTCCTGATGATTGAAAAAAGTCTACCCTAACCCTAGATGCAAAACTGGGCAAAGAGACCTACATATATGGTGCTTCCTATTAAAACATGCAAAATCATCTGACTGATACATTCACCCGATTAAATTGAGAAAAGATATGATACATACCTCCAAACTTTTCAGGGTGGGAAAGAGGGACATTTGTTAAATTAGGCCACGCCCCCTCATTGAGGGATGGATAGGAGATACATTGTAACAGTTACAACAATAGAAACACTTTGAATAGGCAAATAAATCGTTTATTGATGCAGTCCCTCCAAATCAGGGACACTTGGGAGGTATGTAATGTTATACTGTTAGATTACGGGGAGGCTGATTCATCATTAGCGGCAGGTAGCGACAGATGAGCGTCTGTAGCAGGCATTTTCAGAGCGCCCGCTAGTAGTCGCAGTGCTCGGCCGTGAGTCGCTACTTTATAGCGTCTCAGTCGCTGTTCAGTAATGTTGAATACATTGTGACGAGTCGCTATTTGACCAGTACAGCGCTGTATGGGAGCGCATGTTAGCGACTGCTCATAGCGACCGACTCACACCATATTCAGCAAAAAAACAGCCTCACAAATCCCCAGAGCCCAGAGCGCCGGAGGCTGTGTGTTTAAAGTGTGTTTTCCAGCATCTATCAACTAGTAACAAAGCGACATATGGAATTACATTGTAACAACATTGTAACATGAACACTTTAATGCCAGACATGTAATGCCATTTTTGAGGAAATATATAAAAAATTAAAAAAATATGAAAAAACTGCTTTTTCAATGCCAGAAGAGGTCAAAGAATTATTGTGATTTTTTTGAAAAAACAAAACAAAAACAAAAACCCCGTTTAAAGAGAAGAAAAGGATCGTCCATTGAAATGTATGGGAGAGCGACAGGTAGCGAGAGGTCATACCTGGCGCTGTGCAAGGCTGAACGCTGGCTCTGTTCGCTGAGGCTGTGAAAATGATGAATCAGGCGCTACATGGCGCTATCCCAGTCGCTAAACAGATTCTGCTTGATAAATGTGTAATTGCGTGCCGTGTCCGGCGTTCACCAGTCGCTACCTGTCATTAACCAGCCACTACCTGACACTATCCCTTCTTAAATAAGGGCCTAAGCCTCGACCCATTTACATGAATAAATCAACGTTATATCAAATCTTAAAGTGGACCAACCCGTTGATTTTCACTATCCTGGGTTTTGATCTGTACCCTTGGGGCATCCCAAATTGGGATGGCCTGCTGTGTGAAACCAACTGCGTACATACATCGCCTGCGTTACAATGGTGCAGCTCTCTTCCAATTAGCTTCTTTGGCTGTGCATATTAATAAATAATAAACTGAATGGGAGTTTAGCCGCATTTACAATTAGCATTTACAATTAGCACAGGGTACCCCCTGCATCCCTCTATGGCGCTGTGCGGCCACGCTGCCATGCACAGACTTAGATGCGAGAGATGCTGCCCCCTGGGGATGCCCCAGGGGTGAATACTTAACCAGACATAGCACCTTATAGATTAGTGGTGGCGAACTTATGGCACCTGTGCCAGAGGTGGCACTCAGAGCCCTCTCTGTCTGCACCCGTCATCTTTCCAGTACATGCATTTTGTTTTTTTCCTAATCTTCCCATTGGCACCAGAGCCATCGGGTCGGCAGTTAAATCAAGTTTTGGGTTGCAGTTTGGGCACTCTGCACCTAAAAGTTTTGCCATCACTGTTATTGATACTAGGTCTGATTTTGGTCCACTTTAATTACAAGCTCTACTGTCACTGTGTCCGAGGGGCATCCTGTTTTGGGATGCCATGCTGTGTAAAACCATCCAGATTGCTAGGTCTTCTTTTCTCACCGGTGACTCCACAGCACATCTGTGGGCTCTCCTTAATTTATCGCTCTATGCCATACATATTAATAAGTGGCCCGTGCATGCGTGGTGGGATCACCGGAAAGTTTTATGGTGATCCCAGGGGGAATTGAATGCCTCACAAAGGGGGAGATCATTGGCTCTAGAGTCTTGTACTTGTAGATTCTAAGCCAATGGTTGCTTTTCTTTAAAGCGGACCTACACACTCACAGGGACAATAAACTAACCAATATTGAGCCCTTCATGAGAGAGATATAAAACTTTTCCTATATTTCCATTCAACAGGAGGCAGGAAGCAGTCATGCACACATCCTCGACTATTTCCTGCCCCACATCATACAAAGTTTGGCTGATTTGTGGCTTCCTAATCTAAGCTGAATGGAGCGTGCACCACCAGCGGCATCCTGGCTCACCTCTAGCTGTGGACGCAGCTGCGCCAGGCATTTCATGTGGCTTAGTATCGCCAGCGAGGTGAGTGATCTGGGCGACCCCTCCCTTTCAAAAAGCAGGGTATCCTAATTTGGGATGCCCCGTAAAGTGGAAGATCACCAGCGAGGTGGTTGCTCCACTTTAAAGGACATTTGTAAGCAAAAATGAATACAGCTAGTTTAAAAGTAAACCCTCAAATTATCTCTGATAGCTCAATAATATAATGTATATTAGTTCTCATTCTGTAATTGTGGGTCCACTTGAAAGGGTTTGTTTCCCTAGGAAAAGGATTTGTTCTCAAGTATATATTACTTGTGACCTACCTTTTGTCCTATTTTAGGCAATATATATATATCACCCAGGAGAAGTGGACCTGTTCCACGCAGCGCGTAGGTGAGGAGGTAAGTGGGGAGGAATTGGGCTGCTATGTGATATTGTGATCATTAGATAATTGCTGATATAATGGATTCCTGATGTGTATCCCTGACGTTTCTGGAGACAAAGAGAGGCACTATTTAGATTAATTAATGCATGTTAGCACTTAGGCACTTTATGCACCTTTGAAGGCACTTTAGTTGTTTATTTGTAGTTTTGCACATGTTTATATTGCAACTCAATATGGAGTTGTATTCACTATATTATTTACTATAGATTTTAGATTGCACAGGCACTTCACATCTTGTCCTACAAACGTCAGAGGCTATATATTGGTTGATTTCAATGAATTTTAGAATTACTTCAACTAAATTTAAAGAGTTGCTCTGATATTGTATGTGAGTGACTGCAGATTATTTTAGCCCTGGAGTTCCTCCCCACTTGGGGTTTTAATTATATGTTTTTTAATTCTTGATGTGTGTTTTTTGTATGTGAATTATTGGATGAATTATTTGATTAATAAATTGATTTATTACATGAAGTAATGGTGTGCAGCTTGATATATGAGGACACAATGGTGGGCTAGCCCTGGAGCTTCACCTGTAGTTGAGTAGTAGTATGTTATTGGTGTCCCTGTAGCTAGCACCCGGTATATTATTGTGAGCAGTGCATACCTAATTGTTAGCAATATATATATATATATATATATATATATATATATATATATACAGCCATGGTGCTGATTTCAGTTTCAGTACCATGGACAGCGTCACCACTCTCTCTCCAGATTAATACATAAAGGTAAAAACACCAGAGCTATACTTTCCTTCTAATCATTTTCAGATTATTAACATAAACATAATGGGGTGATCTCAGGATAATAATGTGGACTGGTGATATGCTGGTCTTATAGGAATAAGTGATTATTATTATTCACTTTGCCTGAGGATGAATTTAAAGAGAACCTTGCTTTACACTGGAGGGGAAAATCTATCAAATGGATGATATTATCCCATAGGAGATAATATCGCATCATGGCGGTAGTTGCTGCAGGGGGTTCATCAATCACAGATCTATTTGGGACACTTTGATAAATGGATTCCATAATATTTCTGCATGGAGCGATAATATCGCTGTCTAAATACATATATGCTCTATCTTGCCACAGAGGAGGTAAGTTATACCCCTATCATGGCCGGGCTGCTACGATAGCACAGGACACATCCCAAACCCTCTGTAAAAGAGGTGCCATGAGGCATTATCTTGGCACCTGTTAGGAGACAACTCTCAGCTGGCTCAGCAGGTCCTCACATAATGACTTTCCATGTAGAACACACATCTGTCATCCCATTCCTTTCCCACCCTTTCAGTTTTCTTCCTTTTCCCCTTTTTGTATTTATTTCTTTTCCACATTCTCCTTCTTTATCGCTTTTCCACATCCTTTATTTCTATCTTTATCTCGTTTCCACATTCTCTCCCCTTTTCTCTCTTTTTCGCATTCTCACCTTCTTCCTCTCTTTTCTACATTCTTTTCTTCTTTCTCTCTTTTCAACATCCTCTCTTTCTTCCTCTCTTTTCCACATGCTGTCCTTCTTTCTCTCTTTTGCGCATTCTCGTCTCTTCCTCCCTTTGCACATCCCTGCCTTCTTCCTCTCTTTTCCACATCCTCTCCTTTTTTATTCCATATTCTCTCCTTCTTTTCCACATCCTCTCCTTTCACTTTTTGGCACATCACCACCTTCTTCCTCTATTTTCCAAATCCTTGTGTTCTTTCTCACTTTTCCACATTCTCCCTTTCTTTCTCTCTCTTCCACATTCTCTCGTTCTTTCTTTCTTTTCCACATTATTTAATTTCTTCTCCGTTTTCCATACTCCCTTTTCATCTTTTTCACACGTCCTCTATCTTCATCTTCTTTTTGCACTCTCTGTCTAGCTTTCTCTCCCTCTTCTACATTCCCTGCACCCTTATTTCCACATTCATCTACCTTATTATTTTTACATCCATCCACTTTTTCTGCATTCCCTCTGTCTCCTCATCTTTCCACATTTTCTCCTTCATTCTTGCTTTACCTCATTCTCTCCTTCAAATAAAGTAACAAAACCTGGTATATTTATTAGCTACAAAAACATTAAAGTCCATAAACATCAAAACCATATGACAGGTTCCTCATGTGCCCTCCCCCAAAAGCATCCCGATTTGCCCTATAAATCTCTCAGTCTGACATTTACTCACCTCAGTCTGGGATACCATTGGACATGACAAATGACTCCTGTGCATGCACATGTATGTGCATGTACATTTTTTGCACTTGCGCTGCAAACTTGCTATTTGGTCCATGTAAAACCTGTGTTATGTAATTCAAGTGTCCCCAATGAAATTCCTGGTGTTTCCGCATTGAAAAATTGTTGCCATCCCCCCAAAAATAAAAAAGGGGGATTGCAACAGGCATCGTATGCCTGTTTTCCCCGTTTTACGGCGTCTGTGCGGGCGCTGTGTGTTTGCAGTAATAAATAGACTTCAATTCCGGTGCTCCCATCAGGAAACATGGGGAAACAAGCCCTATGCAGCACCTGGTGACCAGCCAGGAGCGCCCGGGCGTCGCTTCAGCCGGTGTTTTGATGCGGCCGCAGAGAGTGTCTCACAAGAGACACTCATCTTGCGCCCGCAACATTTTTCGATAAATAAGGCTCCCCTAGCCTGGAAATATGGTTAATGTAGTGGAATACTTGTGAATGCCGGCAAAAACCCGCAAAGCAGTTGGTAAGTACACTAAAGCCGACCACCAACCTTGCTAGCCATTATCCTAGTAACCAATACAGCAGTGAATACAAAAAGTGAGATAACTACTGGGACAGAAACTTCTTCTCTTAACTTATTCCTCTCACTTGCAGAAGCAAGTCCTCGGAAATGACGCAAAGCTCAGAATGAGTCATTACACTTTGATTCCAAATAACCTAATGTTTCCCCTTAATCAGTGACACAGCAAGAGTTTGTTATTGTGTCATTAGCTATACACACACTGAATCACAGGTCAACTCATAATACTGACTCATGATGTCTGTATTTATACCTTGTATTGTCCCAATTTATTACAAAGACACCTGTTATTTTACCTGCCACGTACAGCAGCAATGCTACGATTATTCAGACATTACAAAGAATAGTCCCCCGCAGCTCCTCTGTGCGGGTCCAGTGTTGCACTGCAGCTCCTCTGTGCGGGTCCAGTGTTGCACTGCAGCTCCTCTGTGCGGGTCCAGTGTTGCACTGCAGCTCCTCTGTGCGGGACAAGTGTTGCACTGCAGCTCCTCTGTGCGGGACCAGTGTTGCACTGCAGCTCCTCTGTGCGGGTCCAGTGTTGCACTGCAGCTCCTCTGTGCGGGTCCAGTGTTGCACTGCAGCTCCTCTGTGCGGGACCAGTGTTGCACTGCAGCTCCTCTGTGCGGGACCAGTGTTGCACTGCAGCTCCTCTGTGCGGGACCAGTGTGGCGCTGCAGCTCCTCTGTGCGGGACCAGTTTTGCACTCTAGCTCATCTGTGCGGGACCAGTGTTGCACTGCAGCTCCTCTGTGCGGGTCCAGTGTTGCACTGCAGCTCCTCTGTGCGGGACCAGTGTTGCACTGCAGCTCCTCTCTGCGGGACCAGTGTTGCACTGCAGCTCCTCTCTGCGGGACCAGTGTTGCACTGCAGCTCCTCTCTGCGGGACCAGTGTTGCACTGCAGCTCCTCTCTGCGGGACCAGTGTTGCACTGCAGCTCCTCTCTGTGGGACCAGTGTTGCACTGCAGCTCCTCTGTGCGGGACCACTGTTGCACTGCAGCTCCTCTCTGCGGGACCAGTGTTGCACTGCAGCTCCTCTGTGCGGGTCCAGTGTTGCACTGCAGCTCCTCTCTGCGGGACCAGTGTTGCACTGCAGCTCCTCTGTGCGGGACCAGTGTTGCACTGCAGCTCCTCTCTGCGGGTCCAGTGTTGCACTGCAGCTCCTCTGTGCGGGACCAGTGTTGCACTGCAGCTCCTCTGTGCGGGTCCAGTCTTGCACTGCAGCTCCTCTGTGCGGGTCCAGTCTTGCACTGCAGCTCCTCTGTGCAGGACCAGTGTTGCACTGCAGCTCCTCTGTGCGGGACCAGTGTTGCACTGCAGCTCCTCTGTGCGGGTCCAGTCTTGCACTGCAGCTCCTCTGTGCGGGTCCAGTGTTGCACTGCAGCTCCTCTGTGCAGGACCAGTGTTGCACTGCAGCTCCTCTGTGCAGGACCAGTGTTGCACTGCAGCTCCTCTGTGCGGGTCCAGTCTTGCACTGCAGCTCCTCTGTGCGGGACCAGTGTTGCACTGCAGCTCCTCTGTGCGGGTCCAGTGTTGCACTGCAGCTCCTCTGTGCGGGTCCAGTGTTGCACTGCAGCTCCTCTGTGCGGGTCCAGTGTTGCACTGCAGCTCCTCTGTGCGGGACCAGTGTTGCACTGCAGCTCCACTGTGCAGGAGCACAGCGGAGCCAGGATCCAACGATTCCATCTCCTAGTCTAAAACTCAAATCTGCAGGCCCCTGCCTCACCAAGGGATATGCCAGATTTGGGCTTAAAATGGACCAAAACCCAGAATTTTGACTTTCTTGGGTTTTGGTCCTTCCCCCTGGGTCACCCCGATCAGCTATGTGAAACCTCCCAGATCTCCCACATCAACTCACCTCAAGTAAGGTAAGTGTAGCGGGCATTCACACAGCGGGGCATCCTGATTTTGGATGCCCCGGGGGGAGGGAATGGATTGGCCCGGGATCCCTCTCGGTTTCAGTTCACTTTAAAAAATAACCACCTCTTACCTGTAGGCCTATTGGGAATTTTTTTTTTTTCAGCTGTGCCAGATTGTTGAACAGTGTACATTTGGTGTGCGCTCAAAATAACCCAACACACTGCGATAAATAAACCCCTGACAACAAAAGTGATTGCACCTTAAAGTGGACCGAAAACTCAGGATTTTGGCTATTCCAGTTTGGGATGCCCCACTGTTTTGACCATAAAAGCTCACATTTCCCCGGTCCTATGGCACATGCGTGGGCAAAAAGATTGTATACCCAGTGCAAAATATATGTGAAAGGCTACTTGCCCCTGGCTGAGTTGAGTGATGGGTTTCGGGGCTGTGGACCCCTTAGTCTTACCTTGAACAACAGTGGTTTACCTCTTGACTCCAACCCTTGTTTTCCCTGTTACTATTTGCTTTGTTCCTGCACCCAAATGTATGTGGCCTAATGCCACAGAGAATTCCAACTATGCATGTCATGTATATACTGTAAACTAACCACTGAGTACACCTGTCAGATCTTTGTAACTATGTTATTATATCTTTCAATGGGACAACACTGAAGCTATGACACTTAGATACAATGTACAGCACCACAGAATAGGATGGTGCTTTGTAAGTAAATAATAATATTAACAATAAAGCGGTCAGTGTGCAGCTTGTAAAACAGTGTACATTTGGTGTGCGCTCAAAATAACCCAACACACTGCGATAAATGTCTAAACCCCTGACAACAAAAGTGATTACACCTTAAAGTGGACCGAAAACTCTGGATTTTGGCTATCCTGGGTTTTAGTCCTCGCCCCCGAGGCATCCCGATTTGGGATGTGAAAGAAGAAAATATTATTAATATTTGCTGTACATTAATCTGCAATATTTCTATTAGAGATGAATATTATAAATATTGCAAATACTAATAATCATATCAGCCCAGTGGCCATCAATCTGATACAAACCAATGGTCGCTGAGGCTGTCCTCATACATCCAGTGAAATGTACCAAGAAGAAATATTTCCCTCAAATACTTAGCACATACAATCTATTGTGTGAGAAACTATCCACTACACACAGTAAGATGTATAAATGAAAACGGGTTTAATTCACCATCACAGTAAACAACCTTCACCAGCATAGTAAATAGCCTTCACTAACCCAATACGTTCCCCAGATAATCTTAAATGTTACAGGCAGTTGTTACATGATATAAATAAGTTATACGTTAGTTACAGTACAATAATGTTATAATGGAGAGAGAGAGAAAGAGATATTTAGCGATTATGCTTCAGGTAGGGGGGCCTTCCATTGACTGAATAGCCCTGCAATCGTCCTCCTAATCAACTAACACTAGGGGTTGTGGCCAGCATTCCCAACCTCCTGGGTGTGCCAGCATTGTCCTGCCTCTGTGAGATTAGATAAATATTCTATAAAGTAATATAACTCCCACAATATACATGTTATCATATTGTAACCAAAAAATTCATGACCCCATTAATTTCTTAGTTATATGAACCCAAACACCAAATACATATCATACAGACTCAGATACGGGGAGGCCGATTCATTAATAGCGCCAGGTAGCGACAGATGAGCGACTGTAGCGTGATTTTTTCAGCGCCAGCCAGTATTCGCTGTGCTTGGCCGGCATTAGCTTGATGACAGCGACTCAGTCGGTGTGCGGTAATGTTGAATACGGGCTGGGGGGTCGCTGTTTCACTGGTCCAGCGTTGTATGTGAGCGCCTGACAACGAATGGCCAGAGCGAACGGCTAGCTTCATATTCATCAAAAAATCACGCTCCGAATGTGCTGTCGCTGTCCATTCCTTGTTTAAACCCCAGAGCGCTGGCGGCGATGTGTATTAACTAGTTTTTAACCCCTAAACAACCATATTTTTTGAATGTAACATTATACATGTTTTTAGAATCATTTTGTTATATGAATACATTAAGCTCAGACCTGTTAGATCAATTCTGCACATATTTTTTTTTTTTTTTTTTTGACTTAAAAATAAATCCTAACATTGCAGAAGTGTTCTCCGATTTTTTGACATTAAAAAAAAATATAAAAAAAAAAAAACCAATTAATTATGAATAATTATAGCTTGCTCCATTGAAATGCATTGGACATCGCCAGGGAGCGACAGCTCATACCTGGCGCTGTGAGGGAATTTGCAGCGGCGCTGTTCGGTCCAGCCGGCTTCATGATGAATGCCGCGCTAGCCGTCGCTCTCGCCGGCGCTAGCTTCATTTTGCTTGATAAATGCGTCATTGTGACCGCCGCGGGCGTACTTGAGTCGGTAGTCGCCGTCAGCTGCCGCTACCTGGCGCTCGTCAGACACTACCTGGCGCTATCGCTTGATGAATAAGGGCATATGTGGATTATCAGACTCTGGCCCATACACATATGTCATGTTTGATTTCAAATGAAAGGTCTTATAATAAGAATAATACTCCCTCATTAATATAGCCATAACTGTCAGATTTCAGGAGTTACATCGCTCCAACCTATTTAGGAATTCAAGGATTCCTTTTCAAGAGAAAATGAGCTGCAGCCCAGAAAACACATCAGCTATTGATGTTGGCAGCTAGGTGTGAATATAGTCTATTGTATTCATAGACAAATGGCAGAATCGTACGATTTGAGTGTTAATCTGGGGGACATCTGTAATCATATCCTTTAACAGCATGCCCCACTGTGTTGACCATAAAAGCTCACATTCCCCCAGTCCTGTGGTGCTCAGCTCCATTAGACAATTTCTACTAAGTACCAAATGGAGCCGTGGTGCCGTTCGCTGCATCCCTGTTAACAGGGGGCGTGTCTGCACCAGCCATTCACAAATGCCTGACATGGGCACGCCTGTCTGTTTAAAGTTATAGCATAGTGCAGCCGCAGCCCACACATGCACCATTGGATCCGGGACTCACAGGGTTTCACGCAGCGGAGCATCCTAAATCTAAAATGCCCCAGGGAGAGGAAGACAGGTGATCCTGGAGCCTGGAGGCTGCCAAAGATGGTTTTTGTTCAACTTTAAGTCATAATGGGCAAATTGTGCTCAATTGTGCTCAATTAGCTATTTTCCCTCCCCGTTGTGTCATGTGACTCGTTAGTGTTAGAAGGCCTCAGGTACAAATGGGGAGCAGGTATGTTATATTTGGTGTTATGGCTCTTACACTCTCTCATGCTGCCAACTGGAAGTTCAACATAACATCTCATGGCAAGGTCTCCCGAAAAAATAATAATTGCTCTACATAAATATGGCCGAGGCTAGAAGATTGCCGACACCCTGAAAATGAGCTGCAGCACAGTGGCCGATACCATACAGCAGTGTAACAAGACAGGTACCACTCAAAACCGGCCTCACCATGGTCCACCAAAGACGTTGAGTGCACATGCTCAGCATCATATCCAGAGTTTTACTGTTCTAAACAGACATTTGAGTGCCGCCAGCATTGTAGAGGTTAAAGAGGTCCCCGGCCGGGGGGGGGGGGGGGGGGCAGCCTGCCAGTGCTCAGGCCCACACTGCACACTGCATCAAATTGGAAGCCTCTTCTAAAGATAATGCACAAGGAAGCGTGTGTGGCGCCAACCAGATGAGCAGTGGCGTAACTATGGGGGTTATTTAAGAAGGGATAGCGCCAGGTAGCGCCTCGTAGCGGCAAGTAGCATCTGGTTAACGCCGGGCGCTGTACGCAAAACCACATTTCTAAAAGCGAATCTGGTGAGCGCCTCTAACAGCGCCATGTAGCGTCACATGTATTATTACAGGCGGCTCAGCGTATAGCGCCGGTGCTCTAGCTTCCAGAGCGCCAGGTATTACTGTCTCTCTCCCATACATTTCAATCGCCGTTCATTTTCTTGTGTTTGACAATTTGTTTTTTTGCTCAAATCATTGTGTGACTTCTTCTGGCTGCAAACAAACACTTTTAGAAACTTTTTTGACTTTTTTTTATTTTTATGCAGAATTGTCATTACAGGTCTGGCACTAAAGTGTTAATGTCACAATGTTATAACAATGTCATTCCATGTGTTTTCACTTTGTTACTGGGGGATATGTGTTCAAAAACAGACTTTAATCACACAGCGTCTGGCGCTCTATGCTACAGCGACCAGATTTAGAGCGCCGACGCTGTGTGTGTGTAGTTTTTTGTTAAATATGGTGTGGAGCGCCGAGTGCCGGACGCACTGAGCTAGCGCTACCTATCGCTTGCTGCAGCGTTGTACTGTTGTTAGAGCGCCAAACATACATCACATTCATCAATACCGACCAGGTTACTACAGCGACTGCAACGCTAGGTTACAGCGCCCCATACCGGCTTACAGCGTCTACTAGCGGTCGCTCTAAGCGCTGCTATACAGACGCTCATCTGGCAATACCTGGTGCTAGTAGTGAATCAGCCTCCAAGTGTCTCTACAGTCAAGCATGGTGGTGGGAGGGTCATGGTGGGGGCTGCATGAGTGGGGGGAGCTACAGTTCATTGAGGGAGCCATTGGTGGCAACATGTTCTGTGACATACTTAAGCAGAGCATGGTCCCCTCTCTTCGGAAACTGGGCCACAGTCCAGTATTCCAACCCCCCAAACACATCTCCACTGCGTTGCTAAAGGAGCTGAGGGTTTTGCCAACTAAAGTAAACTAAACCTGAAACAAATGTCACTTCCCATAAAATAACTGTTCATTCCACTCAAGTCTTCTCCATGTCTTCACAATAGGGAAAAATAAAGGGGGTTATTCATCAAGGGATAGCGGCAGGTAGCGCCTTGTAAGCGGCAGGCAGCGTCTGGTGATCGCCGGGCGCTGTACGCAATACCACATTTATGAAACTGAATCTGATGAGCAACTCTTACAGCACCATGTAGCGTCCGATTCATCATTACAGGCAGCTCAGCGTATAGCGCCGGCGCTCTAGCTTCAGAGTGCCAGGTATTACCTGTCGCTACCTGTCGCTCTCCCATACATTTCAATGGACGTTCCATTTCTTCTGATTAAACATGTTTTTTTTTTGTTTTTTATTTATTTATTTTTTCTCTCAAATAATTGTGTAATCTCTCCTGGCCTAGAAAAAGTCATTTTTTGAAAACGTTTTTGATTGTTTATATTTTTATGCAGAATTGTCATTACAGGTCTGGCATTAAAGTATTAATGTCACAATGTTACGACAATGTCATTCCATGTGTTTTCGCTTTGTTACTGGCGGATATGTGTTCAAAAACAGACTTTAATCACACAGAGTCTGGCGCACTGTGCTATAGCGACCAGATCCAGAGTGCCGACGCTCTGTGTGTCTGTTTTTTTGTTGGTGTGAGTCGCTGAGAGTCGGTCGCAATGAGCTGGCACTACCTTTCGCTCCCTGCAACGCTGTACTGGTGTTAGAACGGCCAACATACATCACATTCATCAATCCTGGCGAGTTTACTACAGTGACTGAGGCCCTTATTTAAGAAGGGATAGCGTCAGGTAGTGGCTGGTTAATGAGAGGTATCGACAGGTAGCGACTGGTGAACGCCGGACACGGCACACAATTACACATTTATCAAGCAGAATCTGTTTAGCACCATGTAGCGTCTGATTCATCATTTTCACAGCCTCAGCGAACAGCGCCGGCGTTCAGCCTTGCAGAGCGCCAGGTATGACCTATCGCTACATGTCGCTCTCCCATACATTTCAATGGACAATCCTTTTCTTCTCTTTAAATGGGTTTTTTTTTTTTTTTCAAAAAAATCACAAATAATTCTGTGACCTCTTCTGGCATTGAAATAGCAGTTTTTTCATAATTTTTTCATATTTTATATATTTCCTCAGAAATTACATTACAGGTCTGGCATTAAAGTGTTACAATGTTACAATGTTGTTACAATGTAATTCCATATGTTTTCACTTTGTTACTAGTGGATAGATGCTTGAAAACAGACTTTAAACACACCGCCTCCTGCACTCTGGGCTTCAAACAAATATTTTTCAGCGCCAGAGATTTGTGAGGCTGTTTTTTTGCTGAATATGGTGTGAGTCGGTCGCTATGAGCAGTCGCTAACATGCGCTCCCATACAGCGCTGTACTGGTCAAATAGCGACTCCTCACAATGTATTCAACATTACTATACAGCGACTGAGTCGATATAAAGTAGCGACTCACGGCCGAGCAGTGCAACTACTAGCGGGCGCTCTGAAAATGCCTGCTACAGACGCTCATCTGTCGCTACCTGCCGCTAATGATGAATCAGCCTGCCCGTTGCTCTGTCACAGCGCCCGATAGCCAATCACAGCGTCTATTAGCGCCTCTGTACAGATGCTCATCTGCCGATACCTGGCGCTAGTAATAAATCAGCCTGTAAATAATTCTTGGGTAGATCTATACCCTATAAAGGTAACACACTCACCTGACCCACAGAGAGGAGGATTGGCTGGTGTCCCAGTGTAGCTGCTCTCCTGAGTTTTGTGTACTTCTAAGCACACTTCACCACAACAATTAACTTGCACAACTGGTTTGGAAGATACTCCCAAAAAAATTCACCCTCAAGCAAGAAAGATACAAAATGACAGCTTGTATAGCTATTTAAAGGAAAAAATACGAGAAACAGAGGTTCTTGTAAGCCAGCCCTGGAGGGTGGAAAGGCATCAAGCCAGCCGAGGACTTACAAAGTGATTTATGGATAAACCAGGTTGGGTCCTGTGGCGGCCTGGTCCTGTGGCGGCCTGGTCCTGTGACTGCCTGGTCCTGTGGCGGCCTGGTCCTGTGGCGGCCTGGTCCTGTGGCAGCCCGGTCCTATGGCAGCCTGGTCCTGTGGCAGCCCGCTGTGGCAGCCTGGTCCTGTGGCGGCCTGGTCCTGTGGCGGCCTGGTCCTGTGGCGGCCTGGTCCTGTGACGGCCTGGTCCTGTGGCAGCCCGATCCTGTGGCAGCCCGCTGTGGCAGCCTGGTCCTGTGGCAGCCTGGTCCTGTGGTGGCCTGGTCCTGTGGCGGCCTGGTCCTGTGGCGGCCTGGTCCTGTGGCGGCCTGGTCCTGTGGCGGCCTGGTTCTGTGGCGGCCTGGTCCTGTGGCGGCCGGGTCCTGTGGAGGACTGGTCCTGTGGAGGACTGGTCCTGTGGAGGCCTGGTTCTGTGGCAGCCTGGTCCCGTGGCAGCCTGGTCCTGTGGCAGCCTGGTCCTGTGGCAGCCTGGTTCTGTGGCGGCCTGGTCCTGTGGCAGCCTGGTCCTGTGGCAGCCTGGTTCTGTGGTGGCCTGGTCCTGTGGCGGCCTGGTTCACCCTCAAGCAAGAAAGATACAAAATGACAGCTTGTATAGCTATTTAAAGGAAAGAATACGAGAAACAGAGGTTCTTGTAAGCCAGCCCTGGAGGGTGGAAAGGCATCAAGCCAGCCGAGGACTTACAAAGTGATTTATGGATAAACCAGGTTGGGTCCTGTGGTGGCCTGGTCCTGTGGCAGCCTGGTTCTGTGGCGGCCTGGTCCTGTGGCGGCCTGGTTCTGTGGCGGCCTGGTCCTGTGGCAGCCTGGTCCTGTGACGGCCTGGTCCTGTGGCGGCCTGGTCCTGTGACTGCCTGGTCCTGTGACGGCCTGGTCCTGTGGCGGCCTGGTCCTGTGGCGGCCTGGTCCTGTGGCGGCCTGGTCCTGTGGTGGCCTGGTTCTGTGGCGGCCTGGTCCTGTGGCGGCCTGGTCCTGTGGCGGCCTGGTCCTGTGGCGGCCTGGTCCTGTGGCGGCCTGGTTCGGTGGCGGCCTGGTCCTGTGGCAGCCTGGTTCTGTGGCGACCTGGTCCTGGTGCGGCTGGGTCCTGTGGAGGACTGGTTCTGTGGTGGCCTGGTCCTGTGGCGGCCTGGTTCACCCTCAAGCAAGAAAGATACAAAATGACAGCTTGTATAGCTATTTAAAGAAAAAAATACGAGAAACAGAGGTTCTTGTAAGCCAGCCCTGGAGGGTGGAAAGGCATCAAGCCAGCCGAGGACTTACAAAGTGATTTATGGATAAACCAGGCCTGGTTCTGTGGCGGCCTGGTCCTGTGGCGGCCTGGTCCTGTGGCAGCCTGGTTCTGTGGCGGCCTGGTCCTGTGGCGGCCTGGTTCTGTGGCGGCCTGGTCCTGTGGCAGCCTGGTCCTGTGACGGCCTGGTCCTGTGGCGGCCTGGTTCTGTGGCGGCCTGGTCCTGTGGCGGCCTGGTCCTCTGGCGGCCGGGTCCTGTGGAGGACTGGTCCTGTGGAGGCCTGGTTCTGTGGCAGCCTGGTCCCGTGGCAGCCCGCTTTGGCAGCCTGGTCCTGTGGCAGCCTGGTCCTGTGGCGGCCTGGTCCTGTGGCAGCCTGGTCCTGTGGCAGTCTGGTTCTGTGGCGGCCTGGTCCTGTGGCGGCCTGGTTCTGTGGCGGCCTGGTCCTGTGGCGGCCTGGTCCTGTGGCGGCCTGGTCCTGTGGCAGTCTGGTCCTGTGGCAGCCCGCTGTGGCAGCCTGGTCCTGTGGCGGCCTGGTGCTGTGGCGGCCTGGACCTGTGACGGCCTGGTCCTGTGGCGGCCTGGTCCTGTGACGGCCTGGTCCTGTGGCAGCCTGTTCCTGTTGCAGCCTGGTCCTGTGGCGGCCTGGTCCTGTGGCGGCCTGGTCCTGTGGCGGCCTGGTCCTGTGGCAGCCTGGTCCTGTGGCGGCCTGGTCCTGTGGCGGCCTGGTTCTCTGGCGGCCTGGTCCTGTGGCGGCCGGGTCCTGTGGCGGCCTGGTCCTGTGGAGGCCTGGTCCTGTGGCAGCCTGGTCCTGTGGCAGCCTGGTCCCGTGGCAGCCTGGTCCTGTGGCAGCCCACTGTGGCAGCCTGGTCCTGTGGCGGCCTGGTCCTGTGGCGGCCTGGTCGTGTGGCAGCCTGGTTCTGTGGCGGCGTGGTCCTGTGGCGGCCTGGTCCTGTGGTGGCCTGGTCCTGTGGCAGCCCGCTGTGGCGGCCTGGTCCTGTGGAGGCCTGGTCCTGTGGCTGCCTGGTCCTGTGGCGGCCTGGTCCTGTGGCGGCCTGGTCCTGTGGCAGCCTGGTTCTGTGGCGGCCTGGTCCTGTGGCGGCCTGGTTCTGTGGCGGCCTGGTCCTGTGGCGGCCTGGTCCTGTGGCGGCCTGGTCCTGTGGCGGGCTGGTCCTGTGACGGCCTGGTCCTGTGGCAGCCCGGTCCTGTGGCAGCCTGTTCCTGTGGCAGCCCGCTGTGGCAGCCTGGTCCTGTGGAGGCCTGGTCCTGTGGCTGCCTGGTCCTGTGGCAGCCTGGTCCTGTGGCGGCCTGGTCCTGTGACTGCCTGGTCCTGTGGCGGCCTGGTCCTGTGACTGCCTGGTCCTGTGGCAGCCCGGTCCTGTGGCAGCCTGGTCCTGTGGCAGCCTGGTCCTGTGGAGGCCTGGTCCTGTGGCGGCCTGGTCCTGTGGCGGCCTGGTCCTGTGGCAGCCTGTTCCTGTGGCAGCCCGCTGTGGCAGCCTGGTCCTCTGGAGGCCTGGTCCTGTGGCTGCCTGGTCCTGTGGCGGCCTGGTCCTGTGACGGCCTGGTCCTGTGGCGGCCTGGTCCTGTGACTGCCTGGTCCTGTGGCGGCCTGGTCCTGTGGCAGCCCGCTGTGGCAGCCTGGTCCTGTGGCGGCCTGGTCCTGTGGCGGCCTGGTCCTGTGACGGCCTGGTCCTGTGGCAGCCCGATCCTGTGGCAGCCTGGTCCTGTGGCGGCCTGGTCCTGTGGCGGCCTGGTCCTGTGGCGGCCTGGTCCTGTGGCAGCCTGGTTCTGTGGCGGCCTGGTCCTGTGGCGGCCTGGTTCTGCGGCGGCCTGGTCCTGTGGCACCCTGGTCCTGTGACGGCCTGGTCCTGTGGCGGCCTGGTCCTGTGACTGCCTGGTCCTGTGGTGGCCTGGTCCTGTGGCGGCCTGGTCCTGTGGCGGCCTGGTCCTGTGGCAGCCCGGTCCTATGGCAGCCTGGTCCTGTGGCAGCCTGGTCCTGTGGCGGCCTGGTCCTGTGGCGGCCTGGTCCTGTGGCGGCCTGGTCCTGTGACGGCCTGGTCCTGTGGCGGCCTGGTCCTGTGACTGCCTGGTCCTGTGGTGGCCTGGTCCTGTGGCGGCCTGGTCCTGTGGCGGCCTCGTCCTGTGGCAGCCCGGTCCTATGGCAGCCTGGTCCTGTGGCAGCCTGGTCCTGTGGCGGCCTGGTTCTGTGGCGGCCTGGTCCTGTGGCGGCCTGGTCCTGTGACGGCCTGGTCCTGTGGCGGACTGGTCCTGTGGTGGCCTGGTCCTGTGGCGGCCTGGTTCTGTGGCGGCCTGGTCCTGGTGCGGCTGGGTCCTGTGGAGGACTGGTCCTGTGGAGGCCTGGTTCTGTGGCAGCCTGGTCCCGTGGCAGCCTGGTCCTGTGGCAGCCCGCTTTGGCAGCCTGGTCCTGTGGCAGCCTGGTCCTGTGGCGGCCTGGTCCTGTGGCAGCCTGGTCCTGTGGCAGCCTGGTTCTGTGGCGGCCTGGTCCTGTGGCAGCCTGGTTCTGTGGCGGCCAGGTCCTGTGGCGGCCAGGTGTTGTGGCGGCCTGGTCCTGTGGAGGCCTGGTCCTGTGGCGGCCTGGTTCTGTGACCGCCTGGTCCTGTGGCGGCCTGGTCCTGTGGTGGCCTGGTCCTGTGGCGGCCTGGTTCTGTGGCGGCCTGGTCATGTGGCGGCCTGGTCCTGTGGCGGCCTGGTCCTGTGGCAGCCCGCTGTGGCGGCCTGGACCTGTGACGGCCTGGTCCTGTGGCGGCCTGGTCCTGTGACGGCCTGGTCCTGTGGCAGCCTGGTCCTGTGGCAGCCCGGTCCTGTGGCAGCCCGGTCCTGTGGCAGCCCGGTCCTGTGACGGCCTGGTCCTGTGGCGGCCTGGTCCTGTGGCAGCCTGGTCCTGTGGCGGCCTGGTCCTGTGGCGGCCTGGTTCTCTGGCGGCCTGGTCCTGTGGCGGCCTGGTCCTGTGGCAGCCCACTGTGGCAGCCTGGTCCTGTGGCAGCCTGGTCCTGTGGCGGCCTGGTCCTGTGGCGGCCTGGTCCTGTGGCGGCCTGGTCCTGTGGCGGCCTGGTCCTGTGGCGGCCTGGTCCTGTGGCAGCCTGGTCCTGTGGCGGCCTGGTCCTGTGGCGGCCTGGTCCTGTGGCGGCCTGGTCCTGTGGCGGCCTGGTCCTGTGGCGGCCTGGTCGTGTGGCAGCCTGGTTCTGTGGCGGCCTGGTCCTGTGGCGGCTTGGTCCTGTGGCGGCTTGGTTCTGTTGAGGCTTGGTTCTGTAGCGGCCTGGTCCTGTGGCGGCCTGGTTCTGTGGCGGCCTGGTCCTGTGGCGGCCTGGTCCTGTGGCGGCCTGGTCCTGTGGAGGCCTGGTCCTGTGGCGACCTGGTCCTGTGGCAGTTTGCTGTGGCAGCCTGGTCCTGTGGCAGTTTGCTGTGGCAGCCTGGTCTTTAGCGCCAGCCATTGTGACTGCTGTTCACCTTTTTCTAACCCAACACCCATTACCTACATGTTGCTGACGGCCTGGACTGGACAATCCTCAGTCATTACATTGAGGGGATTGAGTTACCTATTTCATAATTTGCACTGCTAGCTCCCCATGACCGCACAACCAGCGATCCTTCTGGACCTCCATCTCTGGTCAGCCCATCCACCTGGGTGGCTCTGTACCATGTCCAATTCAAGACACAAGAGAAGACACTTCCAACCTCACAATACACCAGGTATATTACACGGGGATGCCCCGCTGTGTCACCCGATCTCACCCTTCCCAGGTCCTACGGCACATGTAATGAATAACCTGCACTGAATACCCTGCACTGTATAACATGCACTGAACTTTTACCTGTCACCACTATGTTACTGTGTTACTAATATGTATTATAGGTATTATATGTCTATTGTTTATAGCTCAAATGGTTAATCTCCTGCCAAAAAGCATTCCTTGTATGTATCCTGTACTTACTTGGCGGTCAATAAAGTATTCAGTATTCAGAATCCACATGAGCCCCTTCTTTCAGGAGCTTGCCTAATCCGAGTGTGCTAGCCGCCATATACCCCACTATACGCTAACAGGGAGCGTGCTGCGCGGGCCATTTACAAATGCCTGGCACGGGCCGCTAAAATGACCTAAGTTTTTGGTGACCTGGGGGGTTTCACACCTCCCCAGTGCCCCAGGAGAAGCGAGTATCCCTGCCCTGGAGTCTCGTAGATTCATTTTAAATATTATTTTATATTTTTGAAGGGGTCATTGGAAAAAATATTAAACTGGTTGAAAATGGGCTTTAAAACGGAACAAGACGCAACCGGGTTTCGACCCCTGGAACCTAAAAGATCCCAGGCCCTTGAGTCCTATAAACTCTAAGCCCTCTCTGGTGAAGGCAAAATCTTAAGGGGTTCATGTTCTTTATCTTAGAACATTATGGGCCTGATTTATCAAGCACCTCTGCCAGACAATGCCACATTGAGTAAAATATAATATAATGAAAATAATATAATAAAATATAAAATATTATCTTTTCAGAATGTTGCTGCGCAGCTAATGTTCCAGTAAATGTGTTTCTTGCAGTAAAGCCACAGGCGCCAGTGTAAAAAAAGAATTATAAATAATATTTGCACTGACTGAAGTGCTTGATAAATCAGACCCTATATAACAGTGGATACAATTCTACAATTTGTTTTTTGCAACACAGATTTTCCAGCAGCAGAACAGGCGCTTAAACTGCATTGTATAATAGCTACGGTATTATTTAATCAGCATATACAATTCTGACAGTATTACAGGACATAAAATCTTTCCTGTAAATGATATTTATTACTATATACATGTATAGCGCCGTATTCTTCCATAGTGGATTGCTGTAACAAATGAAGGACAGTGAATGCTTCTATGTACATTAATGGTACAGAATTTGTCAGAGCTGTAATTGTACACAAAACAAACCAATACTGAGAAATCTAAAGCCCACTAACAGAACATTTCTTTTTTCCACAAGGGGGCGCTACATCTTAATTTTACCATTAGATGTCTGCAAATGAAACCAAAAGCAAAAGAACATGTATAGCAGAAAAAACCTAATGTATCTCTCTAACCTCTCTAATGATGAACCCACGCCCCGCTGTGTGAAACCCCCCAGAAAGTCCCGAAATCCCTACCTGCTTCTCGATCCAGCGGCGCATGCGCAAGCCTCTGCCGCCGCTCGCACATCCCTCTAGCAGGGCACGCTCCCACGCCAGCGATTTGTGAATGGCCCGGCGCGGGTGCGCTCCCTGTAAGAGTGACGCGCGGGAGGCGGCGGTGGGCGCGCTCGCTTGTCTGTCGACGGACCTCGCTTGTCGGTCGGCGGGGATTGGCTGCAGCGGTCACGTGGGAGCGGGGACAGGTGAGTTTTTGGGGCTTTCTGGGGGGTTTCACACAGCACTTCACTCACCCGATCGGGGTGCCCCACCGAAGTGGACCAAAACCCAGGATAGTCAAAATCCTGGGTGTTGGTCCACTTTAAAGTCAATGAGAGCTGTTTCCCGAAAGAGGTAAACACAGCAAATGGCTCTCATTGGCTAAGGGCCTGCGCATGCGCCATAGAGACAAGGAAGAGGTGAGCTGTACTGGGCATTCTGGGGGGTATCACACATTGGGGTATCCCAAATCAAGATGCCCGGGGAATGGAACAAAACCTGGGAAAGGTTTTGTTCTGCTTTAAAGCAATATATATGCTTTTATGTATAAGCACAGCTGAGCAGATGCGGGCCTAGCTGAGGTAAGAAGAAGGCAGAGATGAGGTGATAAGAGAAACAGTAAGGTGAGCAGAGATCACAAGAGAGGAGGTAGACGGGCATTCTGATTCATTACTAATGCCAGCTATCAGCAGATGAGCGCCTGTATAGCGCCGCTAGTAGACGCTGTAAGCAGGTATCGGGCGCTGTAACAGAGCGCCTCAGTCGCTGTAGTAACCTGGCCAGCATTGATGAATGAGATGAATGTTAAGCGTTCTAACACCAGTACAGCGCTGCAGGGAGCGAAAGGTAGCGCCAGCTCAGCGCGACCAGCTCTCAGCGACTCACATCATATTCAACAAAAAAACACACAGCTACCTGCACTGCAGACAAGGTTGTCTCAACTTCACAACTCATAAAAAAGAACTAAGGGGGTTATTTAAGAAGGGATAGCGGCAGGTAGCGCTTTGTAGCGGCAGGCAGCGTCTGGTGAACGCTGGGCACTGTACAGGAAACCACACTTATGAAGGCGAGCGCCTCTAACAGCGCCATGTAGCGTCATGTATTATTACATGCGGCTCAACGTATAGCGCCGGCGCTCTAGGTATTACCTTTTGCTCAGTGTCGCTCTCCCATACATTTCAATGGGCTTTCATTAGTTGTATATAAACAGCGTGTTTGGCATTTTTTTTAATCAAATCATTGTGTGACCTCTCCTGGCTGCAAACAAACACTTTTAGAAACTTTTTTGACTTTTTATATTTTTATGCAGAATTGTCATTACAGGTCTGGCACTAAAGTGTTAATGTCACAGTGTTAAACAATGTCATTCCATGTGCTTTCACTTTGTTACAGTTAGATATGTGTTCAAAAACAGACTTTAATCACACAGCGTCTGCCGCTCTATGCTACAGCGACCAGATTTAGAGCGCCGACGCTGTGTGTGGGTTTAGTGTTTTGTTAAATATGGTGTGGAGCGCCGAGTGCCGGACGCACTGAGCTGGCGCTACCTCTAGCTCCCTGCAGCGCTATACTGTTGTTACAGCGCCCAACACACATCACATTCATCAATGCCGGACAGTTTACTACAGCGCCTGACACCCGCTTACAGCGTCTACTAGCGGTCGCTCTGAGTGCTGCTATACAGACAGACATCTGCCGATAACTGGCGTTAGAAATGGATCAGCCTCTAAGTGCGCCAGAGGCCACAATTGAGGGCGCTGCGGGCCGCATGCTGTGCATTTCTGCTCTAAACACTTACAAAACTTTATCGCCCTGAGGAAGTAGTGCAGGAGACACTACGACACGCATTGGCATTTTATTCCTGTGGGGTTCTTCCCGGTTGGTCTGTATGCACACCTTGCTTGTTTACTCTTACTGACTCACCCTGGTTCGTTTTCTTGCTCTAGGATGGTTCCTTATAGATTTTTGATTACTTATGTTTGGTTTAGGATTTTTTGGATTGATATTGAGTTGCACTGGATGTATTATATTTTAATTTGCACATTATCAGCATATTTCTGCACAGAATTTGAATAATATATTGAGAATTTATTGAAAATGTGTCTATACCTTTTTGGAATGAATTGATTCACCAATATTATGTATTGCAACAGACCCCTGGCGCCCCCTTGTGTGTGTTTTTTGTGTGTTTATGTAGTGTAACTGTTTAAATGTATTTTAACTTGTACATGCTTATGTAATAAATTGGGATATTTTTGTATAATCTTTGAAGGTGGTGCCACTCATTATACTTAACCCTTAGCACTTGTTGGGAAGTGTGGATCTTCCTTTCTTTTTCTTTTGGCACTTACAAAACTTAGATGAGAAATGAGATAAATAAACACAGGGATTAGATTAGTTTCTTTTCCTCACACCTGTACAAATACAGTGACCTTTTTTACTTGCCTGTATATGAACAATTAGCTGTATTTCCCTTGCTTCCATAGTCACTGACCTGCAATATTTGAAAAAAAAGAAGGCCGTGCTCATCCAAATGCAGGAGGTCGGCAGTGTTGGTAGCCAACAGCCTGAGAGAAGATTGGCCACTGCACTGGTAAGTATAGTATAGGCCGGACTTATGACGGGCAGGCTGATTCATTACTAGCACCAGGTAACGGCAGATGAGCGTCTGTACAGAGGCGCTAAGAGCGTCCGCTAGTATACGCTGTGATTGGCTATCGTGCGCTCTAACAGAGCGTCTCATTTGCTGTAGTAACCTGGCCAGCATTGATGAATGAGATGTATGTTGGGCGTTCTAACACCAGTACAGCGTTGCAGTGAACGAAAGGTAGCGCCAGCTCAGTGCGACCGACTCTCAGCGGCTCACACCATATTCAACCAAAAACACACACAGCGCCGGCGCTCTGGATCTGTGCGCTGTAGCATAGAGCGCCAGACGCTGTGTGATTAAAGTCTGCTTTTGAACACATATCCACCAGTAACAAAGCGAAAACACACGGAATGACATTGTTGTAACATTGTGACATTAATACTTTAATGCCAGACCTGTAATGACAATTCTGCATAAAAATATAAAAAAATCAAAAACATTTTCAAAAATGACTCTTTTCTAGACCAGGATAGGCCACACAATTATTTGAGAGAAAAAAAAATATTAAAAACAAAAACCCTGTTTAAACAGAAGAAAAGTAACGTCCATTGAAATGTACGGGAGAGCGACAGGTAGTGACAGATAGCTAGAGCGCCGTCGCTATACGCTGAGCTGTCTGTATTGATGAATCGGACACTACATGGCGCTGTTAGAGTCGCTCACCAGAATCGCCTTCATAAATGTGGTTTTGCGTACAGCGCCCGGCGTTCACCAGACGCTGCCTGCCGCAACGAGGCGCTAATTGGCGCTATCCCTTCATGAATAAACCCCATAGCTAACATTGACTGCCAAACGAAGGGCCTTATTTATCAAGGGATAGCGCCAGGTAGTGTCTCACTAGCACCAGGTATCGCCAGCTATCGGCGGCTACCGACTCCAGAACGCCAGGCTGCGAACACAATCACGCATTTATCACGCTAAATGAGGCTAGCGCCAGCGAGAGCGTCAGCTAGCGCAGGATTCATCATGTAGCAGACTTCAACGAACAGCGCCGCTGCTAATCCCATCACCGCGCCAGGTATGACCTCTCGCTACCTGGCGCTATTAATAAATCGGCCTCCCCATTGAAAGATGTCACCATCAGTAACCCTTCCTCTCTCAAGCCTGTAAGCCATAATCATCATCATTAACATAAAAAAAAAACTTGAAGAGGTTCACTCTGTATTGACTCAAAATAATATATGAGTTTCAATTTTCCAATTATGAATTGCTAAAAATCTACAATTTTTTGATGATATTCTAATATTTGGGAAATGCACCTGTATGTGGGCCCCACCATCAGATCAGTTTTTTATTTGTGGTTGATACTGGAAGCATCCTCTGCAATAGGCGGGTGTCAGACGGCGGATTTCATCTTGCAACGTTCTAAATCTATTATCCAAATCCTGGCCGGGTATTTTATGGAGGAGGCATTAGGCTGATCCTCGGGAGGCCTAAGCGTTAATAATCAATATGAGGAGATCATTATGGAATGTGGCCGGCGCTCTGTCTCTTTAGTGTTTAGGGAAAAGAAAAGTTTTTCTTCCTTTAATAATCCACTTATGTAGAAATTCTATTTCGGATTTAGTTTTACATTTAATTTGATGATACAAATATATAGACCTTTCCTTAAAGTGGACCAACACCAACAATCTATAAGATTCCCGGGCCAATCAGATCCCTCCCCGCGGGGCATCCTGAAATCGGGATGCCCCGTGGGGTGAAACCCCCCAGGACGCCCAGAAACCTTACCTTTTCCCCGTTCCAACGTCGTATGCGTGAGCCGCAGTTGCATCTCGTGCTTCCCTCTAGCAGGGTTCGCACCCCCGATGGCCGTTTGTGAATGGCCGGCGCAGGCGCGCTCCCTGTTAGAAGGATGCGCGAGACGTGGCCTCCAGCGCGCTCAGAGCCGCTGTGGTTGTCCGTCGCTTGTCCATACATACCACAGCGGCTCTGAGCGCTCTGATTGGATGAGCGCTCGCATAGGAGCGGGGTGAGGTGAGTTATTTAGGGCGATCGGGGGGGTTTCAGGCTAAAAATCTACAATTTTTAGCCTGAACCCCCCCCCCCCCAGGACCGATCAGGGTGCCCCGCGGAAGTGGACCAAAACCCAGGATAGTGAAAATCCTGGGTGTTGGTCCACTTTAAAATATCTCATGAAAATAGGGTTCATTTTATGATTTATGATTTTTTTTCAGAATAATTTTAAATATGTTGCAATTCCAAGAAGGAAAAACATTACAAGAGTTTATAAATGTTTAATGTGGACCAAAACCCAGGATTTTCACTATACCTAGTTTTAGTTTGTCCCCCTGGGGCATCACCATTTAGGATGCCCCACTGTGTGAAACCACGGTCACCAGATATACATACCTCACCGGTGTGCCCACTGCACAGATGCCCCTCTGCCCCAATCAGCTTATTTGGCTGGCCATATTAAAGTGGACCAACACCCAGGATTTTGACTATGATGGGCTCTCAGAGATTAGAGTTAGGACTGCACCCCACAGAGGCACTTTGGCGTAGTGGTGCAGCTTAAGCATACTTCTGCAGATGTGTGTGACCGAGTCCTCTGTTGTTAACCAAGTTTAGAGACAGATTATAGGCTGGCCTGCAAGCTGACAGGGTTGAGTGCTGTGGCTCCTTTAAGACTTGTGTATCCTGGGTTTTGGTCCACTTTGGTGGGGCACCCCGATCGGGGGTGCCCCGCTGTGTGAAACCCCCCAGAAAGCCCCAAAAACTCACCTCTTCCCGCTCCCACATGCCTGCTGAAGCCAATCCCCGCCGGCAGAAAAGCGGGAGGCAGCGACGGACAAGAGAGCGCGCCCGCCGCCGCCTCCCGCGCGTCTTACAGGGCGCCATTCACAAACGGCCGGCGCGGGTGCGTGTCCTGCTAGAGGGACGCGCGGGAGGTGACAACGGGCACCGCTGGATCGAGGAGCAGGTAGGGATTAAGGGGTTTCTGGTGGGTTTCACACAACGGGGCACCCCCGATCGGGGTGCCCCGCAGTCAGGGAGCTGATCGGTCCGGGAATCTTATAGATTCCCGGGCCGATCATGGGAGGGTGTTGGTCCACTTTAAGGTGCTGATAAAGAAATGAATTCAAGGTTAAGGTCAAGGCACCCCCTGCGTCCCTCTATGACTCTGCGCAGCCATGCTAGCCATTCGGCTATAGCGGTCCTGGCCACATAGAGCCAAGGAAAGGGTGGAGAGATGCTGATGGCCACGCAGGGACCATAGGTTCATTGGTGGGGTAAGAATATCAGGTGACTGTTGGGGTTTGATACAGTGGGTGGGTATTCAACTAGACCTAACATCTTATAATTAATAATAGTTAATAATGTGCACAAACTGTATGGACCAAGACTCAGTTAGGTCTTTACTCTAGTGAAAGTTTTAGGTGTAAATCATGCTCTAACTTCCTCCCTTTACTGAATCACGTATTATTTTAACTCATGCCTTAATCTGAAATAAAGCAAGAAACAGTTCTGATTTTCATGACATATTTTAAGGCGAGTTTACTGATTCAAGTGTTGCATCATCAGACTCACAAGGTAGGTGTCAGCACTGGATCCCCTGTAGGAAGAGCAAAGGCTCTAATCCTACGGCACTTTTTAATGCATGTCCAGATTTCAAGGGCGTCCTTCAGTGGCATCTATCACCCTAGAGGAATCCTGTCGCCTTGATCCCACTTTTACAACATGAAAAATACTTAAGGCTTCCCAATCCCTAAGTGGCCTCTTGTAGCCGCGCAGCAGTATCTAAAGCATTTTTCTAAATTAAAAAAAAAGGAGACTCATTTGCACAGGGATCAACATAAGCCTGGAGCCGACCCTGTCCACAGGATACCCGCCACCAAACTCCATACCTACTCCTTGTATGTATTATGTACTGTGAGTAAAGGAAAACTCCCTTTGGTGTTCTGCTTTATTGTTTTTTTTATCTTTTGGGATTGGAAAATATACATTTGTGTTAGGTATGGGGCACATTCCTGTTTCCAAGTTCTCTATATTCATGTGGCTCTGTATTGCTAAAGTGGAAGCAGTTTACCTGGTCTTGAATAATAATTATTGACTACATTTCCACTCTAAAAGATGAGCTCATCAGCAGCTTTATCAAAATCAAGCAACAGTAATTACCTCCACATATGAGAATGCTGTCAGTAACTCTTTAGCTACTGGCTCACAAGATTGTGATCCTCTCGTCTAAAAAGGTTGAATTGCAGCAGGAAGGGTTAAATCAGTGAGTTCAGGATTGTGGAGTGTTTTCACTGCCACAGCCAATCAAATTATTAGCAAGCCAGAGTCAGAAAGTCTCTGCCAGGTGCCCCAAACACACAAGTTGTACAGTAAACACATTGAACTCTCTCTATTCTATTTTCTGTGTATCCTCTGTCTTTTTGTTTGCATTTCTTTCATTTTCTTTTTTATGTTCGTGTGAATGTGTTTGTTCAGGGGCACGATCATCAATTCTTTCACAGAGTTGATATTAGAGGGGGTGTGGTGCTATTGGTATATTTTGGGGGGGGTGGCACTATGTAAAAAAAACAATAATAACTAGACAAAGTGCAATTTCCGGGGAAATTGCGTGAAGTGTTCTTGCCTCCACCAGTTCTCTACAACTGGAGCGGGCAGAGTAACTGGGTGGAGTGGGCGGAGTAACTGGGTGGAGTGACTTCAGTAACTGTTGTGTGGTTGGAGTCGCTGGAGTAACTGTGGAAAGGTTTGACTGAGCAGAGTAACTATATGGATTGTTTTGAGTGAGTAAAGATAGTAAGCACTAAATTAACCAATTGATTGATCACATTTAAAGAGTGCACATGGCAGGCTTCATAGAGTGAAATGAATCATAAATAAACTTTTATTTATTTATATAGCACATTTATTTGCAATGTTGTTGCTCAAAGTGCTTAAACCGGACCTTCAGCGAGATTTAATGAAAAGCCCAAACTCTTAAAAACCAATTACCCAGCATCTAAAATTAATATATTTTACGTTTTTAGTCACTAACTTATTATTCTTTCCCCCACTGGGCTGCAACTTTGTTCAGGAATTTAGGATACGGGCGCCGCCATCTTGACTCAGAAGCATCACACTTACTGAGGAGAGGAGAGTGAGATAAGGTACAGGGGTGGATTATAGAGCTGGGGTCAGGTAAAGGTCAGCAGTCCCAGAATGCAGAGCAGCACAGTCAGGAGGCACTTCCTGTTTGCAGGCTGCCTGATAAGATGGCGGCTTCCATAAGCCACCATCTTGGATGTTTAAAGGCTCATAACATGCAGTAGATGCAGGTAGGATGATTTTTGATGTGGACAATCTGTATGTACAGGGTGTGGGAAACATATAAGATAGACTCTTATTCAGAGTGAAGGTCCACTTTAACAGTTACATTAAAACACACATTTCTAAAAACCAAACAAAAAAACAGCCAGGGGCGGCACTACCTATTAACAGTAACTGGGTGGAGTGACTTGAGTAACTGTTGTGTGGTTGGAGGGGCTGGAGTAACTGTGGAAAGGTGTGACTGTGCAGAGTAACTATATGGATTGTTTGGAGTGAGTAAAGATAGTAGGCATTAAATGATGAAGTATTTATATCTTGCTAAATGACTGGCTATGTCATTTGTTTAACCTGTTTTCCATAACATGTTTTCATGGGGAGTTTTCCTGAGACTGGCTGTGTGGGCGGAGCAGCTGTAAAATGAATGTAACGAGCCAGGCTGCAGGTGTGTTGCTATGGCAACTCACTCTGAGGTAACCAGAGAATGCACATTAAAACACATTTCTAATGCACTGGTGGTTGCCATATTCAAATGGCTGTAGCTTAAAAAGTTTACATCCTACAGCAAAGAGCTTTATACTGTAAGAATTTATACTGTAAGCATGTCTCTGAAATATTAAAAATGAAGGCACAGTCGCAGTTTAGAAATTGCCATTCAAATTTGTGGTGTCTAGAGTGGAGTTTCAATGAATGTCAATGGGAGGTGTGAGTTGCAAACAAAAGGTCATATTGTGAAAACTGTTAGGGCTATGGTTTAGCCTTGGACATTTTTAGCGGCAGCAGGGACAGCTGAACGTTTTTATATAAGATTTGTGTAGGTGGAGCTTAAAAATGAGGGAGAGGTCGCAGTTTAGAAATCATGTCCTGATTTTTCACTTCACACTCATCTCCCACTCTAGTTTTGAACATTCCTCCTATTCTTTCCTATGGGAAAATTGCGCCAGAAAAACGCCAATATTTCGGAAAACGTTCCGCAAAGTAATAGCACACCATTCGGGAACGATCCGCACGTTTTGGTATATTATGGTCTATGTAGTGTAAAAACTGTGGGAGGAGTTACAGTGCAAAATATGGTGGAATAATATATCAGCAAGAACAATAAGTGATCTTGCCATGCAAGAACACTTAATAAATATAATAATAATATAATATTGGGGGAAATACATAGTGCTTAGGATCTACATCAGAGGTTCCCAACAGGTGGTACTAGTATCACTGGTAGTACTTGAGAGCCTCTCAGGTGGTACTCGACAAGGCTGCAGACTGACCTGTAGCCCAACCTGATCCGACGCCATCTTTACTTCACTCCAGCATGGTTTGCACCATAAATGAAAAATGCCCTACTCATACACATTTAAACGTCTGTTTTGTGTCTTATGATTACAGGTTACGGCCATGGCTCAAGCACCACGCAGTTGGTACATGATATAATCCGAAAATGGAAAGTGGTACCTGATGAAAACAGTCTGGGGAACCCTGATCTACATAAAAGTAGAACTGAAGTGCCCATGATTGTGTTTAGTAGAGGCGCTGGTTCTGTGTGCTGTGTGAGTGAGACGGGCAGGCTGATTCCTCATTAGCGGCAGGTAGCGACAGATGAGCGTCTGTAGCAGGCATTTTCAGAGCGCCCGCTAGTAGTCACTGTGCTCAGCCGTGGGTCGCTAGTTCATAGCGACTCAGTCGCTGTGCAGTAATGTTAAATAAATTGTGAGGAGTCGCTATTTGACCAGTATAGCGCTGTATGGGAGCGCATGTTAGCGACTGCTCATAGCGACCGACTCACACCATATTCAACAAAAAAACAGCCTCACAAATCTCTGGCGCTGAAAAATGCTTGTTTGAAGCCCAGAGCGCAGGAGGCGGTGTGTTTAAAGTCTGTTTTTCAGCATCTTTCCACTAGTAACAAAGCGAAAACATATGGAATGACATTGTAACATGAACACTTTAATGGCAGACCTGTAATGTCATTTCTGAAGAAATATATAAAAAAAGAAAAAATTGTGAAAAAACAGCTTTTTCAATGCCAGGAGAGGTCACAGAATTATTTGTGATTTTTTTGAAAAAAAAAAAAAAAACCCTGTTTAAAGAGAAGAAAAGGATCATCCATTGAAATGTATAGGAGAGCGACAGGTAGTGAGAGGTCATACCTGGCGCTGTGCAAGGCTGAACGCCGGCGCTGTTCGCTGAGGCTGTGAAAATGATGAATCAGACGCTACATGGCGATATCCCAGTCGCTAAACAGATTCTGCTTGATAAATGTGTAATTGCGTGCCGTGTCCAGCGTTCACCAGTCGCTACCTGTCGCATTTTTGTGATTTTTTATATATTTCTTCAGAAATGACATTACAGGTCTGCCATTAAAGTGTTCATGTTACAATGTTGTTACAATGTAATTCCATATGTTACTAGTGGATAGATGATGGAAAACACACTTTAAACACACCGCCTCCTGCGCTCGGGGCTTCAAACAAGCATTTTTCAGCGCCAGAAATTTGTGAGGCTGTTTTTTTGCTGAATATGGTGTGAGTCGGTCGCTATGAGCAGTCGCTAACATGCGCTCCCATACAGCGCTGTACTGGTCAAATAGCGACTCCTCACAATGTATTCAACATTACTGAACAGCGACTGAGTCGCTATGAAGTAGCAACCCACGGCTGAGCAAAGCGACTACTAGCGGGCGCTCTGAAAATGCCTGCTACAGACGCTCATCTGTCGCTACCTGCCGCTATTAATGAATCAGCCTCTTACTAGCATCACCATTGACTTTCTCAAGCATCTTTTTCTCATACTAACATGAGAATCTTTTTCTCTTTTTTTCTCTTACTGAATTGAGGCTATAATCACTGAATGGAGTTTACTATTTACTTTAAAGTGGACCTGAAGTGCCCATGAGTGAATTTTTGAGAGGCGCTGCATTTAGCATAGTAAAGCCAGAGACGAGTGATCATCCAATGATACATGCAGGACATATAATTAGAGACGGTAGGTTGTTTAATATAGACAGCAAATGGCAAATAACCAGGGAGTATAGGTGCGTGATGTGGAAAGGATAACCTATATCAATCGGGACCTGATCAGTCTCATCTGCAACACGTTTTTGGAGTTTTCATTTTAAGCTGATAACATGGAAATGTCAGCTTCACGCACCGACACCTTCTGAAAAGTTCATTTCCCTCCCTTCTCTTACGCTCCCACTGGGAATCTAAAATAATCAGAATCCTTTATCAGAGTATAATAAGAAAAGCTACCAACCTAAACCCCCTCTGTGATAGGTAGGTATGGCCGGGCATTGGGGTGTTTGAAAACCTAGCTAACATCTATGAAAAAGCTGAAACGTGACTTTCTAACCCGCTACCACTAACATGTGATTTTATACAGGTGAGTATCTAGGTTTTAGTTCAACAGAAACTCAGATATAACTTTTCCATAGAAAAGTAACTAGCACTAGCTCAAACCCTCAAGTTCTTCTTTGGCACCTTGTAAAAGTGGGTTTGTCCCACGGAGCGCGTGGGTAAAGGGGCACCAGGAAGCAGCGGGGGATTCGGCCAGATTTATATGGTGATAGATTTTCTTATTACACTTGAGGGAGATAGCTTGAGAAAGTTTTCTCTTGTTGTATATGGGGAGGCCGATTCATTAATAGCGCCAGGTAGCGCCAGATGAGCGACTGTAGCGTGATTTTTTCAGCGCCAGCCAGTATTCGCTGTGCTTGGCCGGCGTTTGCTTGATGACAGCGACTCAGTCGGTGTGCGGTAATGTTGAATACGGGCTTAGGGGTCGCTGTTTCACAGGTTCAGCGTTGTATGTGAGCGCCTGACAACGAATGGCCAGAGCGAACGGCTAGCTTCATATTCATTAACAAATCACGCTCCGAATTTGCTGTCGCTGTCCATTCCTTGTTTAAACCCCAGTGCGCTGGCGGCGATGTGTATTAATTAACTAGTTTTTAACCCCTAAACAACCATATTTTTTGATTGTAACATTATACATGTTTTTAGAATCATTTTGTAATATGAATACATTAATATCAGACCTGTTAGATCAATTCTGCACAAATTTTTTTTTTACTTAAAAATAAATCCTAACATTGCAGAAGTGGTCTCTGAATTTTTGACATTAAAAAAAAAAAAAAAATTAATACCAATTAATTATGATTAATTATAGATTGCTCCATTGAAATGCATTGGACATCGCCAGGGAGCGACAGCTCATACCTGGCGCTGTGATGGGATTAGCAGCGGCGCTGTTCGGTCCAGGCGGCTTCATGATGAATGCCGCGCTAGCCGTCGCTCTCGCCGGCGCTAGCCTCATTTTGCTTGATAAATGCGTCATTGTGACCGCCGCCGGGCATACTTGAGTCGGTAGCCGCCGATAGCTGGCGGTACCTGGCGCTCGTCAGACACTACCTGGCGCTAGCACGTGATAAATAAGGCCCATAGTTTTGCACATGCACTTTTTTCTGCTTGGCACTTTGTATAAGCATTGACACTTTCTTTATCAATTGCATTGTTTGCACATTGTATAGAGTAAAAAAATGTTTTTAGAAAAATGGATTGTGAGCTCTGTTTTAATTAATTTTTTCAAATAAATTCATGATTTGATAAGGGATCTATTTTGTAAATGCTTGACTTTGTGATTGTTTAGATTGGTGGTGCAGTCTGATAAAATCCCCTTTGTGGTACTGGGCCACATACTTGTCTATATTTACACATTACCTTTGTCTTTGGGGGTATTACATACTGACACACCAGTCTTTAATTTTGTGATCGTATTATTTAAGGTGGTGCGAGGGCGATTTTTCTGTTGTTTGTCACTAGCTCAACCCCATTAACACACTTAAAGTGGACCAAAACCCCAGATTTTGACTATCCTGGGTTTTGGTCCTTTTCCCCGGGGAGGGGTGCCCCTCTGTGTGAAACCCCCCAGATCACTGATGCCAACACACCTCGTCCTACGGCGCATGCGCGGACGCTCTTCCAATCAGCGCGCTTTGAGCCACTGACGTCACGTTGTCTAAGAGGCTGATTCATCATTAGCGGCAGGTAGCGACAGATGAGCGTCTGTAGCAGGCATTTTCAGAGCGCCCGCTAGTAGTCGCAGTGCTCGGCCGTGAGTCGCTAGTTTACAGCGACTCAGTCGCTGTTCAGTAATGTTGAATACATTGTGAGGAGTCGCTATTTGACCAGTACAGCGCTGTATGGGAGAGCATGTTAGCGACTGCTCATAGCGACCGACTCACACCATATTCAGCAAAAAAACAGCCTCCCAAATCTCTGGCGCTGAAAAATACTTGTTTGCAGCCCAGAGCGCAGGAGGCGGTGTGTGTAAAGTGTGTTTTCCAGCATCTATCCACTAGTAACAAAGCGAAAACATATGGAATTACATTGTAACAACATTGTAACATGAACACTTTAATGGCAGACCTGTAATGTCATTTCTGAAGAAATTTTTAAAAAAACATAAAAATGTGAAAAAACATCTTTTTCAATGTCAGAAGAGGTCACAGAATTATTTGTGATTTTTTGGCAAAAAAAAAAAAAAAAACCCGGTTTAAAGAGAAGAAAAGGATCGTCCATTGAAATGTATTGGAGAGCGACAGGTAGCGAGAGGTCATACCTGGCGCTGTGCAAGGCTGAACGCTGGTGCTGTTTGCTGAGGCTGGGAAAATGATGAATCAGGCGCTACATGGCGCTATCCCAGTCGCAGATTCTGCTTGATAAATGTGGAATTGCGTGCCGTGTCCGGCGTTTACCAGTCGCTATCTGTCGCTACCTCAAATTAACCAGACGCTACCCGACGCTATCCCTTCTAAAATAAGGGCCTTTGGCTTTGTCTAAGGCCAGTGGCTCCAAGCGTGCTGGTGTCTGCATCCCCCACTTCCCTCTAACAGGGAGCGTGCCCACGCCTAGCATTGCACGCGCCCTAAAGGGATAGCGGGGATGCAGCTGTGGCAGTTGGATCAGGAAACAAGGTAAGTGCATGGGACGACCTGGGGAGTTTCACACAGCAGGGCATCCCGTCTGATCGGCGTGGGTTTTGGTCCACTTAAAACCAGACCTTCACTCTAAATTAAAGTCGATCTTGTATGTTTCCCCACCCTGTACATACAGATTGCCCACATTAAAAATCATCCTACCTGCATCTACTGCATGTTATGAGCCTTTAAACATCTAAGATGTCGGCCATGTAGTCTCAGGCTGCCTGCAAACAGGAAGTGTCTGCTGACTATGCCGCTTTGCATTCTGGGATTGCCGCCCCTGCACTGACCCCAGCTCTGCTCTGTCTGTGAAAACCACAGCTATAACCCCGCCCCCTGCAGTTTTTCCCCCTTTCCCCTCCTTGGTATGTGATGCTTCTGAGGCAAGATGGCGGCGCCCGTATCCTAAAGACCCGAACAGATTTGCAGCCCAGTGAGAGAAAGAATAATAAGTGACTAAAAACATAAAATATATTCATTTTAGATACTGGGGAATCGTTTTAATAAGCATTTGGGCTTTTCATTAAATGATGCTGAAGGTCCGGTTTAAAGCAGACCTTCACTCTGAATAAGAGCCTATATTATATGTTTCCCACACCCTGTACATACAGATCGCTCACATTAAAAATCATCCTACCTGCATCTACTGCATGTTATGAGCCTTTAAACATCCAAGGCAGCCTACAAACAGGAAGTGCCTCCTGACTGTGCTGCTCTGCATTCTGGGATTGCTGACCGTTACCTGACTCCAGCTCTGCTCTGTCTGAGCAAAGCACAGCTATAACCCGCCCCCCGTACCTTATCCCACTCTCCTCTCCTCAGTAAGTGTGATGCTTCTGAGTCAAGATGGCGGCGCCGTATCCTAAATTCCTGAACAGAGTTGCAGCCCAGTGGGGGAAAGAATAATAAGTTAGTGACTAAAAACATAAAATATATTAATTTTAGATGCTGGGGAACCGTTTTTTTAAGAGTTTGGGCTTTTCATTAAACCACACTGAAGGTCCGGTTTAAGAGTATGTTACTCAAACTTCCTGCCTACTACCTGAATCAACTGGACCTTCAGCATCATTTAATGAAAACCTTAAAAAAAACTGTTCCCCAGCGTTTAAAATTAATACATTTTATGTTTTTAGTCATTTATTTTTCATTCTTTCCCCCACTGGGCTTCAACTCTGTTTAGGACTCTAGGATACGGGTGCCGCCATCTTGGCTCAGAAGCATCACATACTGAAGGGGGGGGGGCAAAAGTGCAGGGGGTGGGTTATAGCTGTGCTTTGCCCATACAGAGCAGAGCTGGGGTCAGGAAAAGGACAGCAATCCCAGAATGCAGAGCAGCAGTCCGAAGAAGACTTCATGTGCCACCATCTTGGATGTTTAAAGGCTCAGAAAATGCACTGGGTGCAGGTAGGATGATTTTTAATATGGGCAATCTGTATGTAAAAGGGGGGGCATACAAGATAGGCTCTTATTTAGGGTGAAGGTCCGCTTTAAATTGATACATTGGGTTGGGTGAAAGAAAATAGGGAATGATGCAGCATTAAAATGGAACTGGACCAGACATCTGCTGGACACTCACTGCCTGGGATTGTTTGTCTCTTTTAGTGAAGAAGTTGTGGTTTTCATTCCTTATTGTATGTTTGCTTGATATTGTACAGCACTTATTACATACGCACTGTTTGTATTGTATTGTATTGTATTGTATTGTATTGCTTTAGCTGTATTTTTCCTACAGTCACTTTGTTTTTACTAAACCTTCTGCTGTACATCTCAATTTATATGACAACCGCTTTAAACCTTTGTGCCGCTAAACAAAAGGGGGTTTATTCATGAAGCTCTAGCGGCAGGTAGCGCCTCGTAGCGGCAGGCAGCGTCTGGTGAACGCTGTACGCAAAACTACATTTATGAAGGCAATTCTGGTGAGCGACTCTAACAGCGCCATGTAGCGCACGATTCATCATTACAGGCGGCTCAACGTATAGCGCAAGCGCTCTAGCTTCCAGAGCGCCAGGTCTTACCTGTTGCTACCTTTCGCTCTCCCATACATTTCAATGGACGTTCCTTTTAATCTCTTTACTGATTCCAATTTTTATTTATTTTTTTTCCTCTCAAATAATTATTTTACCTCTCCTGGCCTGGAATAAAGTATTTACTATTTTTTAAATATTTTACATTTTTATGCAGAATTGTCATTACAGGTCTGGCACTAAAGTGTTATTGTCACAGTGTTCCAACAATGTCATTTCATGTGTTTTCGCTTTGTTACTGGTGGATATGTGTTCAAAAACAGACTTTAATCACACAGCTCTCTATGCTATAGCGACCAGATCCTACCAGATCCAACGCTGTGTGTGTGTTTTTTGTTGAATATGGTGGGATTCGCTGAGAGTCGGTCGCAATGAGCTGGCGCTACCTTTCGCTCCCTGTAACGCTGTACTGGTGTTGGAACGCCCAACATACATCTCATTCATCAATGCCGGGCAGGTTACTACAGCGACTTAGGCACTCTGTTACAGCGCCCGATAGCCGATCACTAGTGTATACTCTAAGTGCTGCTATACAGACGCTCATCTGCCGATAGCTGGCGTTAGTAATGAATCAGTCCCACACGCTGCTTGAAGTCTCTGTCCCAGGAACGCAAGCACCTAAAATAATGAAGGACACTTCTTATTATTGCTTACAAATAACCTTTAAAGCAGACCCGAAGTCTAAGATTCTGCACCCCCCCCCCCCCCCCCCCCGGAAACCTGAATCCCAAATTAAGTCTGTTGAAAAACAGGCAGCAAATTTACCATGTCTGTGCTCCAGCGCCATTTGTGTGTCCCAAAGTGACCAATGGGGCTCGCCTGCTAGGCATGCATGTTCCTCACATGGCATGTGCACGCCCACCCAAATAATCCTATTGGTCACTTGTATACGCGTGGTCACCCCTCTGTGGTTGCTGACACCAGAGGAATGAGGCAGGGTTAGACATTTTAAAGTGGACCAAAACCCCATAAGATTCCTGGTCCGATCGATTCCCCCCCCCAGGCATTCCAAAATCAGGATGCCCCGCTGTGTGAAACCCCCCAGGTCGCCCCATACACTTACCTTGTTTCCCGGTCCAAGCTGCAGCTGCATCCCCGCTATCCCTCAAGCAGCGCGCGTGCCAGGCATTTGTGAATAGCCAGCAATGGCAAGCTTCCTGTTAGAGGGTAGCGGGGGATGCGGCTGTCAGTAAGCTGAATAGACGTGCGGGCTCGCATGCGCTGTAGGACTGGGAAAAGGCGAGGTGGCTTTGGCGATCTAGGGGGGGTTTCATGCAGCGGGGCACCCCCGATAGGGACCAAAACCCAGGATAGTCGGTTGGTTCACACTATTTCTGGACTTCCAGAGTATAAGCTTCCCAAATTGGGAGGGGGGGGGGGGGGCTTAAAGCAGTGGACCAAAACCCCTAAAGGTTCCCGTTTTGAGTCCCAGAATGGGATGCCCCTGAAATGTGAAATCCCCAGTTGACCTACTACACTCACATAGTGCATCCACGGACTCTTGTCCAATCAGTGTTCTATGTCGTACATATGAATGAAACGCACAGAGCCCAGCACAGACAAGAGGATGCCGACCGTTCCGCTCCAGCTGTGCTTATCATGTTGCCCATTTAGATTGGCTTGGCGTGGGATCAGCCTGCACATGTGACTTAGGATTGCTGGATTGGTAAGTATGTGGTAAGGACCCCCAGTGTAAAACCCCCCCTGGTCGCCCATACATTTACTTTGTTTCCCGGTGCAACAGAGCATGCGCGAGTCGCGGCCGCATACCCGCTATCCCTCTAGCAGGGCGCATGCCTGCGCCAGGCATTTGTGAATGGCCGACACGGGCACGCTCCCTGTTAGAGGGTAGCTAGGTATGCGGCTGTCAGCGTGCTCGGTGCAGCTGGCTTTCGACAACGTGATATCAACAGCTCCGAGCGCGCTGACTGGACGAGCGGGCGCTCATGGGCTGTGGGACCGTGAAGAGCTGCATTGGCTTTGGCAATCTGGGGGGTTTCACGTAGAGGGGCATCCCTCTTACCCGGCAAACCAGGAAATTTCACAGAACGGGGCATCCCAAATCGGAATATTTTACAGACAAAGAATCAGGCTGAGCCACCACGGTTTTGGCCCCAAACAAATCAAAGTATGAGAAAAAAAAGTGTGTGCAATTCTTACAAGCTAAACACACCTATAGCAATGCTGAGCAACAACCAGCATCGGATGCCCCGGAAGCCTTCCAGGAGCTGGGAAGAATGATATTCCTGGATTTATAACGTGTCACATAAACAGTACGCGGCTGAGCAGGCCAAGATAAGGCAATGGCTTGATAAAAGGCTTTATCTGTGCCTTAAACAATGGCTATTGTGTCCACGCTGTGCCATAAATAAACCAGTGTTCTATTATGTTGCAGGGAAACAGCTGAACCATCCATCTTCACATTATTATATATATTCCGAGCCTGGCCTTACATTACCAGGCTTGTCATTACCATAAGATGCATCATCTCTGAGGAGCTTTAAATTGAAGGGAACATGTCCTGGGGTAACATTTCTGTATAGTCTCTAGTGCAACCTACTCCATCTTCCGATCATTTATCTTGTCTATTCTTAAAGTGGAGCAAAAGCCATCTAAAAGATTCCAGGGCCGGCCTCTGGCTTTCCCCCAAATTGGGATGCCCCACAGTGTGAAACCCTGGTATTCACTCACTACTCCCCGTCCCAACGGCGCATGTGCAGGCTCTTGTTCAACCAGAGGCATTTCTGGATCTGGATGCCCCCTAAGGATCAAAAGAAAAGAAAAAGAAACCTTCTTTAAAAGAAAAAAAAAAACTACACTGCTCCCCCCCCCCCCCCAGGCAAGCACTCCCAGTCTCCTTGTTGCCACCTGCTATCTGCTGTTTGATCGCCCGCAGCCCGCCGGCACGCTAGACACGTGGTGTGGAGGCCCCTTCCTCTCTCCTGGGTGGGGACAGTACAGCAGTGGAACCTTTTTTGCTGCATACTGTTGTCCCCGCCCAGTGGGGAAAAGAAGTTGCTGGCGCGTCGCGAGGAGATGTGCCGGTGCCCTCCCAGTCCACCACCGGTCAAGTGCCATTGCACACCCCAAAGGCCGGCCCAGTCAGTGGGCCCCCCGGCAGCTGCCCCACCTTGCCGGGTGCTGGCTCTGCGCCCACCTGTACTCCTCATTAAAGTTTTTCAGAGCCGTTTTCTGAGTTACATTTGCACAGCAAACAGCTCTGATTGGACAAGAGCCCTTGCGTGCACAGTAGGACTGGGGAGAGGTGAGTGAATGCTGGCGATCCGGGTGTTTCACACAGCGGGGCATCCCATTTGGGAAGCACAGAACAAAACCTGGGATAGACCAATCCCAGGTTGTGATCCACAATAAGATATTCATACAAATGGACTGGGAGGCCGATTCATTACTAGCGCCAGGTATCGGCAGATGAGCGCTTGTGTAGCGGCGCTTAGAGCGACCGCTAGTATACGCTGTGATCGGCTATCAGGCACTGTAACAGAGGGTCTCAGTCGCTGTAGTAACCTGGCCGGCATTGATGAAAGAGATGTATGTTGGGCGCTCTAACACCAGTACAGCATTGCAGCAAGCGAAATGTAGCGCCAGCTCAGTGCAACCGATTCTCAGCGACTCACATAATATTCAACAAAAAAACAGACTCACAGATCATCGGTGCTCTGGATCTGGTCGCTATAGCATAGAGCGGCCAGGCGCTGTGTGATTAAAGTCTGTTTTTGAACACATATCCACCAGTAACAAAGCGAAAACACATGGAATTACCGGTACATTGTTGTAACACTGTGACATTAACACTTTAATGCTAGACCTGTAATGACAATTCTGCATAAAATATTAAAAAATCTAGTCCAGGAGAGGTGACACAATTATTTGAGAGAAATAAAAAAAAGAAAAAACAAAAAACCCTGTTTAAACAGAAGAAAAAGAACGTCCATTGAAATGTATGGGAGAGCGACAGGTAATACCTGGCGCTCTGGAAGATATACATTATATACCTGGCGCTATACGTTGAGCCACCTGTATCAATACATCGGATGCTACATGGCGCTGCTAGAGTCGCTCACCAGAATCGCCTTCATAAATGTGGTATTGCGTACAGCGCCCAGTGTTCACCTGCCGCTGCGAGGCGCTACCTACCGCTATCCCTACATGAATAAACCCCTAAGTGATTCCTTTTTTCACTTGGGGAAAAGGAAACTGGACAGGTGAATTAATTGTTGACCCACAAACATAACAGTAGCATGCGGAATTAAAGCCACTATGTTTTTTTACATATGTTCGTGGGGTGTTTGCATGTTTATTGTGTCATTTGCATTCGATAACTAATAAAGCTTGGTATAAATATACAGAATTTTCTGAGCCACACAAAGAATCTTAAGTCCTGTATGTCCCCCGAACACAAGGAATTATTACCCCCTTATTTAAACTGGTCCTACTATGTCAAATTTAATGTCCCCCCTTCCATTTCTCCCCTCCCACTAAAACATGTTCCCATTTGGGAATCCTCTTCTTGGCTGGAAACCCTGGGCCGTTTTCCCTGTGGCATTAGGCTCCAGCGCTGCTAGCACAGTGTATATTGTTAGAAGAAAATGCGTTGGCTTCTGTATCCACACGGATATTTCTACTTAAAGTGACCCTATACCTGGAAAGTAAGTTTATGTCGTCACCTCCTATCCCCAGCCCAGTGCCCCAAAACAGCCTGTTCTTACTAAAGCCTTTGCCCAATATTGATGGGGTGCCGCCATGCCAGAGGTACGCCGCACTGTGCGCGCAGCCACCTGCCCATTCACTTGAATGGATGGATAGCTGTGTGCACAGCGTGGGAAACTTCCGGTCCACATGGCACTGTGCAGCCCAGGGAAGATGTCGACACCCGGTGCGGTGATGGCCACTGCTGGAGTAAAACAAAGGTAAGTGTCTGATTATTATTTAGAGACTTAGTGCTGCTTTAGCACTTGGTAAGGGAGGCAGGGTGGGGCGTGGTTTAAGAACGGGCCTGGCTGGACTGGCCCTTTAATATTACACACATTTATTTGTACATAACTTGCATTGGGACTTGTCAATAATAGAAACGCAGGACTTAGAAGTCACAAAATATATTTTTGGGGGGTTATTAAAATTGATTTAATGGCTTCTTTTGCTCAACAATATCTTGACCTGTATCCCAACCTGATCTGCTGCCATCCATACTACTCTGATGCCTGATTTGCACCATAAATTAAAAAACTGCCTATTTCGATGTGATTCATTCACTTGAAACGGCTAATTAAAGTGGATACAAATCCATAAATGGGTCCACCGCTCAATTTATGCCCCCCCCCCGCAGCCAGGCGCTGTGTTGGCTCGGTGGTGCTTTTCCACCACAGAAGTTACGCCCTGCGGCAGTTTTTGAGAGAGACGATTGGCTCTCTCAAAAGTTTGGCTTTGATTCAGTAAGGCTGGGTGTGGGCATGCAGAGCCGAAGAGAAGCCAGGGATGCGGTGCAGGCGGGATCAGGTAAGAGCTTTTAGATTCCAGGGCCCAGCCACCACTTGGTACTTGATATCGGGAAATGGAAAGTGGCACTTGATGAAAAAAGGTTGGGAGCCCCTGATCTAAATGACTCAGTGATACTTTACATTGTAACACCAAGGCTATATATAGTAACATAGCATGACTCCGCAGGATTGAAAACAATAACTAAATCTTGAATCTTTATGACTCCAATGAAAAACTTCACCAACGGTGCTCTTAAAACAGGCAGTGTATCCCAACACCAGACCTTTAAATGCACGTACCAGAAAACTTCTTTGGGTATAGCTTGTCACACTCAAACGCTCTCCACAGAATGATTTCCTTTTATAATAATAATATCTTCCCCAAACAAACCTCCGTGAATGGTTATCTCATAAATCTTTGGTCTCCATTTCTGCCCTGTGGTAAGTGGCGGCAAGTTGGGCGAAGTTGCAGCAATGGTGGCTGGGTTGGCGATGCTCTGCTGGGAGAGGTGGCTGCCCGCAGTCCCGATCTGCCTCTGCTGCACACTCGAGCTGCCCGCTGACTGGGATATGCCGCTGCTGCAGGTGTAGCGCCGGATCAGCCCACTACAGCCCGGCAGGGTGAAGAACGCTGGCCGCTACTGCGCATGCTCAGAAATCATTCTGTGGAGAGCGTTTGAGTGTGACAAGCTATACCCAAAGAAGTTTTCTGGTACGTGCATTTAAAGGTCTGGTGTTGGGATACACTGCCTGTTTTAAGAGCACCGTTGGTGAAGTTTTTCATTGGAGTCATAAAGATTAAAGATACAAGATTTAGTTATTGTTTTCAATCCCGCGGAGTCATGCTATGTTACTATATATAGCCTTGGTGTTCCATATTTTCTAGACTGCTCTGATACAGTCTTTGGACTCCTGCGCTGGACTTTACAAGTGTGTGACATTAATTGCTGGATCATTATTTGTTATATTTGTAGCGCGGCTTTTATAGTGTTGTAAGTGTGTGGAGTCCAGCCTACCTTCCTTCTCACTATTGGGTGTGTAGGATACTTTACATTACTCAGCTGTATTCTAGATGACTCAGTGATACTATAGGTTCATCAATAATACTCTATATTACTCAATGATATGCTAGATTACTCAATAATAGTCTTAAACCGGACCAACAGCCTGGCACAGTTGGAAAAGAAAGGTAGCGGCCATTTTGGAGCTTTCTTTTCCAACTGACATAACTGAAATGCACAGTAACAGGAAGCCCAGCATGACTTTCTGTTTGCAGGTTCCTAACCAGTGGTACCATGGATAGTACTCAAAATCCTATCAGGTGCTGATCTGTATCCCAACCTGATCTGCCCAGATTACCCAACGCCGATTTGCTTTATAAGAAGAAAGCTGCTCTAAAAAGGTATGAAAACTATATATATATATATATATATATATATATATATATATATATATGCATTTTTGATAATCTCATAAAACTTATAAGGTTGTTTTGCGTTTTTTTAACACCCTCTTAGGTTTGGACAACCCAATTATTTTGAAGCGGGGGGGGGGGGGGGATGTGGTATATGGGCATTGTCCCCTACTACTACAGTGGTTGTGGTACTGCTGGCCTTTTGGTTCTGAAAGGGAGAGGGGGTAGGGTCCACTCAGGCTCCCATAGGTCTCATGGTTCCACAGGAGAGTGGTGGATCCTAAGTACTATTATTCACTCACCGTTATTCAATATAACAAACACTATACTGACAATCAAACAGCTTAATGAAACGCATGCACACACAAAATTGCCATATATAGTTGACAGAGAGATAACAGCAATAATGAAAGGTAATTTATGGGTTCAAGTCCAGGTACTGGAGATATTTAGCAAATTGAAAGTGGTACTTGATCAAAAAGTGTTTGGCTATCCCTGGTTTAGCACATTTCCAAGTGTAGCCGTATACAAGGGGCTAACCTGCTAACCTTTAGCAATGACCGTGCAATTATTTTCATCATTTATTCAAAATATTATATATATATATATATATATATATATATATATATTTTTTTTTTTGGTTTAACTCTTATCCGATTTAGCAATACACATTTTTATTCCCAAATCTCCTTCCCTTCTTGACCACTAGTGATTAGCATTGAGCGGACATTACTTCAAGGACAAACACAGCTGGAAGATACGACATTTATAGCACAGGATGGCGTCACCATAGGACGCTACTTGAAACCCCCGCAGCCCCTGGATACATGCGATCTGGCATCATTTGTGCATGACAGTGTGACCAGCGTAGCTCACGGGGGCATCATACAAGAGGACATTGCTGGAAAAACAAAAGAGTCTAAAAACAGAAACATAGTATTCATATTAAAAGGTTTTTCTACTATAACTTTATTCATTGTCATGTCACCATTCCATTTACTACCTAAGCATATGTTGCCATTAAACCAGACAGTATTCATAAAAATATATCAACCTCCTATTTCCTGCCCCAGACAAGATTGTTGTTTTCCAACTAGAACTGTCAGTTAATGTTAATACAGGCTGGACAAACACCCATTTCCCTGCAAAATGGTGTTGGTCTGGGACCGGCCATATTCAGAAAGGCTCGGGGGTTGGGGGGGGGGGGCACCATGCATCACCCCCAGTTTTTACCACTTTCTCGATCCTCGGCCTGAAATACAGCCCCACAATTGTCCGTCGGTCACGTGGGTCGGGGTCACATCCTCTGTTTCGGATGCAGAGGATTGATGAAGAGGTAAGAATTGCGGGCATTCTGGGGGTGATGGATGGTGGTGGTGTGGAGGGGAGGCTCCAGCCTTCTGGATACCCCCCGAGCCTGTCTGAATACGGCCAGACCAACACATGTTAGCGGGGAGACAGGTGTTGGTCTGCTTTAAGGGGAGGATAGCTGCGCCATGCTCTGCTTGCTTGTCTGGGCTACAGAAAATGAGTGGGATCTCCGTAACAATAGCTTTATTCAGCAGCACACCAAGGCAATCCCCTTTGCCTAGACAATTCCTTTAATAATACATAACTCGTTTTATTTAGTTTACAGCTGTCCCTTTAAATTGGAACCAAACAGGAACCTACGGTAGCATCTGAAAGGTCCAGTTAAATACCCACCCCCTGGGGCCTTCCTATTTGGTTTGCCTCACTGTGCGAAACACCGCCAAATTGCCTGATATTCTTACCTCACCAGCGAACCCCCAGGGCAGGCATGACCGGCGGCAGCATCTCTCGCATCATTTCAGCCCTGTAACTGAATGGCTGGCGTGGCAGTGCACACATAGAGGGATGCAGGGGATGCGTCAATCACATAGATATGCACGGCTAAAGAAACTGATTGAAGCAGAGTGTGTCTGTACTGTGGGAACACTGACAAGGTATGTAAATCAGGTGACCGGCAGGGTTTCCCACAGCAGGGCATCCCAAATCAAGATGCCCCAGAGTGGATTTTGCTCCAGTTTAAACATACTAACACATATACTGGTTGTGGTATATACGGGCAATTATCTGGTAGACCTAACACTGCTCATGTGGCTCCCTGGCAGCAAGCAATTTCGGAGGCCAGCTCATTAATTGGCGAAGGATCACCAATTCGAAGGACCCAAACAACGCAACCTGCTTCTGAGCCAGAAATGTCTATTTATTTCCAAACAAATCACCTGAACCTGAGATGGGGCATTGCTACCGCCAGGAGCCGTTTGCCTTAGACGAAGACTTAGACGACGTGACGTCAGCGGACCCGAGTGCGCTGATTGGACGAGTGGCTACGCATGCGCTGTAGGACCAGGAAGAGGTGAGTTGGGTTCAGGGATCTGGGGGGGTCTAACACAGCGATCGGGGTGCCCCAGGGGAAAAGACCAAAACCCAGGAAGGTTAAAATCCTGGGTTTCGGTCCACTTTAAATATACTAACCTCACTGGAAAAAATGTGCACCTCACCTGTAGAAATGCCCCATCACTTTTTTCATGTCACTTCCACATTCCCTCCATCTTTGTCCTGTCACTTTCCTCCAGTCTGCCTCACTTTTCAGGTTCCTCACTACTCTCGATTTTATTTTACCTTCTCTCCATTTCTAATTTTCTTTTTTTTTTCCTTTTTCTATTATGTTCTTTTTCTCTCTCCTAATTTTTCTCCTCTTTTTCTAGCCCTATTCGCCTCTACTTTCTTGTTTTTCTACATCTGATCTCATTCGTTCTCTTTTTTTTTCCCCCACATTCCCTCCATCTTAATCTCATTTCCACATTCTCTCCATTTTCCCTTGTCACATTCCTTCAATCTCCTTCTCTCTCTCACCCCATTTTTAAAATATGTTTTTCTACTCCTTCCTATTCACCTCCTCTTATTACATTCCCTTTTCGATTCTCCATCTCTTTTCCATATTTCTTTTTTCTCTTCTTTCAGTCGTTCTTTTTCTGCATTCTCTTTTGTTTTTTCTTTTTGGTCTCTGTCTTCCTCTTTTCTATGTTTTTTCTGCTGCTTGCTTTTTGTTGTGTGTGCGTGTGCGCGCGCACGCCTGGGGAAGCAACCATTCTGAAATCTTGCACAGGGCAACACTTATCTTAAAGTGGACCAAAACCCACAGAGATAGATTAATTCTGATTGATTCCCTCCCCCCGGGGCAACCGAAAATCGGGATGCCCCGCTGTGTGAAACCCCCCAGGTTGCCTATAAACTCACCTTCGTTCCTGGTCCAACGGCGCATGCGGGAGCAGCGGCCACACCCCCTCTATCTGTCTAGCAGGGTGAGTGCCCGCGCCAGGCATTTGTGAATGGCCGGTGCGGGCACGCTCCCTGTTAAAGTGGACCAAAACCCAGGATTTTGACTACCCTGGGTTTTGGTCCTTTCCCCAGAGGCACCCCGCTGTGTGAAACCCCCCAGATCACCCAAACCCAGCTGATCTCTTCCCAGTCCCACGGTGCTTCAAAGAGCAGAGCCATTTGTGAATGGCCCGGCGCGGGCACGCTTCCTGTTAGAGGGAGGCGGAGAATGCGGCCGCCAGAGCCGCTGCTCTTAGATGCGCCGTAGGACCAGGAAGAGGTGAGCTGGGTTCGGGCAATCTGGGGGTTTAACACAGCGGGACACCCCCGGGGAAAGAACCAAAACTATTGACTATCCTGGGTTTTCGTCCACTTTAAGAGGGTAGCGGGGGATGCGTCCACCAGCACACTCGGATCCGCTCACGTTAGACGAAGGCTTAGACGAGCTGACGTAAGCGGATCCGAGCGTGCTGATTGGACGAGAGGCCGCGCATGCGCCATATGACTGAGGAAGGGTGAGTGCGATCAGGCAAATGGAGGGTTTCACACAGCGGGGCACCCCCGATACCCCGGGGGCAAAAGCCAAAACCTAGGATAGTCAAAATCCTGGGTTTTGGTCCAGAAGCTGGCTCAAAAGCAGTTTGCATTTCAAGTCCAAAACACACTCAAAGTGAACCTTGCTTCACCAAATAATTAGCATGACTCCCCCAATGTGTAATGTAAAAAAATGTTAGAATACTTACCTTACCCCTCCCACAATGCAGATTCACCCTTGTTTCCTGCTGCATACTGAGACTACACCATCTTTCCCTTGCTTTCTTTGAAAGACCGTCCACTGTATCCTTGGTCATAAACTCTTCCCTGGGTGGGGGGGGGGGGTATCACGTTTAGTGATCTTTGGCAGGAATCATTATTATAGAAGATGAGGTTCCGGAAATGAATAGAAAAAGTCCTAAGCACCAGTTTCATCTTCACTGGAGGTCTCAGAAGTTTCATCACTGCTGTCACTGTCACCATCGCTGTCACCATCCTCAGTATTACTATCCTCATCATCCTCTTCATCAGTGTCATGGCCATCCTCCTCCTCACTGTCTTGCTCTTCATCTGAAAGAAGTTAATTCAGAGTAAAGCTTATTTTGGAGACATATTCAGGGCCGTATTCCCATTAGGCAATCCTAGGCTTGTGCCTGGGGTGGCCACCAGCAGGGGGAACTGTAGTGTGTGCTGTTACTGCTATAGTAGCAGTATATACTGTTTTACTATAGCTATTATACTACTATAATAGCTATACTAAAACAGAAAGGTTCTCTTGTTTGCACCATACAGTGATCCTATACCCAGAAAGGAAGTTTATATCATCACCTTCTATCCCCACACAGTGCCTCAAAAGACTCTTTCCCCATTATTAAAAAAAAAAAAAAAAAAAAAAAAAAAAAAAACACTAACAGGAAGCAGTATGTTGTCTGAATGGAATATTAGAATTATTCAGTTACAACTAAACGGTCACATATTAGCATAGTGGTCCCCTCATGTGTGTGGAGAGGGCGCAAGGGGTTGAATGCAGTCTCCCGGCTGTGAGCAGGACCCGATTTCCCTGCCTCCACTGCTGTGGTCATGTGACTCCTGTGTGCCAGCAAGCCTAGGAGCAGTGGCGGCTTGGGACCAAAATTCAGCCCTGGATTTTGCCAGCCGCTGGCCAGCCTGAGACGTCTCTGTTGAGGCCTCCCATGATGCTGGGGCTAAAGCATTGGGGACTGGGGTTTCTTGGCTTGTGGGTACAGTGGGCTGAAAGGGAGACTAAGGGGGCAGGGATTGAATGTGGGTGTTAAAAGCAGCAGCCCAACTGGCCCCAAATTAGTGCAGCCCACCGGGCATTGTCCAGAGTCTTCCTATGGCCAGTCCACCCTTCCTATTAAAGGTATAAGGATCTGCATTTAAAGAGGAACAAAACCTAGGGTATGCACTATCCTGGGTTTCCCCTTTCCCCTCTCCTGGTGAGGCAAATTTACATGAGATTTCACACATTGGGGCATCCCAAATCAAGATGCTGCACAAAAGGGAGTTTTCTAGGCTCTAGGGAAAGTCCAAGCATTCTGTGCCCTGCGCTAAGCACGATTTGGGACCTGAATGCAGCGATCCAACTCTGATACGGATGTTAAATGACAGGTCAGTCACCCAATCTGTGGAGCACTGCTCCCAGGGGTTGGGTGACTGGCCTGTCAATCACATCTACGACTACCAGAGTAAACAATTATATCTCCTGGAACCAATATGGCCAGCTTTGTAAACAATTATTATTATTATAAAAAACATTAATAAAAATATCGATGATTAATACAATAACTCATGTTTGGCTAAGCCTGGTTTGTAAACAATTTAATAACTAAACTCTTAACATATAAATATATATATATATATATATATATATATATATATATATATATATATATATATATATATATATATATATATATCTCTATCTATATCCTGCCTGGCTCGGCTAAAATATGCTAAGAAATTATATACATTATTATAAATAACTGGCCAATAGTAACACAATGGATAAGCAGAAAAGATTGTAGTTCTTTAGATATCCAATATTTCAAAGAAATCACTGAGACAAATGGTAAATAAGGACTTCTATTGGGTACAATAATACAAGATGCAATTCTTACAAAAACAAGGTACAACACGCTAGGATTGAGAGTTATATGTCAGGCGTATGTATGTACAGTGGTTAATGCAGACTTAAGGGCATTTAAAGGAGACCTAACAAGCAAAAAATGACCCCTGGCAGGGGAACCTATAAGCAGACCTCCAAGCTGGCAGCTTTGGCCTCCTATACCTGGCTGTTTCCAGGGCTCTCTCCTTCTCCTAGGGCTCCCTCCCAAGGCCGGATTATAGGCAGGAAGCAAGGGTCGCGCGTCCCTGGGCATCTACCAAATTTAGCACCTCAGTTCTCAAGGACCATGGGGGCTAGGAAGCCCAAACTCGCAGGGAATGTAGCTGAGACTTTCAGCTGCAGATTAAGCCCCACAATAATTGTTAGACCCTCGGCCCCCATGAACAACGGTACCAGGATTTGCAGTACCACCGGTCAGACCGGCTGGCTCCAAACTAGATGCCCTTGCAGGAGTGTATACCAGAGGTTCTCCCATTTTATTTAACGACACCGCCAAAAGGTTGTTAGCCCCCCTAGGTCCGGAGATCCAGCACTCAGAACTGTACCACCCTGAGCAAGATGCATTGATTCCCAGATGATTTGGAGATGTGGTTCTCTGGAACCAAAGGGGCTAGTGCAAGAGCATGGTACATTTTTTCTTATAAACCCCCCGTCCTGCCTCAGCACCAGGGGAGGGAAACCAGGGTGGGGGGCTATGAAGACACTAGACATTCGCTTTAATGGAAAAAAAAATGCTGCACCATGGGCCTCCACCAGATTTTGTGCCCAGGGGCCTCCACCACACTTAGTCTGGCCTCTTCCATTTGGTCAGTTATACTGCAATATTCCTTTGAGGTCCAGACCTGTCCTCCCGGTTTGGCTAGCCTGAAACTCCTAAACTCGTACCCCCTGACACAGCAAAACTACCAGAACTTGTTCTCTCCCTGAAACTGTGAAACCCACTTTGCTGGGCATTAGGCGGATAAATTGTAGAATTTCCCCAGAATCTGCCCCCAAACTTGATTTGATAGCTGTGTTTAATTAGGGTGGGGAAAAGAATGTGGACTTAAGAGCCTTTGGGCTTGTGAGAGACATCTTAACCTGCCTGAATGACATGACCTATGTATGACTGGTCAAATGCAACTAATTATACATAGCGAAAGAGACAGAAATATAAATACATTAGATAATACTTAAAGATAATTAATTTTCCATAAAGGCCTATTGTTTACACCACTGCTATGATCAGGTGATTGATTTTATTATTTTAATGCCCAAATCTGGCTTAACACAGGCAGAGGGAGGAGTGGCTGGGGGAATTACAAAAAGCTTAGACTTCCTAAAAATTAGATGCTTATTTAGAAGAAAATAACATTAACAGTTACTATTAGCGGTTATCAGTAAAAAAAATAAATAAATAAAAAACAAAAATTAAAATAAATAGCTTTCCCTATAAAATAAAAAATAACTTCCCCGACCCCAACACCCTTGGTTGAACTTGATGGACCTATGTCTTTTTTCAACCGTATTAACTATGTAACTATATGTAACTATGTAAAAAAATAAATGATGGTACAATGTTTTATCCCTGCACTTCATTTGCAACCATATTGGCTGAACAAAAAAAAAAAAAAGGCCCTTACCACCACATAAGGGGGTCTCCAACTGCTTATATGAAGGGGCATATGCCCCTCTATCTTCATGGAACACTCTCGGTCGGTAGAGGAACGTTCCAGCAATTTTGGACACTTACCATTTTGCAGCATTTCATGAATGAGAGGTGAAAATTCTTTTGCCTCTAGATTTTCTGGCTCATACAGAAGTACTAGATATTGAAAAGAAACATGAACACATATCATTATGTGCAATTGCCTTTATTTGAATTAACAATATGCAAAATTCTGGAATTAAAGTGGTCCGAAGCATCCTGGAGTGACCCTGGTGTCTAAAAGCCATATGTTGGGATGCCCCTGTGTGAGAGTCCCCGGGGAAATGACGCATATATTACCTTAATCTCTGCTCCCAAGGTGCTTGTGTGGGCTTCCAGCCAAGTTGAATTGATTGCGTCACCAGGAAATCTATTCTGAATCAATGGAATGCCATAGAGATTGCCTGGATGCTGCTGCATACTGCACATGCGCATGGTGATCACTGGCAAGGTACGATCCCAGAGGAATTCATGCGGTGGGGCATCCTAAAACGGGATAGGTGGAACTGGCAGGCCTTGGAGTCTTTTAAACTTCAGGGCTGGCCAAAATTGGCTTTGGTCTGTTGTAACTTTTTTTAAATCATCGTTAAACCATATTTCTGTCTTCTGAGAAGTTGGAATGCTTAAAGGGTAAGTGCACTTTCAATGGAATTTTTGAAAGTGTAAACATTTTATGTATGAAACATAGAAACATAGAAGGGTGATGGCAGAAGGAGACCATACGGTCCATCTAGTCTGCCCTTATGTATATACTGTATGTTCTCTTTATCTTAGGATAGATGTGTGCTTATCCCAGGCATGTTTACATTCAGTGACTGTTGATTTTTCAACTACCTCTGCTGGAAGTTTGTTCCAAGCATCTACTACTCTTTCTGTAAAATAATATTTTCTAACATTGCTCCTGATCTTCCCCCCGACTAGCTTCAGGTTGTGCCCACTTGTTCTATCATTAAGTTTCTTCTTAAAAACACTTCCCTCCTGAACCTTATTCAATCCTTTCACATATTTAAAGGTCTCAGTCATGTCCCCCCTCTCCCTTCTTTCCTCCAGACTGTACAAATTAAGTTCTTTAAGTCTCTCCTGATAAGTTTTAAGTTTAAGCCCTTCTACCATTTTCGTTGCCCGCCTTTGGACACGTTCTATTTGAATAATGTATTTTTGCAGGTAAGGTCTCCAGAACTGCACACAGTATTCTAGCTGTGGCCTCACCAGGGCTCTATACAGCGGCATCACAACCTCCCTCTTCCTACTGGTGATGCCTCGAGCTATGCAGCCGACCATCCTGCTTGCTTTGAAAAGGATGTGCTCAAGTTGCTGAGCTGATCTAGCATTTTTTTTTTCCTAGGTTGGCAAATGTGTGTTCTACAGAAGCAGTTTTACCTACCTGCAATCTGTTGCTATTGGCAACGTACACCAAGTCTGTACACCAAGAATAGTGAGTCCTGTACACACAGAACACTGCTGCTATGGCTGTTGTTGAGGTGAGGGAGCTCAATAAACCTTACACATGCAGCAGTGTTCTGTGCAACTATCTGCAATGTGTTGCTATTGGCAACATACACCAAGTCTGCACTTGGTGTACATTGGCAGTAGCAACAGATTCCATTAACCCCCCTGGCGTTATGATAGAGGCAAATGTAATGGTAACGAAAGCGTTACCATTACATTTGTCTCCGACACACGGCTCCGCCCCCATGAGCCTCTGCGGCTCACAGAGACGGAACCCGGAAGTGCGACGGACGCCGCAGCCGCGGCTCTCACCTGTGATCGCAGCGGGGACATCGCTGGATCGCAGGGAGAAGGTAAGGAGACTGCGCCGCCCTGCTCCTCTGCCAAATAGATCCCGAGCGTGACTCGGGGTTACCGCTACTTACAGCGCAAATTAACCCCGAGTCACGCTCGGGATCACCGCTAAGGAGGTTAAACATATATTTGCAAACAGAAAAAAATTGAAAATGTTAGACCAGCTCAGCACCTTTAAGACGTCATTTTGTCACAAAAATATACAATAATAATAATATTCAAAAAAATCATTAGAAAGAAGACTTTCCCTTTAAAGATTACAAGAGAAACAGAGATGGAGAAAATATTTCCAGCACACTTGTATCCTATAATTGGTTTATTATTGCCACTGATAAACGTGCATTAGTGTGTATTTAGATATTAGATGCGCTAAAAACATTCAATAAAAGACCATGGACTTACTCATTTGGCAAAGCTTCCAAGCCAGCTTATACTTCTTGTCCATTACAGCTTTAATGAACTGAAATAAAAACACAATTGCAAATGTGTTCAGTCTATAGTTACTGTTACGGTTATATGTATTCATACATCTTGAAGTGGTTCTACACTCATTTAGGTGCCGAGCGATAACCTGTCTCTCAATCAGGGACATTATCTGGAATTTTTGGGCCCCATACAGGAGCAATGTCTGGGCCCCCCTCATAATCAGTGTGTGATGGTTTGGCCCCTAGTTTAAAATGAGCCTCTGGGCCCCAAGGCAACCAGGCTTACCTAAAATCAAGACCATATAGGAGATAAAAACTCTAGAGGTCAAGCATCACACTATATGCAATGGGGGGGGGGGGGCAGACACAATATAGGCTGTATAGAGACTGGGCCCCTCTATAACCTATATGATGGTTGGGGCCGTAGTTTAAACTGGACCTCTGTCCCCAGCCAGGCTTATATATTATTTAGCCCATAAAGAAACCTGAAAATCAGACTAGGGGCCCACCCATTACATTATAGGTTATGAGGGGCCTAGAGACAATATAAGCTCTATAGAGTCTGGCCCCCTCTCTTGGGCCCCAAGGCAAACCAGCCCTCATTTATCATCAGCAGTAGCGATAGGGTGGCAGCCTGAGGGTCTTCGGTAAGGATGGGTGGCCATTAGGGCCCGGGGACTCCTTATCACAGCTCCGATGGCTGTCCTGCTCTCCATCCCCAGCACGACAACAAGGAGATACTCACATATTCCCTGCAGGTCTTCCTCTGAAAGGGGACTAAAAATCACAGCACATATTGCAGTAGCTGCCCCCCTCCCTTGGTCAGAGGTTTCAGCTGTAGCAGCGTGTGCTCTTGTTTCTGGTCCCCTGTCAGAGAAGGGCTGTCAGTTCTCAAATATAGTTTCATAATCAGGCCAAGTCGAAGTCCAGTGACCAGCACCAGTGACACTTATATATATATGTATAAGCAGGGATGGACTGGGACACTGGCCCTGCTGCACTTTTCCTGGCCCAGTATAATATCTTAATCTTAATTTTTCGTTCCACAACACGCATCCGGGGTTTAGAGGACGAAAATAAGAAAGAAATTATACTGAACCAAATGGTGTGCTAAAATCCCCCCCATTACAGACAGTGTGCAGAATCACTCCATTACAGGCAGTGAGCGGCATCCCTCACTACAACCAGTAAGTAGCATCCCTCTCTACAGCCACTGGGGCATCCCTCAGGACAGCTCACACAGGGTGGGGGCATCCCTCAGTACAGCATACACACAGGGTGGGGGCATCCCTCAATACAGCTCACACACAGTGGGGGCCTCCCTCAGTACAGCTCACACACAGTGGGGGCATCCCTCAGTACAGCTCACACACAGTGGGGGCATCCCTCAGTACAGCTCACACACAGTGGGGGCATCCCTCAGTACAGCTCACACACAGTGGGGGATCCCTCAGTACAGATCACACACAGTGGTTGCATCCCTCAGGACAGCTCACACAGGGTGGGGGCATCCCTCAGTACAGATCCCACACAGTGGGGGCATCCCTAAGTACAGCTCACACACAGTGGGGGCATCCCTCAGTACAGCTCACACACAGTGGGGGCATCCCTCAGTACAGATCACACACACAGTGGGGGCATCCCTCAGTACAGCTCACACACAGTGGGGGCATCCCTCAGTACAGCTCACACACAGTGGGGGCATCCCTCAATACAGCTCACACACAGTGGGGGCATCCCTCAATACAGCTCACACACAGTGGGGGCATCCCTCAATACAGCTCACACACAGTGGGGGCATCCCTCAATACAGCTCACACACAGTGGGGGCATCCCTCAATACAGCTCACACACAGTGGGGGCATCCATCAGTACAGCTCACACACAGTGGGGGCATCCCTCAGTACAGCTCACACACAGTGGGGGCATCCCTCAGTACAGATCCCACACAGTGGGGGATCCCTCAGTACAGATCACACACAGTGGGGGCATCCCTCAATACAGCTCACACACAGTGGGGGCATCCCTCAATACAGCTCACACACAGTGGGGGCATCCCTCAGTACAGCTCACACACAGTGGGGGCATCCCTCAGTACAGCTCACACACAGTGGGGGATCCCTCAGTACAGATCACACACAGTGGGGGCATCCCTCAATACAGCTCACACACAGTGGGGGCATCCCTCAGGACAGCTCACACACAGTGGGGGCATCCCTCAGGACAGCTCACACACAGTGGGGGATCCCTCAGTACAGCTCACACACAGTGGGGGCATCCCTCAGTACAGCTCACACACAGTGGGGGCATCCCTCAGTACAGATCCCACACAGTGGGGGATCCCTCAGTACAGCTCACACACAGTGGGGGCATCCCTCAGTACAGCTCACACACACAGTGGGGGCATCCCTCAGTACAGATCACACACAGTGGGGGATCCCTCAGGACAGATCACACACACAGTGGGGGCATCCCTCAGTACAGCTCACACACAGTGGGGGCATCCCTCAGTACAGCTCACACACAGTGGGGGAATCCCTCAGTACAGCTCACACACAGTGGGGGATCCCTCAGTACAGATCACACACAGTGGGGGCCTCCCTCAGTACAGTTTACACACAGTGGGGGCATCCCTCAATACAGCTCACACACAGTGGGGGATCCCTCAGTACAGATCACACACAGTGGGGGATCCCTCAGCTCACACACAGTGGGGGCATCCCTCAGTACAGCTCACACACAGTGGGGGCATCCCTCAGGACAGCTCACACACAGTGGGGGCATCCCTCAGGACAGCTCACACACAGTGGGGGCATCCCTCAGGACAGCTCACACACAGTGGGGGCATCCCTCAGTACAGCTCACACACAGTGGGGGCATCCCTCAGTACAGCTCACACACAGTGGGGGCATCCCTCAGTACAGCTCACACACACTGGGGGCATCCCTCAGTACAGCTCACACAGAGTGGGGGCATCCCTCAGTACAGCTCACACACAGTGGGGGCATCCCTCAGGACAGCTCACACACAGTGGGGGCATCCCTCAGGACAGCTCACACACAGTGGGGGCATCCCTCAGTACAGCTCACACACGGGGGGGGGCATCCCTCAGTACAGATCACACACAGTGGGGGCATCCCTCAATACAGCTCACACACAGTGGGGGCATCCCTCAGTACAGCTCACACACAGTGGAGGCCTCCCTCAATACAGCTCACACACAGTGGGGGCATCCCTCAATACAGCTCACACACAGTGGGGGCATCCCTCAGTACAGCTCACACACAGTGGGGGCATCCCTCAGGACAGCTCACACACACAGTGGGGGCATCCCCCAGGACAGCTCACACACAGTGGGGGCATCCCTCAGGACAGCCATGTGCAGCATCCATCAGTACATGGCATCCAGAGTGTGTGTGTGTGTGTGTGTGTGTGTGTGTGTGTGTGTGTGTGTGTGTGTGTATAGGGCTGTGGATCAGACTGGGAGGCAGAGATGAATGGGAGCCTTTGGGTAGACAGGGGATTATAGGTGAATTGGGCCATGTGTCAGGTGGGGGGTGCAGATAAATGGGGCTGTGTACGGGGTACCTGGTCTTGCTGGTGATGTCTGAATTCCAGGTGCCAGTGTTGTGCTGCGCAGAGGAGGGGACAAGAGGGGAATACAAAGCCGCCATCCAGCACTGCTCACCTCCAACATCTTCTCCTGGCCCCGCCCCCTCCTCGGGCAGCGAGGCAGGCGATTGGCTCTCTGCCTCCTGCTATTACAGCAAATCTTTAGGTTGTCCAGCGCCGCTTGGTTGCTTTTTTGAGCAGCTGTAATAGCCCAGTAAGCAGGGAGGGCAAAAGAAAAAAAAATACCGGCACCTAAAAAACAACCGCTCGGCCCTGGACAACTGAAGATTTGCTGTTATCTCCCAACAGGTGAAATATTGAGTAAACAGTTTACGGCCTTCTCTGCTGCCGGCCTGCCGGGATTTTTCCCGGTATGCCCTATGGCCAGCCCGCCCCTGAGTATAGGTAACAAAGGGGTGCTTTGAAGGAACAGTGCAGGCCATAGCAATAATAAGGCAGCAAACAGGTCACCTGAAGCCTGTCCCATGTGCTTCTCCTTCATTTCCTGCAGCGTACCACAGATGCTTTAGAGAGGAACATTGGAAGCCCTGTAGTCTCAGACTCCAGAGCCTCCTGAGTTCCAGCCCTTAGGGCATCCCAAATTGGGATGGCCCGCTGTGTGAGACCGCACGAACACTCACCCTCTCCCGGAGCCCTCGCCGCGTTTGTGCGTTCCGGCCGCATCCCTGCTCATCCCTAGCTGTGCGCGCACCCGACCTTCCTGAATGTCACGCCACGGCTGCCAGGTGGGCGGGGATGCGGCTGGCGGCGCCGCCCAGGCGGCTTAGCCGTCCTCAGCGATGAAGAGAGCCGAGTGACAGCAAACGCGCTCTCGCTCAAGTCTGCGACGTGGGAGCGGAAGGCAGGTGAGTGAAACAGGGCGACCTGGGGAAGGTAAACACACAGCAGGGCATCCCAATTCAGGATGCCACCTAAGAGAGGAACAACACACAGGAAAGTCAAATTCATGGGTGTTTTTCCTCTTTAACAGGTCTCCAAAGCTTGCCCCTCCTTTCAATTCAATTCTTTCATGACCACCTCCATGGTCCATAGAAATGGAAGTGAGAGGAAGGGCAAACTTTGGAGACCTGCTCCAGCATCTACAGTGTGCTGCAGGAAATGGAGGGGAGGCACATGGGATGAGCTTCAGATGATCCTTATTATTTTCATTGCCTGGACTGTTCCTTTAACGATACCTACTGACAAACCAAAACTAAATCACCTCTGCTAACAGCTCTATTGGAGCTCTTTGCTTTTCATCTTCACTGTCCTCTTCATCGCTAGAGGACTCCTCAGGTGGAGCTGTCATCTCACTGGCAGGATGGGAGTTTGATTGGACCGCTGTGGATTCTCTTTTACCTACAGTAATATTAGACAAGATGATACATTCAAAGGTTCATCATTATAGTAATAGTATACCTATTTTATGCTTTATAGTAAAGTAGTGACCAGTAGAGCTTCCAGATGGAGGACACAGGAATAAACACAATCATTTAGACCCCGATTAGAAATAGCAGTCTGGTCTGACTAGTTATAGAGGAACAAAACCAGGGATTTTCACTATTCCCGGTTTTGTCCCTCCTCCCTGATTTGGGATGCCCCGCTGTGTGAAATCTTCTGGATTGCATTCATTCACTAATCTCATCAGCAATCCCACAGTGCATGTGCAGGCTCTCCTCCAATCAGCTTCTAATGTGCCATTCAGCTTTATTAATAAGTCAGAGCAGCTTAGTAAAGCTGAATGGAGCACTAGCTGTCTGTCTTCGACTGTGAATACTTGCTCCAACCATTCAGAAATGTCTTGTGCATAATATGGAGGGAAGCCGGGGGTGCCTATGAGGCCTATGCATGCACTGGTGGATGCCCAGCGAGAGGAATCCCATATCTGGTTGCCCCAGGGATAGGGAATTGACCATCCCTAAAATAAGAAGAATTCCCATTTCTATGGGATTTCCTAATTCCCAGGGCATTCCCATTTGGGATATTCACAGCTGCTGAAGGGCCCTGTTAGGCCACAGCAGTGCCAAGCTGCTGCTGTTAAGTGGCTGTAGAACCAGGCTGCTTTGGGGGCACACTTAGACTGCCATGGTGCCAGGCAGCTATGGGGGACCTGTTAGGCTGCCATGGTGCCAGGCAGCTATGGGGGCCCTGCTAGGCTGCCATGGGGCCAGGCAGCTATGGGGGCCCCGTTAGGCTGCCATGGGGCCAGGCAGCTATGGAGGACCTGTTAGGCTGCCATGGTGCCAGGCAGCTATGGGGCCCTGCTAGGCTGCCATGGGGCCAGGCAGCTATGGGGGCCCTGTTAGGCTGCTGTGGGCAAGGTTGTTTTATGTGGGTTGGCTGGCCAATCATGGTTTTGCCATGAAACAAAGTATGAGATGCTACATAAGTGAATCCGTATTTAACTAATATTGCTAGTGAACTGTGCTCCTTGATCAAGGATATATACAACCCCTGATGATACTACAATATGTGCAAACTAAGCAATAAAGTGCAATTAATCAGTGCAAAAGTGCTTAAAATGGCACCCAGGAGAAGTGGGCTTGAACCACGCAGCGCGTCGGTGAGAGGTAAGTGGGGAGGACTAAGGGCGTTGGATCAGTAGATACAATCAGATTTTGATCTAATTTGATGTTTGCCAACATGACATAGCGGAAGCTTGCAGAGATGAGTAGGAGCACAAGTAGTTGGTAGATTTAGCACTTTAAGCACTTTTGCACTGATTAATTGCACTTTCTTGCTTAGTTTGCACATATTGTAGTATCATCAGGGGTTGTATATATCCTTGATCAAGGAGCACAGTTCACTAGAAATATTAGTTTAATACGGATTCACTTATGTAGCATCTCATCATGCGGGCATCCGTTTATGTATATGTATGCCATCAACACTCTAAAGTTAGAGGTATATGAAATATATTATTTGAATGTTTAGACACACATTGTGAGTGTCTTATATATTAGCCCCAAAAAGTTCCTCCCCACTTGGATTTTTATGTACCGTATATACTCGAGTATAGGCCGACCCGAATATAAGCCGAGGCACCTAATTTTACCACAAAAAAGTTATTGACTCGAGTATAAGCCGAGGCGGCTTTTTTCAATTGGAATTGGAGTTGACACACAGAAAGAGAGACACACACACACACACACACACACACACACAGAAAGAGAGAGACACACACACACACACACACACAGAAAGAGAGAGACACACACACACACAGAAAGAGAGACACACACACAGAAAGAGAGACACACACACAGAAAGAGAGACACACACACAGAAAGAGAGACACACACAGAAAGAGAGACACACACACAGAAAGAGAGACACACACACAGAAAGAGAGACACACACACAGAAAGAGAGACACACACAGAAAGAGACACACACACAGAAAGAGACACACACACAGAAAGAGACACACACACACACACACACACACAGAAAGAGAGAGACACACACACACACACACACACACACACACACAGAAAGAGAGAGACACACACACACACAGAAAGAGAGACACACACACAGAAAGAGAGACACACACACAGAAAGAGAGACACACACACAGAAAGAGAGACACACACAGAAAGAGAGACACACACACAGAAAGAGAGACACACACACAGAAAGAGAGACACACACACAGAAAGAGAGACACACACAGAAAGAGACACACACACAGAAAGAGACACACACACAGAAAGAGACACACACACACACACACACCATACCACCCAAGTGTCCCTGATTTGGAGGGACTGTCCCTCTTTGAAGCTCATGCCCCCATGTCCCTCGTTGTTCTCCTTTGTCCCTCTTTGAGGTGTAACATGCAGATCTGCATTAATAAATGATTCATTCCCCTATGCAAAGTGTTTCTATTGTTGTAAGTAAGTAAATTGTCCCTCTTTCCCACCCTGAAACCCTGTGGGTACCTGCTGCTGCTGCCGCCGCCGCCACTCTCAGGCGCACAGGTGTCGGGGGTCAGGGTTTGGCCGAGGTTACCCTCCTCCGTTCCTCCGCAGCCGCCGTCATTCTCACACACACACCAGCACTTCCTGGCTGTTGCGCACTCGTCGTTGGTGGGTGTGCCCCATATGGCAGGCATCCAATGAAAACATTGGACGCCGCCCATTGACGACCAGCGCGCAGCAGCCTGAAGTGCCGGTCAGTGTGTGAATGTGTGTGCTTGTTTGTATGAATGAGAGCGGCGGCGACCGCCCCTGGACTCGAGTATAAGCCGAGGCGGCTTTTTTCAGCCCAAAAAGTGGGCTGAAAAACTTGGCTTATACTCGAGTATATACGGTATATGTGATGTTGTTGTGTGATATATGTTATGTACTGACAATTCTCATCTATTTTTGTAAATTGTGTGCAGCCTGCTATATGGGGACATGAAGGTGGGCTAGCTCTGAACGCCCACCAGGTGCATAGATTAGTAGATAGATGGGTATATCCATAGATGGGTGCATAGATTAGGTTACAAGGTTGGCCCCATAGGCTAGCACCGATAGTAATTAACAGAAGCTGTGCATACCCAGAGGTAGAGTTGAGAATTATATTTGTATCATAGTAATTACTTACTTATATTGTCAACCAATTTCTCCTTTTGTAGGATACTGGAATCAATAAACTCTCCTAAGCTATAATCTGGAATGTCATAGCTGTAAGAAGAAGAGGAAACCTGTTACATTTCACCTATTTCTACACAAGGAACAAGAAATAGAAAAGTAAATATGAAGCCAAGACATTGGGTAAAATGCCTCAGAATTTCTTAGGTGCCTGACCAACTCCTGCTGTTTGTTGCAGTTCCATCCCCTGCTTCATTCACAGTGCCTGTCTCAGGGTAACCTCGGATCCTGGGAGCAGCCATCTTGGAGAGAATGCACAGAGTATCAGGTCTGTCACCCAAAGCCATGAAGCAGTGTGACTGTACTGGTCATTCATTAAACTCGACCAACAGCCTGACACAGTTGGAAAAGAAATGTAGCGGCCATTTTGGAGCTTTTGACAACTGACATAACTGAAATGCACAGAAACAGAAAGCCGAGCATCACTTCCTGTTTGCAGGTGGCCTGCAAGCCCATTAACCACCATCTCGTTTTTAAAGTTTACCCCAGCCGGCGTTAGAAAAAGGAAAATAATTTTTATGTGACTGCTGGTCCGCTTTAAGTCCAACTGTCACTCAGTTGGAGGATTGCAGTGATAAGACCAGGAGCTTTATTATTTTAATGCCCAAATTTGGCTTAGCATGGGAGCATGGGGTGTGGCTACAGAGTTACAAAAAGCTTGAAGTTCCTCTTTAAGCTAAAATCTATTTACTTCAATAGAGGGAGCGCACCAGGGCAGTGTCCAGCACTCCCCCGAAAGGAATGAAGTGGGCAAATCTAATCTCAATAAATAGACCCAAAATGCACTCCATTTTTCATAAGATTTCCCAGAATTTGGGGCTGGGAAATCTTATGATGAACATAGTCTTCTGTAGTGTAGGAATGCAGTCCCACAGACAGGATTTATGATGCTCTAGGAGCTTCCTGGTCATGTGACCCCTCTACCCAGGGCAATTTAGATTGCTGCACATCATCATTTATCTTTTTGTAACTCCTGCTGTGGTAAATTTAAAAACAACTGCAGGCCACCTGCAAAGAGGAAGTGCTGCTGGGTTTCCTGCCTGTGCATTGTGGGTTATGTCAGTTGAGTTCAGGCAGCAGCATGGCTGTTTCAGGCAGCGTTTCAGCTTTGAATGTATAAGCAAATGTAAGTGCTGAGGAGGATTCAGTATTATGTATGCAGATGGGGCAAATGAGTTTTGGGGATTTTTTTAATCAAATATTCCTGGCTGCTGGTCTAGTTTAAAGTAGACCAAAACCCAGGATTTTGACTATCCTGGGTTTTGGTCCCAAACGGGGGTGCCCCGCTGTGTGAAACCCCCCAGGTTGCCCGAACAAACTCACCTCTTCCCGCTCCTACGACGCATGCACTGCCGCTCGTCCAATTAGCGCGCTCAGATGTGCTCAAGCCCATGCGTCCAGGAGCTCATCTAACAAAGAGAAGAATGTGGCTGGCACCAGTAGTTCCACTAATATTACTGATAATTGTGGTGCAATGCTCTGTTCATGACTCCATATAATCAATAGCTAAAGAATGGGAGGTGCCCCACTAAAAAAAAACCCCAAAAGGTACTCAGCAGAGCCTTATAACTGCACAACACCAAATATAAAGTGAATATGTAATTTTATTGATTTCTATAAATTCTAAAAAGCGGCTTTTTTACATCAAAGACACACAATTAAAAAACATATAGGACATGCTAAAACCTGATCTGCCCGGAGGGGGCGCTGCTGAACCTTGCTGCCATAAAAATAGTTAATGAATATATAGTACAGTGTATCAAAACCTATTAAAAATAGTAACTCATCTCTCTAATAAAGTGCTAAGTGCTTATCCCAATAGTACATCAATTAATAGTAAAGAATAGGTGCAATGAGAGTAACCGTTCTATCATCAAGAAAGAACAAAACACAAATCAACAGGAAAAACAGTGCAAAAAAGCAATTACTTATCAGTCAGAGTGTGAACACTGGCAGTAAGCGTCCCCCCCTTTTTTCACGAGCCCACGCGTTCCGAGACGTGTGTCTCTTTTTCAAGGCAGGATATATGGCAGGAGATGCTGTTGGAGCCATCTAAGGCGAGTGGATCTGAGCATGGTGGCAGCCACATCCCCTGCTACCCTCTGACAGGAAGCATGCCCGCGCCGGCCATTCACAAATGCGGGGCTACACGCCAAGCTAGAGAGATGCGGCCATTGCTCGCGCATGCACAGTTGGACCAGGAAAGACGTTGAGTTTATGGGCGACCTGGGGGGTTTCACACAGAGGGCGTCCCATTTATGGATGCCCGGGGGTAGAGAACCAATCAGCCTGGGAATCTTATAGATTCCTGGGCCAATCTCTGTTGGTTTTGGTCCACTTTAAGACTTTAAACCGGACCTTCAGCGTGATTTAATGAAAAGCCCAAACTCTTAAAAAACTGTTCCCCAGCATCTCAAATTAATATATTTTAAGTTTTTAGTCACTAACTTATGTACTCTGTTCAGGAATTTAGGATACAGGCCCTGCCATCTTGACTTAGAAGCATCACACTTACTGAGGATAGGAGAGTGGGATAAGGTACAGGGGGGCGGGTTATAGCTGTGCTTTGCTCAGACAGAGCAGAGCTGGGGTCAGGAAAAGGTCAGCAATCCCAGAATGCAGAGCAGCACAGTCAGAAGGCACTTCCTGTTTGCAGGCTGCCTGATAAGATGGCGGCTTCCATAAGCCGCCATCTTGGATGTTTAAAGGCTCATAACATGCAGTAGATGCAGGTAGGATGATTTTTAATGTGGACAATCTGTATGTACAGGGTGTGGGAAACATATAAGATAGGCTCTTATTCAGAGTGAAGGTCCGCTTTAAGTAGAGAGAAAGGATGAGGATAAACACAGATATAGGGACACAGAGAGGATATGAAGCCCGGTTCAGGCCAGAAGTTACATGGCCCAGACACTCTTTTGGAGGTTCAAAGCCAGGACTACCAGCAGCCAATCACAGGGTTGTATATTCTTAGTATGTCACACACCCCGCTTCAAGAATCCATAACATGTGGGTAATATCGTCCTGAAGAGGGCGTTCCTGCAGAGATGATAGCAAAAGAAAGCCCCTCCCTGATCCATAAATACCTGGGACCTCCCACTCACTACCCAGTTTTCCATCTCTGCAGACGGCGAGCAAGTCAGAAGATGATGGCTCCTCCTTGCACAGGGGGATTTCAGGTAGCCGGGGTAACTCCCGGCCTCTTATTTTGTCTATTTCCGCTAGGACCCCTGTTTGTCCCAAAATTTACCTCAGATTACATGCCTCCACAGTCTTGGCTGCTGGCCCGAGCGAGGGTACATTGGCACCTCTGGTGCTGAGGAGCAGAGCTCCACCGTGAGACCCTAAAAGAGAGGGTAGGCGGTCATACCGGGTAGGTGATCCCGGTTTGGGATGCCCCGTCCCTTGACTTTTCCCCTGGGGGGGGGGGGCCCTTCCCTTTACCAACTATGGGGGCTGGGGGTTCCTCTCATAGGGGTTAGCTTTATTCTCTTTCTCTTTATTCACTTTCTCTTGTTGATGTGGAGCGTCTGGAAGTAATCCCTCAATGAATTGGTTGCACTGTTGTTACTATGTTGCAGCACCGCGGCTGTCATTGCAGCCGGGTGCCGGGGTTTTTCAGTCTGTGAGGTAAATTTTTTACTTCACACGCTTTGGGGGGGCGGGGCTGGCACTCGGCGCTCTGCCGCGGCCAGCCCCCGTTCTCTCATTCATTCCTCGCCGCAGCGAGCGGGGCGGGTGCTCCGCTAGTGATAGCGGGAGCACCCGCTGTCATGGCAGCCGGCGCCGCGGTTGTCGGCGGCGCCGGTCTCTGGGCTGGTGCGTGAGGGACTTCTTCCCTTCATTCACACTGGAAGGGGGGGCGGAGCCGGGCTTTCGGCGCGTCGCCGCAGCTCCGCCCTCCTCTGTACTGGCGCCGCTGCGGAGCTGAGCTCCCTGTTACTAGGCAGCTCCCTGTTACTAGGCAGCTTAGGGGGCACAGATCAGCTTTGCGCGGGCTGCGCAGACCACGCCCCTGACAAGGCAGTTCTTCTTCTCTTCACTTCACCTCAGAAATCGCCATTGTTCTGAGGCGGATTGTTCACCGCAGCGTCTGTGAGTGGCCCTGTGGGCCTCATTTATTTCTTCTTTTCTTTATCTGTTAAGTCTTATTGTAGGGACTTTTGGGTCTCTCTCTGTCTTTTAGGTGAAGGTTATCCAGGAGGATCTTCTGTAGTATTGGAAGGTCTCTCCTGATCCTGGGTCCCTGGGTCCATTTTAGCATCACAAATCCTCCCACTCGGGACATTAAAGGGGCATCCCGGGTTGTCTAACTGGCGTAATTCCCTGGGTCATAGCGACCACTCAAAATTCACCTTATGGAGGCATCCCCGGATACTGGGACTGGGACCCCTTCGGGGCATCCCAAAAAGTGTATGTTGTGTGGGATTTCCATTACTGGGGATGATGTGTTACTGTGTATACCATGTGTACAGCAAACTATTACGCGGCAGTCCGAACCCCAAGCGGCGGGGTCAGCACAGCCGGCCACCTCAACTCCCCCTCCCGCCTTGACTCGTGCCCCGTGTGACGTGGTCATGGGCAGGGACCTGCAATCCGAGATGTGTGCCAGATTGGCTAGCCTTGAGAAAATGCTCTCTAGCTCGGTCGCCCGTAAGGCTCCGTCTAAGAGAAAGCATTTGTCGCCGGCTCCGCCGGTGGATGATCTTGATGACAGAGACAATCTGGATTGGTCTGATTATCCTCAGCTAGAGGAGGGGGAAGTTGATGAGGGTTCAGAATTTTCGGATGATGAGCAGTCTGCTGGCGCTGATGCCGAGCTTTCTGATTTAGGGAGATCCTTGGACTCTCCTCACGCTCTGTCTCTCATGCTGGAAGTTCTGAATATTTCCCCTCCCGAGGAGGCGTCACAGCAGAAAGGTGAATTGTTTGAGGAATCCAGGCCGCGCCTGGAGTTTCCTACGCAACGCCATTTTGATAGAATCATTGACAAGGAATGGGATAGGCCGGCTTGGCTCCCTGGCATCCCTCAGGGGTGGGATAGGAAATATCCCTTTCCTTCTTAGGCGGTCAAGCGCTGGGCATCTCCCCCCGAGGTGGATGCACCGGTTTTGGGGTTGTCTAACTCCTCGGTTTTAAACAGACCTGATTGTTCCACTCTCAAAGATGGAGAGGATAAACGTATTGATCAGATGGCTTCTCATGGCTTTACTAGCATTGGGTCGGCCATCCGGCCTGTGTGCGCTTCGGAGCTAAATGGTGTTGGCTACCAGGTCTGTGGTCAGGGACCTGTTGACTTCTTCAGGGCTTCGTCCTGGTAGTAACGAGTTCCTTAGCCTTAAACGGTGTGAGTTGTTTCTATCCTTTGTGTTGACTGCCTTGGATGACACTTTGATGATGTGTGGTAGGACGTCGGCTCTGCTTGTGGCTATTCGGCGGTCGGTGTGGCTGCGCCAGTGGGCGGCCGATTTTATGTCCAAAAAATCACTGACGGCTTTACCCTTTGTTGGTCTACGGCTCTTTGGAGAGACATTGGACTCTGTCACCAAGGGTGGTAGGTTACCTCAACGTAAGAAACAACGCCGCCCTTTTCGGGGGGCGCCTGCCTTTACCCCCTCCTTTCGGGGGGCCAGATCTGGTAAGGGTTCTGCATTTCCCTCTTCCAGAGGAGATTCCGGAAACAGGGGCAGAGGACGTGCCCGTTCTGGATACAGTTGGGGCTCTAAGCCCAAACCGGCTGCTAAGCCGGCTCAGCAATGAGGGGGCGTCCTCACCCATGCGGGTGGGGGGACGGCTGCAGCACTTCTCTCAGATCTGGGATCAAGAGGTCTCGGACAGATGGATCCGGGAAGTGGTGTCTTCCGGCTACAAGCTGGAGTTCGAGCTCCGCCCCCCTTCCAGATTTGTCAGGTCTCGGATGCCGTCGGAGCCTCTAGCGGCGCAGGGGCTCCTGGTGGCAGTGGAGAATCTTCTGGACATGGCTGTCATTTGCCCAGTGCCCCCTTCAGATCGGGGCAGGGGCTTTTATTCCAATCTGTTCACGGTACCCAAGAAGGACGGGTTGGTCCGACCCATCTTGGATCTGAAGTTTCTCAACAGGTTCATCCGGCCGAGGAAATTCCGCATGGAAACGCTGCGTTCGGCCATTCACTCTCTTCGTCAGGGAGACTTTCTGACGTCCATAGACATCAAGGATGCTTATCTACACGTTCCGGTTTTTCCAGCACACCAGAGGTTTCTCAGGTTCGTGGTGGAGGATCGGCACTTTCAGTTTGTGGCACTTCCTTTCGGTCTCACCTCAGCTCCTCGGGTGTTCACCAAGGTGCTAGCGGGGGTGATGGCTCTGCTCAGAGGCCAGGGTATCCGCATCGTGCCCTATTTGGACGATCTACTGATCATGGCCTCTTCCTTCAACCAAGTGGAGTTGGACACCAGAGCGGTGGTGTCCACTCTGGAAAGGTTCGGTTGGGTGATCAACCACCCCAAGTCTTCTCTTTCTCCGTCCAGAATTCTGACCTTTCTGGGAATGTCTCTGGACACTTCACAGGCCAGGGTGTTTCTACCCCAGGCCAAGATTCTTTTGATTCAGGAGTTAGTTCGGCTTCTCTTGTCTACCCCTCATCCGACCATCCGGTTAGGGATGAGGCTGGTGGGGTTAATGGTGGCCTCATTCGAGGCAGTTCCCTTTGCGCAGTTTCACACTAGGACGCTTCAGCTTCATCTGTTGAAGGTTTGGGACAAGTCTCCTCTATCGTTGGATCAGTCCTTCCTGATGACTCCCCGAGTTCGTCGATCCCTGCAATGGTGGCTGGGGTCGGTCAATCTGTTGAAGGGCAGATCTTTTCTGGCTCCGTGTTGGGAAACAGTCACCACGGATGCCAGTCTGTCAGGTTGGGGGGGTGTTTGGAAGGACCTCCAGTTTCAGGGTTTGTGGGGCCCGCGGGAGGCTCACGAGCCCATCAATGTTCTGGAGTTGAGAGCCATCAGGTTGGTTCTGTTTCGCTTGACTCATCAGTTGAGAGGCCTGCCAGTTCAGGTCCGGTCAGACAACAGAACGGCGGTTGCTTACATCAATCACCAAGGAGGGACTCGCAGCAGGAGTGCCCTCAGGGAAGTGTCTTTGATTCTGGACTGGGCAGAGACCCACGTCCCGTGTATCTCAGCAGTCTACATTCCGGGAGTGGAGAACACGGAGGCGGACTTGCTGAGCAGGGCCTCCTCTCGTCAGGGGGAGTGGTCTCTCAGTCCCAAGGTGTTTCGTTCGATATGTCTCAGGTGGGGGGTCCCAGCGGTGGACCTCTTTGCTTCTCGTCACAATCACAAGCTTCCAGTCTTTGTGTCTCTCTCGCAGGATCCTCTGGCTCTGACAGTGGATGCCATGTCTCTAAACTGGAGGGATCTGGGGCTCCTTTACCTGTTTCCTCCGTTCCCAATGCTAGCCAGAGTGCTGCGCAAACTGGCCTTGGATGGTGCGTCGGCAATTCTGGTGGCCCCAAGGTGGCCAAGGCGAGTTTGGTTCGCAGATCTTGTAAGACTGGCAGAGGATCAGTTCGCCCTGCCTCTGCTGCCGGACCTGCTCACCCAGGGTCGGCTGCGCTATCCCAATTTACCATCGCTGGCTTTGACGGCATGGCTGCTGAAACCGCCATCTTGAAGGAGGAAGGTCTTTCTGACGCAGTGATTCAGACTCTTATCTGTGCCAGGAAGCGCTCTTCCTCTTCTATTTACTACAGGACTTGGAGGGCCTATATTGATTGGTGTGAAAGTAGGTGTGAAAGTAGGTCTTTCTCTTGTCGAGAGTTCTCCATTCCTAGAATTTTAGAGTTTCTCCAACATGGTCTAGATCTGGGGCTCCAGCTTAGTACATTGAAAGGGCAGGTTTCTGCCCTGGCGGTGTTCTTCCAAAGGTCTTTTGCACTTCATCCCTTAGTCAAGACCTTTTTCCAAGGTGTTACACATGTTCGGCCTCCTAGGAAGCCTTTTGTTCCAGTTTGGGATTTGAACCTGGTTCTTTCTGCTCTCCAGGGCCCTCCGTTTGAGCCCTTGAATGAGATAGCTTTGTCTTCTCTTACCCAAAAGGTGGCCTTTTTGGTGGCTATCACTTCGGTTAGGCGTGTTTCTGAGTTGGCAGCGTTATCCATTACAGCTCCGTACTTCGAGAAACATCAGGACAAGGTTGTCTTTCGTTTCAAGCAGGATTTTCTTCCTAAAGTGGTCTCGGAGTTTCATCTGATTCAGGACATTGTTTTGCCCTCTCTATGCCCAAATCCCAGCGACGACAAGGAAAGGGCATTGCATTCCTTGGATGTAGTTCGTGTTGTGGAACATTATCTGGAGGTTACGTCTTCCTTTCGTAAGACTGATGCTTTCTTTGTGGTGCCCTGCGGGCCTAGGAAAGGTTTGACTCCTGCCAAATCTTCCATTAGTAAATGGATTCGTCAGGCCATCATTGGGGCCTATTCTGCCAAGGGGAGGAGTCCCCCTTTTCGTGTTACTGCTCATTCTACTCGTGCAGTTGGTGCGTCCTGGGCCTTTCAGCACCAGGCTTCTGTTGAACAAGTTTGTAAGGCCGCTACCTGGTCTTCTGTTCACACCTTTTCCAAGTTTTACAAGGTTGATGTTAGGGCATCAGCGGATGCTGTTTTTGGCCGCAAAGTTTTGCAAGCTGTTGTGGTTTATGGTTGTGCATTGTTGCCTAGTTTTGGATCCCCGCCCTTGTTATGGACACTGCTGTTGGATGTCCCACATGTTATGGATTCTTGAAGCGGGGTGTGTGACATACTAAGAATAATACCATTTTGTGAATACTCACCTTGTAAAATGGGTATTATGAGTATGTCACACACCCCGCTTCAACCCGCCCTTTTGTATTCAGGATCCTCTTTATTGCGAACTTTGCGTGGTTGTTGTTTATATTTGCCTCTTCCTGGTCCCTTACCTTACTGCTTTCTGTATACTGGGTAGTGAGTGGGAGGTCCCAGGTATTTATGGATCAGGGAGGGGCTTTCTTTTGCTGTCATCTCTGCAGGAACGCCCTCTTCAGGACGATATTACCCACATGTTATGGATTCTTGAAGCGGGGTGTGTGACATACTCATAATACCCATTTTACAAGGTGAGTATTCACAAAATGGTATTTTTGCTGGGCCAATGAGAAGGAGGTATAAATAACCTGGGATTTGGGTGCCCCCTTGCACAACATTTGTTGGATGCCTTTATTTCAGGGAATGTTGGGCCTTGTAGTCTGCAATATTACAGGACATACAGTATGTGGCTCTATATAATAGTTACCTAGGTAAAAGAGTATATAACATTTGGAACCAGTATATCTGTAGACATAAATACAGGCAACTAGACCTGTTATCATTTTATTTTCGAAAAAATAAAAATGGCTTGATTTATTCCAATAGATATACCATGACCTAGATGACCTAGAGACCCTTCACAGACATATGAGACAAGTAGTTACTGGGAACCTACCTTGGTGTGACAGGCTTCACTGTGCACAGCGAGATCTGCTTTGTAGGGGTGTAACATTTCCTTCCACTGCCAGGCCTAAGGAAATATTATATATAATCAGTGGTGGCCATTTTTCTAAATGCTGGATAGAGTTATGAAGAGGAGAGTCAGAAGAAGGAGCGAGCTGCTGTGATGGGTGCTGCAGCTACTGGCCCCCTGCCACACCACAAACCCAGCAGTAAAATAGATAGGTAGATACTCTACCCCCCCCCCCCCCCTCCATCATACCCAAATCTTGGGTATACCCAAAATTGCCCTCGTCCCAAGCAGATCCCCATCACCACCCCATAAGTGAATCCCACTCGCACCTAAAAGTTTGCTGAGAAAAACCCCTTTTGCCCCCTAAAATTATTATGCAGCATATGTGTCGCCCCCTAATATGTATATGCAGTTCGAGTTCACAGTGCGATTTAAGATGCCTCACCGCATGAAATCCTGTGGTGAGCCGAAAATCTCACCTCTGCTGCTATGTCCGCACACAAGCGGCATATTAAAGGGTAATTCCACTTATAACGGCATTTTTAAAAGTTTCCATTATTGTATGGCAAAATGATGTGTTAAGCGTATTGGTTATTTTTTTATTTTCTATTTGTTTGCAACAGTTTTCCATAGTAACAATGTGTTTACCTTAGCTATGTACACAAAAATGGTGATTTCGAGTACATAACATAGACTTCCTCAGTCTAGCTTGCTGATCATCTGATTGGCTAAGGCATGGGTGATAGGTTTAACCCATTCTTCTGAAATTCAACTTCTTCAGTTAGGAAGGATCACAGTCTTGTTTTCTAGTACCAAAAGGGTTAATGGCTGGTCTCAGCTGGAGAGGTCATTAGGCTGCTTAGACTTAGCCAAAGCCGCTAAAGAGTTCACCTGTTACATTGGAAGAATTGTGGGACTTGTAATCCATATGTTTTTAATCAAGGCCATGAAAACTACTCTCACTGTAGCAAAACAGTCCCAGGAATATGAGAATCACAGGAACCGCACAGGTTTATTTTACATCCTCCCAGAAGAGGAAAACAATAAGGCAGAATACAAAAAACTGACAAAAGGGAAGTTTTCCTTTGACCAAAACCCAGGATTTTGACTATTCTGGGTTTTGGTCCTTTCCCCAGCGCACCCTGATCGGGGATGCCCCACTGTCTGAAACCCCCCACATCATGTCGTCTAAACCTTTGCCTAAGGCCAGCGGCTCCGAGTGCGCTGGCGGTCACATCTCCCATCCACAGATGCCTGGCGCGGGCACACGCCCTGCTAGAGGGAAGCGGGGATGCGGCCACGGCTCGCGCATGCGGCGCTGGACCGGGAAGCAAGGTAAGTGAATGGGTGACCTGGGGGGTTTCATACAGCGGGGCATCCCGATTTTGGATGCCCCGGGGGAGGGAATGAATCTATAAGATTCCTACTGGGCACAAGGAATCACAGAAGCAGGGGATGCCGCCGGTGGCCCATGCATGAGCCATGGGGCTGTGGAGGAGGTAAGATTTTTGGCTGATTATGGGGTTTTACACAGCACAGCAGGATAATCAAAATCTTGGGTTGGGCATTTTAGGCAGACAGGCATTCCAATGAGGAAGCTCAGACTGGCCATGAAGGTACAGGTCTGCTTTAAACAGGAGGTATAAAGAAGCTTTAAATAGGAACAATGACCAGGAATGTCACTTTCCTGGTGATGGTTTCTCTTCATTGGGGCATCCCAAGCGCCTAATTTACTGACCTCACTGCCAACCCCATGGTGCATGCTCAGAATCCTCCAATCAGTGGCAAGTACTCCTTTCAGCTTAACTAAGCTACTCTGACATCAAAGGGGCTTAGTAAACCAGAATGGAGGGCTAGATGCTCCCATTTGGCTGTGTGTACCCACGCCGGCCTTTCAGAAGTGCCCGGCACACCCTAGAGACACCCTAGCGAAGTGGTGGAGGACCACGCAGCGCGTCGGTGAGGTAAGTGGGGAGGACAGTGGGCTTGGACTGTTATTTGAGCAAGTATATTATATATGAAGATATTGTTGTATATTGTATGTGGATGGCGCTTATTGGACTCTATAGGGGCACTTCATAGGCATACTATTAGGGTAGTTGCACAACCTTTTTGCACCTTGCACTTTATCTTAGAGTTGTTGGCGTTTGCATGTTTTACACAATTTTTGATCTTTTGAAGACTGCAAGTTCTTAGCAGTGTCATTTTCACTTTTTGATAGGACACTGATATATTAGGCACTTTATGCATTCAGCACTTTTCCATAAGCGTCATTGTACATTACGATGTATTACATTTTTTATAATTTGTTTGTGTAATTCATTCAATTAATTCATTGCATACATTTATAGCCCCAAAGCTCCTCCCCACTTTTTGGGTTTTTAAGGTATATGTTTTTTAACTGTTTGTATGTAGTATTGTGTATATGTTGCATGTACTCTATTTTCTAATAAACTGCATTTAAAGGTATAGTAGTGTGCAACTAGTATTTGTGGACCTAGAAGTGGGCTAGCCCTGGAGTCCCACCAGGTACAGAAAGTGCCCGGCACAGGTGGGCCCATCAGCCAGACTCTGGGAAGACTCTGCAGCCCACGCATTTTCTGGTGGAATCACCTATGCGGTGTGATTACAAGGTGGGGGGGGGGGGGGGATTCCGAACAGTGCTGCATCCCAAATCGGGATGACCCAGGGATAGGCAATCAGACTGGCTGGCCAAAGAGGCAAGTGCTTCTCTTTATAATGTAATGTCGTTAAGTAGTTTAGCTACAAAGGCGTTACGTGCCGGGAGCGTGTCACTAATGATCTGCTAAAAGCAAAGGAATCAATTCTCCTGGTTTTGTGTCCTGCACAGGCGCTGCATCAATGACTGAGAAATGAAGATGGATTGGGGGGGGGGGACTGGGAATCAGCAAACATACAATTTATGCAGAAAAGCATCATTCAGATGCACAAAAAGCATATAGTGCCTTATTTATCACGGGCTAGCGCCAGGTAGTGTCTGACGAGCGCCAGGTACCGCCAGCTATCGGCGGCTACCGACTCAAGTACGCCCGGCGGCGGTCACAATGACGCATTTATGAAGCTAAATGAGGCTAGAGCGTCAGCTAGCGCGGGATTCATCATGAAGCCACCTGGAATGAACAGCGCCGCTGCAAATTCCTTCACAGCGCCAGGTATGACCTGTCGCTCCCTGGCGATGTCCAATGCATTTCAATGGAGCAATGTTTAATTAATCATAATTAATTGGTAATAATTTTTTTTTTTTTTTTTTATGTCAAAAATTCTGAGACCACTTCTGCATTGTTCGGTTTTTTTTTAAAGTAAAAATAAAAAAAAAAAAAAAAAAAAAAAATTTGTGCAGAATTGATCTTACATGTCTGATATTAATGTATTCATATTACTAAATGATTCAAAAAACATGTATAATGTTACAATCAAAAAATATGGTTGTTTAGGGGTTAAAAACTAGTTAACACACATCGCCGCCAGCGCTCTGGGGTTTAAACAAGGAATGGACAGCGCCAGCAAATTCGGAGCGTGTTTTTTTAATGAATATGAAGCAAGCCGTTCGCTCTGGCCATTCGTTGTCAGGCGCTCACATACAACGCTGAACCTGTGAAACAGCGACCCCTAAGCCCGTATTCAACATTACCGCACACCGACTGAGTCGCTGTCATCAAGCAAACGCCGGCCAAGCACAGCGAATACTGGCTGGCGCTGTAAAAATCACGCTACAGTCGCTCATCTGTCGCTACCTGGCGCTATTAATGAATCGGCCTCATAGCCTCAAAAAGGTGGAAGCGAAATTCCACCCAAAAATGCGGTAACAAAGAAAAAAAAACGTTTCCATCACCACGCTCCAGCGCTGATCCCCCAGTTTCTGTGCGGCCACTGCTCGGAAAGACACAGAGAGGCCTCTGGCTGGGTGTGCGCACCCGCCGCCCATTCACATGCACAAAGCCAGGGGATGCCACTTTGTGCCTTTCTATGCGGCGGAACAGGAAGGCACAGCGAGACACAAAGTGGCATCCCCCGAATCTGCGCACCACCCACCACCTATTCAAGCGCATGGACGGCAGACGCATACACAAAGCCGCGGGATGCAGATTTGCGTCTTGCCGTGGGGTGGCTGCACAGGGGGGGGGGTTCGCTAGAGCATGGTGAAGGTAAGGGTTTTTTTTTTTCTTAGTAACCCCCCATTGTGGGGTAAGAAAGGGTAGCAGGATGGCGGCAGTGGTTTTTAGGTGGATTTTCACTTTAATAAACTTTTTTTCCCTTCTATATGACTGGTTCAACTATAAAAGACAACTCAAAGAAGAGAAAGGGGGAGGGGGGAGAGGTGGAACCCTTCTGTACGTTGTTACCACCTCTGGTTCTGGCTCATCAGAGTAAAGGGTTTAGGAGGTGGGTATCACTCCCTATGAGCAATGAATAAATTTGGGGGGCGGCTTATCTTCTTTACCGTGCCCGGGTCTTTTTGGTACAGGCTGGGGTCCGGGTTGGAGAGAATCCTATGTGGGTATTTTTTTTTTTTAGATACCTCTATAAAGAAGATCTCTAAAGTGGACTAAAACCCTGATTTTCACTTACATGCAGCATCACTTGGCTCCCTTTGCTGTGTGTGGCCGCGCATAGCTATTCAGTTGCGGCAGGCAGGGCCATGCGCAGGGAGATGAGTGATGCCGGCACCAGCTGTGCATACGCCATGGGCTCAGAGTAAAGGTGAGATTAATCGGGCACCCTGGGGGTTTCACACATTGGGGCATCCCAGTTTGTAGGGGAGGAAGTAAGCCTACCCTGGTATGCCCCATGTTTTTTAAGGAACCTACCACTGTTGCCATTCAGCTGCAGGAGCAGAATATCATGATATACAAAGCAGGCTGGTTGGGTGCGACATAAGCGGCCGGCTCTGGAGTCTAAGAGTCCCGGGCTGTCGCTGGTCTTCCTCTGGGGCATCCTAAATTAGAATGCCCTCCCCAGGTCACTGCCAGACTTTGCCCTGGCTCCCACGATGAGGTAAACAATGTTGGCCGCATCCCTGGGGTGAGATGCCCTCCTGCCGCCAGCCACTCAGATACAAAAGTCTTAAAGGAGCCACAGCACTCAACCCTGTTAGCTTGCAGGCCAGCCTATAATCTGTCTCTAAACTTGGTTAAAAACAGAGGACTCGGTCACACACATCTGCAGAAGTATGCTTAAGCTGCACCACTACGCCAAAGTGCCTCTGTGGGGTGCAGTCCTAACTCTAATCTCTGAGAGCCCATTTGGGACATACAGTGCAATGGATAAATTGGGAGCAGGCTTACCTGAGGTTGCCCTAAACCTCTCAAGTGCAAGCCATGGGGTGGAAGGGTCAAAGACCTTGCAATACAGCCTAGACCCCACACCCCATGTGCTTGCACAAATTCAAAAGAAACAAAGGGGGGGGGGGTGGCAGCCGCTCAGATACCCTCATCTAAAAAGAACTGGGGATGCGGTTGCTCCTGCTCACTATTGCTGAGCTCTGCATCTAAATAGCACTGTATTGGCGAACATTAATATGCACAGCACACTGCACATGCACCGTAAAACCGGGGGAAAGGTAGGTCTTTATATAGTGGGTCATTGCAAATCGGGATGCCCCCAGATGTGTGGATGAACCTGATTGGTTGCCAAGAGAGAAGCCTGCAGCTGGTGCTAGGATCTGGGAAGGATGAGCAGTCCACTACCACAGCAATATCCTAATTTGGAAGCAGAAGCACAGACCTGGTGAGTAGTTCTGCCCGATTCTGGTCTCTATTTAATGGTTAGACCTGATCTGGGATGGCCCCTTCGGGGGGGGGGGGGGGGGAGTGGACACCCAGTCATTTTGCCATGTATTGTGGACAGTACCCATTATTATTTTACTATCCTGCAGCTCGCTGCCACCATAAAAGCGCTTTGAGCTAATGAAGGAATTTGTATTGCTGAATGCTCAAAAATACAATAAAATGGGCAACATAAAAACAATAAAAAGTAAATAAACGTATTCTGAGATTTTAGGCCTACCGGGGGGCATCTTCAGCAACTTGAGTGAATACGGTGTCTGGGAAAGTAAAAGACATTTACATATATTAAGATGCACTTTAATAAACTAAAGCTTTGCTACATTAAACAGATTTTATTTACAGGTATTTTTTTATATTTCAACTTTCACAAAGCACTAATCGCAAAAGTCCCCAAACAGTAAATTCATAAAATGTGACCTTCTAAAAAGCAGCACCTATATAAACCTCCTAAAGCATAGTTATTACTGTTTTTTTATTTTTAATTTAGATTTTAATTGACATAAATGTTCCTCTTTCTAAAAGTGGACCTATCGCCAGGATTTTCACAACTCTGGTGTTGGAGTCTCTTTTCTGGGGCATCCCATTTAAGATGGCCGCCCTCAAAACTCACCTCTAGTTCCACAGTGCACAGGCTCCCGTCCAATCAGCGCTGTATGTTGTGCATATTAATGCATGGCATATAGCTATTACACAAGGTGTGCTCCTGTCTCTGAATGGCAGAGAGGATGTGGCGAGGTAGGACCGCCACAAAGGTAAGCTGTGCAGGCATTTGAAGGGGGGCCGGGTTACACAGCATCCAAATCGGGATGCCCTGGGGAGAGGTAATCGGTCATCCCTAGCTTTTAGCCTCCCGGGCAGGCCAGGGGGTGATAAGACCACTTTAGCCTAATGAATCCATTAGGTGTCTACCTGCTGCTGCTCACTGAAGCCTCTAACTGCCACCCTGAGTCCTCCTGGTACCAATATAACCTGTAGCTTTGAAGTGGATCATCCATGGATTTAATGCTGCACATGCACAGACTTCACTTTAAACGCCTCCCAAAATTGGAGCTGGGAGCTCGGAAACGGAACCTGAAGAACTAGAAGGGCTCAAGTCTGGAGGCTGGGAGGACAGTGTAAGTGATCTCCTCTTAGAATGTAAGCAGGACCCTCTGCTCTCTGTTTGTACACGAGCCCTCTGATGCGATGCGAAGAATGTTGGCGGTATATAAAAGATTTATTTTTGATACATAAAGCTATATAAAGTAAATCTGTTGGGATGACCATTTTAGGCTTCTGTGCAGGAGGCACCAGGTTGGCCCCCATTTGAAACAATAGGCTGGTTTGCCTCTTGATTGGGACATTCATGTAAAGAGGTACTTAAAGTGGAGTAAAACTCACCAGCGGCCGGGCTCAAAAAGATTCCAGGGTCGGCCGATGCCTTTCCTCCAGGGCATCCCAAACCAGGATACCCCACTGTGTGAACCCCCCCTTCCCAGGAAGGCCATAAAAACGTACCTTTTCATTCCCCAGCAGCGCATGCATGGGCTCTGAGTGCCGTGACTGAAGAGAGCATGCTGCCGCATCCCCGGCGGTGTGCACATGATCCTGTCCAGCCATTCAAATCAATGAGAGTTGTCTGCCGAAAGACATAGTCACAGCAGGCGGCTCTCATTGGATGAGAGTCCGTGCATGCACCATTGGATGATGGAAAGGCGTGTTTCACTGGGTGAACGGGGGGAGTTCACACAGCAGGGATCCCATTTTGGGATGCCCCGGGGGCATGAAACAAAACCCAGGAAAGTCAAATTCCTGGGTTTTGTTCCACTTTAATTCGATCTACAAGACAGGACAGAACCCCGCCCTCTCGCCCACTAATCGACACAGAGCTTCAAAACTACCAAATACACGGTGTGTTTTGCATTAACTATTTTTTAGTCTGCTTTAGAATCACCTGTAGGGCTGAGCACTTGTAGTTTTCCATGTTCTAGATCGGCCTGCTGAAAAAAAATAAAAAGAAAGTAATCAGCATCACAATTGTTATATATATATATACATATACACATATACACACACACACACAGAGGCTCCCAATAGACATTCTGTCCTCGGAGGAAAGCGGACCAAAATTTACTGAACTTGTGAAATACATTTGGCGAAAGCCCTTGCCAATATTCTCTTCTTAGGATGTAAAACTAGAAATAAATATATTCGCTTTTCAAATTGCTGTGGAACACTTTATTTTTTGCTGTACCTGTCTGTAAGATGGCAGGTGATCAGTCATTGCATAGGTGTGGCAATGACATTATTGTCACACACAGCAGTGGCATTGAATTGGGAAGGCGGAGCTTTACAGCTAAAACAGGCGCCATTATCTGGGATTAGAATGAAGCAAGAGCAGTAAAAATAGGCAAAAGGTCCTCTCCACAGGGGGGGGGGGGGCAATTCAGGGGATGCTAGTTAAAAATGTGGGTTTTGGTCCGCTTTAACAATAGTTACAATTTGTAAGACATGAAGGTCACTTATGTTTTTTTACCTTTTTTGCTGAGCTCTCTAAGGTACACAGTTTTCTTAAAAACAAAAAGATATCAGTATTATTACAATTATGTGCCGTGCTATTTTATATAAAAAGTGAAGACAACATTTGTAAAAGGGATTGACCACCAATATAAAAAAAACAGAATTGCACTCACCTTTGGTCCCTGTGACAGACTCTCTGCCCTTTGGACTTTACACAGGTTCATTACTTTCCTTTTCTTAAGCATGTACAGACTGCCATTGTGTTGATTGATTACGTTATTCATTGTTCTGATTGATTGTGTTACAGACGTCTATTGTGTTGCTTATTGCGTCACTGGCAGAGTTGAGGGATTGTGTGCCCTGCTCCCATTGGTCTGTGTATTTGTCATGCAGTCCTCCATCAGGTCCACGGGGGAGGTCCCCTTGCATGGAGCCTTGCATATAAGGCACAGTGTGGCACTAATAAAGGACTTCACCTTCACCTTCTGTCTCTTATTGGGGGAAACGCTATATTACAATGCACTAGCCCTTGTAAGGGCTGTTCCTGTTTCCTCACGGACGACTCTGGAATTCCAGCAGCACCTCTTACGATTGGGAAAAGGACGTCTCGGGCGGTGAAGCCCTCCGGCGATAAAGGTTATCGCTACAGTCCCCTGCAGTAGATTTGCTGATTGCTGGACTAGGACCACTCACTTGATTGATGGATCGTATCCCATGCTACCCGGCCCGGAACAGCAGTCGGAATCGATTCAGTGTCGGGCTGCTGCAATCAGTCACAGGAGCATTGCCATGCCCTCTCCATTCATTGTAATAGAGGACTGACACAGCCCATCTGTTGTAGGGAATAAAAGGGCGTGGCCACGCTCCTGTGACTGAATGTTATAGAGCTGGACACAGAAACGTCACCGTCTACTGTTTCTGGGCGGGTGACACAGGATGGGATCCAGCAATTGGGTGAGTTGCTGACTTCAGGACTAGAACCAATCAACTGCGGGGGACAAAAGTTGAGTGCCCTACTGTTTTTTTACATTAGTTGTCAATCCCTTTAAACTTCACCTACCGGACCGAAGTTGTTGAAGAGTCAACATCTAAAATATGAAAGGAGATCAGACCAGTTGATAAAGCAAAAACAAATTTGTGAAATATATAAGACCTCACTCACCTTGGTCTTCTAGATGTATGGGCAGAGCCTTCTGTTGTGGTTAAAGACTCCAGGGCTGGCCCAATGTGTGTGCCCCCCAGATTTCCCACAAGCCCCCTTACCTTTCCCCTAGTCCCTCGCTGCCATCGCCCGATCCCTGCAGCTGTGCATGCTCAGCCATTCTGATTGGCCTGGCGTGCCGGAACATGCATGCCTCAGGGGAGCCGAAAATGTGGACATGTCACAACAGCTTTATGCTGTGCATTAGTATGCATGGCTTCCCCAGCACCCTGGAGGACGAGGCAGTGGCAGCGGCGGAGGACGAGGTGGCAGTAACGGCATTCTCCTCCAGTCCGGCACTGCTGCAGCCACACTCTAGGGGGGCCCTTCACTCCTCTGCTCCAGGAAGGAGCCAGTGGAAGGACCCCAAGAATCTGGCTGCAGCAAGTGCCGGACTGGAGGACGGCGGCGATGGATCGAGAGGTAGTGGTGGACATAGTCCATCACTGCACCGCAGGTAACACACAAATGCGCTTTACCTGACTTCTATGGGGTGTGTTGCAGTTGAGATCAGGCAAAATGCTGCATGCAGAGTTTTGCAAAGTGCAGCACACTGATGTAAAAGGGTCCAATTATTTTAAAGGAGCACTATTGCAAAAAATGGCCCAATGATTAAGAGGAAAGAGAAAAATCGGGGGAGGTTCTGTGACCCCCGATACACTAAACCTGTCACTCCTAGATTGTATTCCTACCATGAGAGAATAAGGCACATGCTTGGCGGGGGTTTTAATTAGTTTGGGTGTATAAGTGACCCCCCCCCCTCGTTTACCGACGTGTTTATATATTTATATAGGTTTTTAATATGACACAATTCCATTTAATTTTTTTTCGTTTCATGATCTGCATAATTTTGGCGCAAATAATTCCATACCGATGGCTACTGTAACTGGCAAAGGTGACAGTTAACTGTGAAGTATATTGCACTGTAATGTTCAGAATTTACCTGAATCCAAAACTTCCAGCCTTCCAAATGCCTGAAAAATACAAGTCAATTATTACAGTTGTAAAAACACTTATAAAAAGGTTACAGTTAAATCCGACCAACATCGCCGGGAAGGGAGCTGCCAGGTGGTCATGTGGGCGGGACGATCTGGTGGCTCGCTCTGTGGACGCGACCATGGCCCATGTTGGCAGCCAATCGCGGGACTCCCTTTTTGTAGAGAATGTAAGGATATCAGGCGTTCTGGATGGGGGGCACCAAATTCTGGATGTCCCCCTGAGCCTGTCTTTATTAGCTGTCTGCCGGACCAACAGCTGGTAAAGGAAAAGCAGGTGTTGGTCCGTTTGGACGTAGATGCATCTCCAGGTAGGTTTAAATGAAGTTAGAGGCTTCAGTGCATGTGTCATTAGGTATTGGAATCAATCACTTGGTCTGACCTTTTTCAGAAAAAGTTGAGACAAACATGCAAATTTAAAGCAGAGCAAAACCCTAATGGCCGCTCCTGGGCCGGCCACTGACATACCCCCTGGGGAATCCTGCTGTTCTGGGATCACCCCCCTTCCAAAAAGAAAAAAAAAACGTTTGCTGGGGGCCCCCACCGTGTTTTTCAGAGCCCTCGGCTGCCCTCTAACTTCCCTCTCATTCAGATAAGCTGTGAACGGGAGTGCGCCTCAAAGTAGAGGGAAACCAGGGATGTGGCCTGTGAGCTTGCGACGTCATCCAGCAAATTTTTAGAAATCCCAAATTTGCCAGGTTGGCTTAGCTATAGAAGAAAAGCTGCTCTTGTTTAAAATGAAGCCACAGCCGAGTCACCAGCATTGCCCTAGGTTGGTGGTGTTGGCAGGTTATAGGGTTTTGGTCCACTTTAAAGGAAAAGTGGATTTTTGTACACTTGAAAGGGATTGTAAACCCAGCAGCAATAATAAGACTGCAAGATCATTTGATGCCTTTCTCCTCAATTACCTGCAGTTCTGGGTAGAAGCCGTAGCAGGGCTCCAGAGTTTGCCCTCCTTTCAATTCCAGTCCTCCAGGACCAAAGAAAAAGGGTCCTAACAGCCCGTCTCTCTTCCAGCTGTTTATTATCACAGCAGAGCATGACTCAAAACTGTGTCATGACACGCCCCCTCCCAGCTCAGCCACGACCCAGAAATCAGAGCAAAGAAAGCAGTGTCTCTTAGAATACATAAGGTTTTCCATATCATTTTAGATTGAGATGCTTTGGAATGGCTCATGTTGCAGTGTTCCTAGGAGGGATAAAAGGGGAGGATGTTACTGTGCACCTGGACTGGCCATAGGGAGCACAGGGAGAATTCCCAGTGGGCCGCACTGATTTGAGGCTAAATGGGCTGGCACCTCACTCAGACCCTTTGTCAGAATTCTCTCCATACCCACGCCTGCCACAGTATATGTCCCAACAAGAGTAAAACTTCAGTACCAACCCTTTAAAGCGGGCTGAAAGGGAGCCGAAGGGAGAGCGAGAGATACCACGCTCTGCTGATATGTGCGGCTAGGATTTCCATTCAGCTTCTTTAGCCGGGCATGGAAATGCGCAATGGGAGAAGCTGAGTGGAGGAGCGGCTGCCCCTATGCCAAGGAGAGGAGAGTCTGCCCAGGGTCCCCCCCAAACCCACCGCACTACATGAACCATTAGGCGGCTGCTAAAAGCAGTAGTTGGCTGTGTGATGTGGGAGCATCCGGACCTTTGCCTGGAAGGTGAATATGTCCCATGAGCTTTTTTTTTTTCAATTATTTTTAGTTTTTGGTCTGCTTTTAGAGTGGTCATTTCAACCCCTACCCATTATCTACTGCAGGGCCGGCGTCATAACCTGGCAAGGCGGGGCAGCTGCTGGGGGCCCCTGCCCTCTGGGGGGGCCCACAGACAGGGCCGGCCCTTGGGGTGTGTGCGACGGCGCTTGACCGGCGGCAAACTGAGAGGGCACCGCCACGGCTTGTGCCCACATCTCTTCGATTTAGATTTCCTAGGGGAGGAAGTGCTGGGTTTTGTTCCGCTTTTAGGTTGCCCACCCCAGCTGATTTCCTATACCTGGAGCATCCCAATCTGATACCCTACTGTGTGAAACCTCCTGGGATCACTGGCATACCCACTATGCAAGCAATTCCACCCCTGGGTTTTGGTCCTCTCCCAATTTGAGATGCCCCTGTTTGTGAAAGAACCCCCCTGGTTTGGCCTTTCACTCAAACTGGTTTCCCAGAGTGAATTCACCAGTTCCAGGAAAGTAATGAACAAAGGGGGGGGGGGGGGGTAACACACAGGGGCATCCAAAATCAGGAGAATCTAGATTCGTTTAGACTCTGAGCTCAGGTTTAAAGGGGTTTGGTGTGCTTCAAAGTAGCTCAAAACTGGTGTTTTGGTCCAAATTGCATGATCCTTAGGGGGGCTTCCAAATTTGTGACATTCCACTTGTGACGTCCCACATGTGACGCGACTCTTCACCACAAAGGGGCCCACTGAGACCATGCAGTCCAAGGGCCCACATAAACCTGGAGCCGGCCCTGATCTACTGACATGAGCACTTGTTGACCGGCTGGGAAGCACCCAGGAGGCCGGGCTGACCAGCTCATGGGCTGGCTGAGGGCAGTAAAGTCCCAGGCTGATTTATGGCCCCAGTCCACCAGTGCTGAACAGGGACTTAGTATAATACAAGAAATGTTAGTAACACTGGGTTTCTGATACCAGTGAAATAAAGTCCAGTAGTCCCTGAGGATGGGTTACCTTGCCCCTGTGTACTCTGGAACTGGCTCCACGCAGATCGACCCTAAGAACAAGAAAAATATACAGTACATGAGCATATGTTCTGTCACAATATATTATAAAAAACAACATCAACAATTCTACTTACTAATAGGCATTAGCAGCAATAGGTTTTGTAAAGAAAAGTTGCCGCCATCCCATACAAATCATTCTACAGCAAATCATGAAAGGATTCGAGAGAAGAGAAGTTTTCCATAACGGTGTACAGAAATGGCTGCCGCCAAGCACACCTACCCTTGGCACTCTGGAATTCTGTAAATGTATTTGAACAGCCAGCGGTCAAGGGAAACTTGGTTGCCCTTCAAATCGGCACAAAACACTTCCTGGGTCCCCCGATGCAGCTGGCTTTGCGGTGGCCAAGGCATTTTTGAGATTACCGATTGGCTGATCTGAAGAATGACATCTGAAGTGACCCGCCCACTGGAGGCATCCCCGGTTTCCGTGTAGTCTGGGGAGCACGCCGGGCCCCAGCATACACCACAGCTAAAGGGAAGCCAGGGAGGGGCCACTGGCAAAGACAGCATTGTGGGAGTCTCCGGTAAAGGTGACCCTGGGGGTTTCACACAGCGGGGCACCACAATCTCGGATTCCCCAGAGGCAAGCTAGATCTTTTAGGGTCAACCGCCACATTAACTTTAGAACCGCATCATTCAGCCATGCAGCTCATGTCTTCACAAAGTCTCTCTCTGCACCTGGAAGCAGATGGAGGGACAGATGAGTGGAGCTGAAATAAGGCGAGTGGATGGGTTAAGCTGGAAGGGAGGGAGAGATTGATGGCGCTGGAAGGGAGGGGTAGGTGAGTGGAGCTGGAAGGGAGGGGGCAGGTGAGTGGAGCTGGAAGGGAGGGGGCAGATGAGTGGAGCTGGAAGGGAGGGGGCAGATTAGTGGCTCTGGAAGGGAGGGGGCAGATGAGTGGAGCTGGAAGGGAGGGGGCAGATGAGTGGAGCTTGAAGGGAGGGGGCAGATGAGTGGAGCTTGAAGGGAGGGGGCAGATGAGTGGCGCTGGAAGGGAGGGGGCAGATGAGTGGAGCTGGAAGGGAGGGGGCAGATGAGTGGAGCTGGAAGGGAGGGGGCAGATGAGTGGAGCTTGAAGCGAGGGGGGCAGATGAGTGGCGCTGGAAGGGAGGGGGCAGATGAGTGGCGCTGGAAGGGAGGGGGCAGATGAGTGGCGCTGGAAGGGAGGGGGCAGATGAGTGGCGCTGGAAGGGAGGGGGCAGATGAGTGGCGCTGGAAGGGAGGGGGCAGATGAGTGGCGCTGGAAGGGAGGGGGCAGATGAGTGGCGCTGGAAGGGAGGGACAGATGAGTGGAGCTGGAAGGGAGGGGGCAGATGAGTGGAGCTGGAAGGGAGGGGGCAGATGAGTGGAGCTGGAAGGGAGGGGGCAGATGAGTGGAGCTGGAAGGGAGGGGGCAGATGAGTGGCGCTGGAAGGGAGGGGGCAGATGAGTGGAGCTGGAAGGGAGGGGGCAGATGAGTGGCGCTGGAAGGGAGGGACAGATGAGTGGCGCTGGAAGGGAGGGGGCAGATGAGTGGCGCTGGAAGGGAGGGGGCAGATGAGTGGCGCTGGAAGGGAGGGGGCAGATGAGTGGCGCTGGAAGGGAGGGGGCAGATGAGTGGAGCTGGAAGGGAGGGGGCAGATGAGTGGAGCTGGAAGGGAGGGACAGATGAGTGGCGCTGGAAGGGAGGGGGCAGATGAGTGGCGCTGGAAGGGAGGGGGCAGATGAGTGGAGCTGGAAGGGAGGGACAGATGAGTGGCGCTGGAAGGGAGGGGGCAGATGAGTGGCGCTGGAAGGGAGGGGGCAGATGAGTGGAGCTGGAAGGGAGGGACAGATGAGTGGCGCTGGAAGGGAGGGGGCAGATGAGTGGCGCTGGAAGGGAGGGGGCAGATGAGTGGCGCTGGAAGGGAGGGGGCAGATGAGTGGCGCTGGAAGGGAGGGGGCAGATGAGTGGAGCTGGAAGGGAGGGGGCAGATGAGTGGAGCTGGAAGGGAGGGGGCAGATGAGTGGCGCTGGAAGGGAGGGACAGATGAGTGGCGCTGGAAGGGAGGGACAGATGAGTGGAGCTGGAAGGGAGGGGGCAGATGAGTGGAGCTGGAAGGGAGGGGGCAGATGAGTGGAGCTGGAAGGGAGGGGCAGATGAGTGGAGCTGGAAGGGAGGGGACAGATGAGTGGAGCTGGAAGGGAGGGGACAGATGAGTGGAGCTGGAAGGGAGGGGGCAGATGAGTGGAGCTGGAAGGGAGGGGGCAGATGAGTGGAGCTGGAAGGGAGGGGGCAGATGAGTGGAGCTGGAAGGGAGGGGCAGATGAGTGGAGCTGGAAGGGAGGGGACAGGTAAGTGAAGCTAGAAGTAGAGGGTGGGTGAGTGGAGCTGGAAGTTGGAAGGGAGGGACAGATGAGTGGAACTGGAAGAGAGGGGGCAGGTAAGTGGAGCTGAAAGGTAAGGGCAGATGAGTGGCACTAGAAGTAGAGGGGGCAGATGAGTGGAGCTGGAAGGGGGGGTGTGGATAAGTGGAGATGGGAGTGAGAGGATGAGTGGAACTGGGGGGGATGGATGAGTGGATCTTGAGGTGGGGAGACAGATGAGTGGATCTAGAGGTGGGGGGGCGGATGAGTGGAGCTAGAAGTAGGAGGCGGATGAGTAGAGCTAGAGGTGGGGGGGTGGATGAGTGGAGCTAGAGGTGGGGGGGTGGATGAGTGGAGCTAGAGGTGGGGGGGTGGATGAGTGGAGCTAGAGGTGGGGGGGTGGATGAGTGGAGCTAGAGGTGGGGGGGCGGATGAGTGGAGCTAGAAGTAGGAGGCGGATGAGTAGAGCTAGAAGTAGGAGGCGGATGAGTAGAGCTAGAGGTGGAGGGGGTGGATGAGTGGAGCTAGAGGTGGGGGGGTGGATGAGTGGAGCTAGAGGTGGGGGGGTGGATGAGTGGAGTTAGAGGTGGGGGGGTGGATGAGTGGATCTAGAGGTGGGGGGGCGGATGAGTGGAGCTAGAGGTGGGGGGGCGGATGAGTGGAGCTAGAAGTAGGAGGCGGATGAGTGGAGCTAGAGGTGGGGGGGTGGATGAGTGGAGTTAGAGGTGGGGGGGTGGATGAGTGGATCTAGAGGTGGGGGGGCGGATGAGTGGAGCTAGAAGTAGGGGGGCGGATGAGTAGAGCTAGAGGTGGGGGGGTGGATGAGTGGAGCTAGAGGTGGGGGGGTGGATGAGTGGAGCTAGAGGTGGGGGGGTGGATGAGTGGAGCTAGAGGTGGGGGGGTGGATGAGTGGAGCTAGAGGTGGGGGGGTGGATGAGTGGAGCTAGAGGTGGGGGGGCGGATGAGTGGAGCTAGAGGTGGAGGGGCGGATGAGTGGAGCTAGAGGTGGGGGGGTGGATGAGTGGAGCTAGAGGTGGAGGGGCGGATGAGTGGAGTTAGAGGTGGGGGGTGGATGAGTGGAGCTAGAGGTGGGGGGGTGGATGAGTGGAGCTAGAGGTGGGGGGGTGGATGAGTGGATCTAGAGGTGGGGGGCGGATGAGTAGAGCTAGAAGTAGGAGGCGGATGAGTAGAGCTAGAAGTAGGAGGCGGATGAGTAGAGCTAGAGGTGGAGGGGGTGGATGAGTGGAGCTAGAGGTGGGGGGGTGGATGAGTGGAGCTAGAGGTGGGGGGGTGGATGAGTGGAGTTAGAGGTGGGGGGGTGGATGAGTGGATCTAGAGGTGGGGGGGCGGATGAGTGGAGCTAGAGGTGGGGGGGCGGATGAGTGGAGCTAGAAGTAGGAGGCGGATGAGTGGAGCTAGAGGTGGGGGGGTGGATGAGTGGAGTTAGAGGTGGGGGGGTGGATGAGTGGATCTAGAGGTGGGGGGGCGGATGAGTGGAGCTAGAAGTAGGGGGGCGGATGAGTAGAGCTAGAGGTGGGGGGGTGGATGAGTGGAGCTAGAGGTGGGGGGGTGGATGAGTGGAGCTAGAGGTGGGGGGGTGGATGAGTGGAGCTAGAGGTGGGGGGGTGGATGAGTGGAGCTAGAGGTGGGGGGGTGGATGAGTGGAGCTAGAGGTGGGGGGGCGGATGAGTGGAGCTAGAGGTGGAGGGGCGGATGAGTGGAGCTAGAGGTGGGGGGGTGGATGAGTGGAGCTAGAGGTGGAGGGGCGGATGAGTGGAGTTAGAGGTGGGGGGTGGATGAGTGGAGCTAGAGGTGGGGGGGTGGATGAGTGGAGCTAGAGGTGGGGGGGTGGATGAGTGGATCTAGAGGTGGGGGGCGGATGAGTGGAGCTAGAAGTAGGAGGCGGATGAGTAGAGCTAGAGGTGGGGGGGTGGATGAGTGGAGCTAGAGGTGGGGGGGTGGATGAGTGGAGCTAGAGGTGGGGGGGTGGATGAGTGGAGCTAGAGGTGGGGGGGCGGATGAGTGGAGCTAGAGGTGGGGGGGTGGATGAGTGGAGCTAGAGGTGGGGGGGTGGATGAGTGGAGCTAGAGGTGGGGGGGCGGATGAGTGGAGCTAGAGGTGGGGGGGCGGATGAGTGGAGCTAGAGGTGGGGGGGCGGATGAGTGGAGCTAGAGGTGGGGGGGCGGATGAGTGGAGCTAGAGGTGGGGGGGCGGATGAGTGGAGCTAGAGGTGGGGGGGCGGATGAGTGGAGCTAGAGGTGGGGATGGCGGATGAGTGGAACTAGAGGTGGGGGGGCGGATGAGTGGAGCTAGAGGTGGGGGGGCGGATGAGTGGAGCTAGAAGTAGGAGGCGGATGAGTAGAGCTAGAAGTAGGAGGCGGATGAGTAGAGCTAGAAGTAGGGGGGTGGATGAGTGGAGCTAGAGGTGGGGGGGTGGATGAGTGGAGCTAGAGGTGGGGGGGTGGATGAGTGGAGCTAGAGGTGGGGGGGTGGATGAGTGGAGCTAGAGGTGGGGGGGTGGATGAGTGGAGCTAGAGGTGGGGGGGGTGGATGAGTGGAGCTAGAGGTGGGGGGGTGGATGAGTGGAGCTAGAGGTGGGGGGGTGGATGAGTGGAGCTAGAGCTGGAGGGGCGGATGAGTGGAGCTAGAGGTGGGGGGGTGGATGAGTGGAGCTAGAGGTGGAAGGGGGATGAGTGGAGCTAGAGGTGGGGGGGGTGGATGAGTGGATCTAGAAGTAGGAGGCGGATGAGTAGATCTAAATCTTCTCAGTTGGGTCACGAACTGTAACGGTCACGTGCCGCTAACCCCTCCAGAAAAACAATATAAATACAAAGGCTGGAATTACGCTATAAGAGGTGGGCGGGCGGGTGTGCGCAGCGCTAGGAACAGGCGGTAACACACGGGCACAGCACTCACCAGCTCATCCTGCAACCTCCTCATAACACGCCGCGCATAGGCAGCAGATCATTACCGACAGCGGCTGCTGTGTTGCCCGGGCAACAGACGCGTGGAGCACAACACAAAAAGGTCCCGTGTAGGAACATTAACATTCGAGGAAGCGTTCCACCGCTGCATTGTCCTCACAGCGAGGCGGGGGGACTCGTTTACTGGGCGCACACCTGCTGCAGTTTTAGCGTAATAAACATTGGCTAAGCAAGATGTGGGCGTGTCATGGATGTTTAGAATAGCTGCCCTGAAATACAGAGACTTTTGAGGAAGACAACATATGGTATAAATGGGACAAAGAGTAAACGAAGCTAAAAAAGCGAGAACAAAAGATTTTGACCTTGATTCACAAAGAGTTGAAAAAATTCTCATGGTAGTAAAAAATTAAATTCATGAGAAAAAAGCCTGAGAATGTCACTGTTACTGAATCACCAGATAAGAAGATAATGGAAGTCAATGGCACTTTTTACTACAGGTTAAAAGGGGTAAAAAGTTCAATACTGAGTAAAAAGTGCCATTGACTTTCATTGTCTTGTTATCTGGTGATTCAGTAACAGTGACATTCTCAGGCTTTTTTCTCATGAATTGGATTTTTTACTACCATGAGAATTTTTTTTCAACTCTTAATGAATCAAGGCCATTGTGACTTTTACATGTACACGTTATCCAGGTGAAAGGACCATAACTCCCAAATGTCCCTGATTTGGAGGGACTGTCCCTCTTTTGAGTCCATGTCCCCCTGTCCCTCGTTGTTCTCATTTGTCCCTCTTTGAGGGGTAACATGCAGATCTGCATAAATAAATGATTCTCCTATTCAAAGTGTTTCTATTGTAACTGTTACAACCAATCTCCATACCTCCCAACTTTTTAGGGTGGGAAAGAGGGACAATTGTTAATTAGGCCACGCCCCCTCATTGAGGAATGGATAGGACCTGACCACCACTCACCTGCCGCCAACCGCTGCACACAACCTGACCACCACTCACCTGCTGCAAACCGCTGCACACAACCTGACCACCAATCACCTGCCGCCAACCGCTGCACACCACCTGACCACCACTCACCTGCCGCCAACCGCTACACACCACCTGACCACCACTCACCTGCCAACAACCGCTGCACACAACCTGACCACCACTCACCTGTCGCCAACCGCTGCACACAACCTGACCACCACTCACCTGCCACCAACCGCTGCACACAACCTGACCACCACTCACCTGCCGCCAACCGCTGCACACAACCTGACCACCACTCACCTGCCCCCAATCGCTGCACACAACCTGACCACCACTCACCTGCCGCCAACCGCTGCACACAACCTGACCACCACTCACCTGCCCCCAATCGCTGCACACAACCTGACCACCACTCACCTGTCGCCAACTGCTGCACACAACCTGGCCACCAATCACCTGCCGCCAACCGCTGCACACAACCTGACCACCACTCACCTGCCGCCAACCGCTGCACACAACCTGACCACCACTCACCTGCCCCCAACTGCTACACACAACCTGACCACCACTCACCTGCCCCCAACTGCTGCACACAACCTGACCACCACTCACCTGCCGCCAACCGCTGCACACAACCTGACCACCAATCACCTGCCGCCAACCACTGCACACAACCTGACCACCACTCACCTGCCCCCAACTGCTGCACACAACCTGACCACCACTCACCTGCCGCCAACCACTGCACACAACCTGACCACCACTCACCTGCCGCCAGCTGCTGCACACAACCTGACCACCACTCACCTGCCGCCAACCGCTGCACACAACCTGACCACCAATCACCTGCCGCCAACCACTGCACACAACCTGACCACCACTCACCTGCCGCCAACCGCTGCACACAACCTGACCACCACTAACTTGCCGCCAACCGCTGCACACAACCTGACCACCACTCACCTACCCCCAACTGCTACACACAACCTGACCACCACTCACCTGCCCCCAACTGCTGCACACAACCTGACCACCACTCACCTGCTGCAAACCGCTGCACACAACCTGACCACCACTAACTTGCCGCCAACCGCTGCACACAACCTGACCACCACTCACCTGCCGCCAACCGCTGCACACAACCTGACCACCAATCACCTGCTGCCAACCGCTGCACACAACCTGACCACCACTCACCTGCTGCCAACCGCTGCACACAACCTGACCACCAATCACCTGCCGCCAACCGCTGCACACAACCTGACCACCACTCACCTGCTGCCAACCGCTGCACACAACCTGACCACCACTCACCTGCTGCCAACCGCTGCACAGACCTGACCACCAATCACCTGCCGCCAAGTGCTGCACACAACCTGACCACCACTCACCTGCCGCCAACCGCTACACACAACTTGACCACCACTCACCTGCCGCCAACCGCTGCACACAACCTGACCACCACTCACCTGCCGCCAACCGCTGCACACAACCTGACCACCACTCACCTGCCGCCAACCGCTGCTGCCAACTCTGTACGGTAAACGGCGCCACGGGGCTGGCGCCAGAAACTGCTGCTGAGTACCCAGGCCCCACTGCTACTGACTTGGGGAGCAGCAGCCCCTCTCCCGTCTGGTCCAGTCCGACCCTGTCTGCACAGAGCTGGCGGCCACCTCCTGTGTTTCCACTACTCCTCCTGGAAAACAGGCACCGCCCTCACACACCAGCACAGATGTCTCACAGGAGACCCCCACTGCAGACCACCACTCACAGCATGGAGACCACCACTCACAGCATGGAGACCACCACTCACAGCATGGAGACCACCACTCGCAGCATGGAGACCACCACCCACAGCATGGAGACCACCACTCGCAGCACGGAGACCACCACTCACAGCACGGAGACCACCACTCACAGCACGGAGACCACCACTCACAGCATGGAGACCACCACTCACAGCACGGAGACCACCACCCACAGCATGGAGTTTTTAGCAACAGGGGAGGCTCTGACTTCACTATCAGGTACCAATGCTACTCCTACTGCTCTTGTTGTGGCTGCTGTGCCTGTGATAATCACAACACTGTCAGTATTATACGCCATCTTGGATCTAGTGGGCTGTGGTGTCCATATTTGCTGGTCGCCGGGTGTAGCTAGTTGGTGGGTTCTAACCGACAAAAACAGAAAAGCATCCTGCCAATCCAGTGTCCCTGTGGGGAGAAGATGTCCTAAATTTTCTCCTTATTGAAAACTGGCGGCACTACAGGTAAGTATAGGTCCTCTGCTAAGCAGTTAAACAGGACCTGAATAAGAGTCTATCTTAAATGTTTCCCACACCCTGTACATACAGATTGATCACATTAAAAATCATCCTACCTGCATCTACTGCATGTTATGAGCCTTTAAACATCAACGATGGCGGCACATGGAGTCTCAGGCTACCTGGAAACAGGAAGTGTCTAATGACTGTGTTGCTCTGTATTCTGGGATTGCTGTCCTTTCCCTGACCCCAGCTCTGCTCTGCCTGTGTAAAGCACAGCTATAACCCCGCTCCCTGCACTTTTGCCCCCCTCTTCTCTCCTCTCCTCAGTATGTGATGCTTCTGAGGTAAGACGGCGGCACCCGTATCCTAGAGTCCTGAACAGAGTTGCAGCGTAATTGGTGAAAGAATTAAAAGTAAGTGACTAAAAACGTAAAATATATTAATTTTAGATGCTGGGGAATAGTTTTCTAGAGTGGACCAAAACCCATGCCGATCGGCCCGGGAATCTTATAGATTCTTATGTATTCCCTCCCCCCGGGGCATCCAAAACCGGGATGCCCCACTGTGTTCAACGGCGGCCGCATCCCCGCTATCCCTCTAGCAGGGCGCCTGCCCGCGCCAGGCATTTGTGAATGGCTCCCTGTTAGAGGGAGCCTTAGACGAAGGCTTAGGCAATGTGACGTCAGCGGCTCCGAGCGCGCTGATTGTAAGTGCGGCTGCGCATGCGCCATATGACCGGGAAGAGGTGAGTTGGCACTGGCGATATGGGGGTGTTTCACACAGCGGGGCATCCCCGATCAGGGTGCCCCAGGGGCAAGAACCAAAACCCAGGATAGTCAAAATCCTGGGTTTGGGTCCACTTTAAGGGTTTGGACTTCAATACATGATGCTGAAGGTCCGGTTTAAGCAAGTCTGATAAACACACTGGGGTTTGGATGCCCCGATGTGTGAACCCCCCCCCCCCCCCCCCGAATCAAGCATCTCCATCATTACATTAATATGCGCGGCTGGAGAAGCTGAATTGAATCCCACCGCCACACATGAATGGCGCCCTTCATCACTCGCATCCTTCAGCTATGTGCAGCCACACGCGCATGTGCTGTGGGCTCTGGGAAAGGTGGCGATCCGAGGGGTTGACATATCGGGGCATCCCAAATCCGCGGTGCCCCTGGGGGACAGATCAAAAGCTAGATAGCGAAAATCTGTATTTTGGTCCGCTTTGGCGGTCACCCAGGGCATTGAAAGGGTCAAATGAAAAAAAAAATGGGCATTAGAAACAGCGCAATCCTGGAAAGCTCATGGAGAGTAAATCTCAGGGGAAGGTGCACTATGAATGGGAGAACATGGCGGGTGCTTAGCCTTTCATTACAGCAGCCCTGTATATTAAAATGAAATTAGTTTAATAAACTCCATCTCTTCGCTTCTGCCGGCGCCTTGGGCCATTTCACTTAACGGTTTTGTTTAAACTTTACAGCGAGAGCAATTTTCGCACAGTAAACCAAATGTAGAGGGTTACTTACTAATTATTAGCGAGGAGCTGAATCTGCCTTTATTCTGTTCTGGTGCAGTTCTGCTGAAAAGTTTCCAATATTCAGGTTCTGCATCACCTGAATCCGAATCCAATCAAAGCAGAACAAAACCCACTGGGTCTGAATTGTGTGAAACCCTCCAGGGCGCCAGTAAACCACCTTTCCATGATCCAACGGGGTACGCGCAGGCTCTCATCCAATCAGAGCCAGCCGCTGAACTGATGTAATTCGGCGAGGCAGCTCTGTTGGTTGTGAATGAGAGATAGCGGGCGCATCACCGCAAGCCTCCGGCTCCCAGCCATTAAAGTGGACCAACACCCAGGGGGGATCAATCTTAGATTCCCAGGCCGATAAGATCCCTCCCCGCGGGGCATCCGCAATCGGTATGCCCCGCTGTGTGAAACCCCACAGGACGCCCAGAAACCTTACCTTATCCCCCTTCCAACGGCGAATGCGCGAGCCGCGGCCGCATCTCGCACTTCTCTCCAGCAGGGCGCGCACCGCGCCGGCCATTTGTGAATGGCTGGCGTGGGGGCGCGCTTCCTGTTAGAGGGAAGCGCGAGATGCGGCCTCCAACGTGCTCAGAGCCGCTGTGGTTGTCCGTCGCTTGTCTGTGCATACCACAGCGGCTCTGAGCGCTCTGATCGGTCGAGCGCTTGCGTAGGAGCGGGGTGAGGTGAGTTTTATAGGGCTTTCTGGGGGGTTTCACGCAGCGGGGTGCCCCGCGGAAGTGGACCAAAACCCAGGATAGTGAAAATCCTGGGTGTTGGTTCCACTTTAAGATAAACTAGGGCGTGAGCGTGAGGCAGCAGGGCATGCACCATTCACAATACTCAGAGCTGCTTGCCAAATAACGTCACTTTGTGGGCGGCTTGGATTGGACGAGAGCCCACGCAGACGCCATTGGACCAGGGCGGGGCGGGTCTGAATGTGCTGATCTGGGGGGGGGGTTCACACAGTGGGGTATCCCAAATCGGGGTGCCTGAGGGGGAAATCCCGGGTTTTGTTTAAAATCTTGAAGATTGCAGGTGAGGGCATTCTATATTGAGGATGTCTCAGAAACATCTGTCCCCTCCTCACACCTAAAACCACTATAATTCTCTCGCATACCCTGATCATTTCCTGACTACTACAACCATGGGTGGTCTTTGGGGTGGGTGAGGTGTGTGGCCGCACAGAGCGCCATCCCAACCTCTCTGTAAGGAGGCGCCAGGAGCTCTCAAATTCCATCTCTCGCCTTTTTTTATTGCACATATCTGCATAATTCTTCAATTTCCCTTTTTCCTTCTTTCTCTTTTCTATCATGATCCCTCCATTTTCCTCTCTTTCCGTACCCCCTCCCCCTTTTCATTTCCTCCATCTTTCTCTTGTCACCTTCCTCCTGTCTGCTTCTCTTTTCCGCTTCTTCACATCTTCCGACTTTTTTTACCTTCCCTGTATCTCTCTTTTCCAGTTATTTTCTTTGTTCCTTAAAGCGGACCTTCACCCTGAATAAGAGCATATCTTAGATGTTTCCCACACCCTGTACATACAGATTGCTCACATTAAAAATCATCCTACCTGCATCTACTGCATGTTATGAGCCTTTAAACATTGAAGATGGCGGCTCATGGGACATCAGGCAGCCTGCAAACAGGAAGGGCCTTCTGACTGTGCTGCTCTGCATTCTGGGATTGCTGACCTTTTCCTGACCCCAGCTCTGATCTGTCTGAGCAAAGCACAGCTATAACCCACCCCCTGGACTTTATCCCACTCTCCTCTCCTCAGTAAGTGTGATGCTTCTGAGTCAAGATGGCGGCGCCCGTATCCTAAAGTCCTGAACAGAGTTGCAGCCCAGTGGGGGAAAGACAAATAAATGACTAAAAACGTAAAATATATTAATTTCATATGCTGGGGAATCGTCTTATAAGGGTTTGGGCTTTTCAATAAGTCATGGTGAAGGTCCGGTTTAACTCTTTATTATTTCTTTCTTTTTTTCTTTCTCTCTCTTTGTTATTCTGCATTACGTTTTTTCCTCTCCTTTTCTAGCCTTATTTTACTTACTTGCTTTCTCTCTCTTCCTCCTCCACCCTTGTTTTTCTACATTCCTCCCATATCAATCTCATGCCCTCATTCATTCCCTCTCTCATGTTCCCACATTCCTCCCATGTTTTTTATCATTTCTCTTCCTTTTGCTTTTCCACATTCCCCCCATCCTCTCTCTTTTCACCTTCTTATATAATTGATTTTTCCTTCTCTCCATGTGTGTTGTGGGCGGGATCCTGAAATCTTGCACAGGGCGACACACTAAGGTAAGCGCTGACTACAACACTCACCTCTGTGATCTACCAGACTGGCACCCCTCCTATCTAGTCTCAACTCTGCTGCTCGCCTCATCCATCTCTCCTCTTGCTTCTTCAGTGCTGCTCCCCTCTGTTAGTCCCTGCACTGGCTGACAGTGTTTGTTTTGCCACAACTTACTTACTTACGGGCAGACATTAGCCTCGATTCAGAGAAACATTCGTCTGGACTTCCGTAGCTGTCTGTGAAAGTTTTGGTGGGTGTTAGTTTTTTTGTGCTTTTTTTCGTCCATTTTCTACTCGCACGAACGCTCTGGAAAATGTATATACGCTCTTTCGATGAACGGAAGCAAATCGGAACATTTCCGTTAGTTCCGATCATTTTCCAAACAAAATCGGAAATTTTCTGTTCGTTAAGATAACTTCCGTTGTTGGGATGGGTTTCTGTCTGATTCAGAGAGCTGATTTCCGACGGATCACCACCCTATAAATCCGTTTCATTTCCGATCCACTTACGAGACCTCTGAGGGCTCGGATTGCTATTGTTGAACATGTTTTGCGGCTATGTGGAGGAGTCTGCGCGCCTTTAGCACCAAGGCATTGCATGTATCAGCATGGCCGAGGCCATAAATTGTATAGCAATGCATACCTGAATCAATACATTTCATGTATGCCTTATAGATGCATTTTAATGCTGACCTTAATTAGTCCTTAGCATGTAAACATTTATTTTCCCACACATCCATATAATTGCTATATTTTTAGACTTAGACTTATGTCCTTTGTGAATTATATTTGGATTGTTGAACTTGAATCTTAATTTGTTGTAGGAGTTATTGTTTTAGTTGGTTACCTTTGCTTTGTGTAATTATTTTATATTTGGTTGCAGGAACCGCAAGATGTGCCACTCGCCCTTGCTCCTGATGCCCGTTCTTTGCCTGCAGAATGCGGGCCAGGGGTTCTCTAATCGAGCACTATGCAAAACTCTGGCTTTTTAAGTCCAGATCTAGGTGTTTGGACCATACGGGGGGCACTGCAGTATGACCCCAACAAGGTTATATCAATATGTTAATTTACTTTTTTTAACAGGGACCACACGTGCCAGAGTGGCACAACTGAGGTCCTTATTTATGAAGGAATAGCGACAGGTAGCGACTGGTGAGCGGCCGGTAATGACGGGCCCCGCCACGAGAACGCCGGCTCCCCACCACAATCACACATTTATCAAGCCGATCCTGCTTAGCGACTGAGATAGCGGCATATAGCGACTCATTCATCATTATTCCAGCCTCAGCCCACAGCGCCAGCGTCCGACCTTGAACAGCGACAGGTATGACCTCTCGCTACCTGGCGCTCTCCAATGCATTTCAATGGAACAATCTTTAAATATTCATAATTAATTTTTATTAATGTTTTTTTTTTGTTTTTTTTTTAAATGTGAAAAATTCTGTGACCACTTCTGCCATGTTAGATAATTTTTTAAGGTTAAAAAAAAAATAAAATTTGTGCAGAATTGATATTACAGGTCTGATATTAATGTATTCATATTACTAAATTCTTTAAAAAAATTTTTTTTGGGGTTTCCAAAAATATGGTGGTTTGGGGGTTAAAAACTACTTTTAACACATCGCCGCCAGCGCTCTGGGGTTTAAACATGCATTTCACAGCGTGAGAATTTTTTGAGCGTGATTTTTTGATGAATATGGTGGGAGTCGGTCGCTCTGACCAGTCGCTATCATGCGCACCCATACATCGCAGAACCTGTCAAATAGCGACTCGTCACCCCGTATTCAACATTACTGCACACAACAACCGAACAATGGCCAAGCACAGCGACTACTAGCGGGCGCTGTGAAAATACTGCTACAGTCGCTCAACTGTCGCTACCTGCCGCTATTAATGAATCGGCCTCCAAGTGTCAGGGTCCTTCAGTTGGTGGGCGAGATGCAGGAGCTGCGCAAAACGTTGGGGACCACAGATGAGGAATAATGTTCAGTGGCCTGCCATTGCTATATATTTAGTTTTTTATAGTAGTAAAAATGTTACATTTTCAAATTTTTTTTTTATTTTATATTTTATGATGGTATAAAAAAATGTTACATTGTCATTTCATTTACAAAATACATTAACACAAAACTAATGGGCCCAGAAATATTTAAAGATGAATATTCACATGACCAAGTGATTTGTGTAAGTTTTAGGGGGCTAAAATGGAAGAAGAACCTAACCAAGAAGTGGTTTGGGTGAGCTTTAAGGGGCCAAAAGGGAAGATAGAGGATAGTGCTAAGTGATTTAGCTAAACATTGTAGTAGAAGTGAGGGTGGCAAATATGTATGCGAGCACTTTAATGAGTTAAGTTTGTAGTGCGCAGGCGCAAGATTGTAAGGATTCCGTCTGGACGAATATTTATTGAAAAAGGGAAACAGAATCGAACGGGAAACGTAAAGGATTCGTGGGAGGATACGATGGAAAAAGGGCAAAAACGAAAGCCTACGTTGTAACATGTGAAAATGAAACGGAAAAGTCTGGATGGAAAATGACATCCTCGTAATTCGTAATCTGCCGTACGAACGGACGGAAGCTTTACAGAAGGTTTTCAATGCATGCATAGAATCGCTCGTACGCTCATACGAGAGCGGGAACATTTCACAAAAAAAAACAGATTGGCACAAAAACTGAAGTTTTTTTGTGTCTCTCTGAATCGAGGCTATAGTCTAGTGGTAAGGAACCGATCATGTGACTGGAGGGTTGCAGGTTATATTCTGGGACATAACTGATATGCTCTTGAGCCAGGCACCTAACCCCCCATGTGCTCCCCTGTCACATCCACAGATGCTGCCTCCCTGCTCTGCCAGCTCCTCCTCTGCCATTTCCCAATTCCATCGGTCCTGCCACTCCAGGCCCCAATGCTGCTGGGGGCCCATCCACCATATCCTTGCCACTTCATCTGGCGGCTCAAAATGTTGCAGACTCACCTCTTCCCCCGGGGGGTCCGTAACACTAACTATAACAGGGTCCCACTAGGTCCAGGTGCCAGTTCTGCTACCTCTGCCCGTGCCTCCTCCTTCTCCACCAGGTTCCAATGACCACCTCCTCCTCTGTCCTACCAGTGCTGCCACTTTCTTTGTCGGGTCCTCGTCTCCTCCTCCTCCCAATGACGCTGCTGCTATCTCTTCTGTCGGGGTCGCACACAGGGCCGGATTATGAGGCGCGCCCCGGGGCCTCCACCACTTGCCCTGCAAAGGGGGCCTCCACCAACCTTTGGGTTATGGTCTGGTCCAGGAGGCTTTTCAGTCTTTGTTCTGATGGACCTGCAACAAAGCTTTCAGCGGCAGTGCCCCCCCCCCCCCGCACCCGGGCATCCAAAGCCACCACAGGACAGGATGGAGAGTCTAGAGCAGCAAAGCCACTGTCAGCAATGCTACAGTGATGGGTGCAGAGCTGTCAATCGGCGGCCGCTCACTACACATAAGCCCCCAAGCACAGCCGCTGGTTTTCTGCTGGACCAGCCGGGCGACTACATTACCCACCGCCCAGAATGGCAAAGCAGGAGTTCCCGAGCAGCACGCACCCGCACAAGGGACTCAACCTGACGTTTCAGTAAGTAGGCGGGTACCGGACAACCACCAATCAGTTACTTGGCTGGACTATTATTTTAAAGGAAAAAAAATCCTGTATCTGGGGCCTCCACCACACTTACTCCGGCCCCGGTCACACCAATGCTGCCGTTTACTCTGCTGGTTTACCCTCCTGTAATCTCTACCTTGTACAGCGCTACAGAATATGATGGCACTCTATAAATAAACAAGAATAATAATTGCATCAGCACAGAATAGAGGCAGATTCATCTCTAGTATTCATTTAAAAATACAATTCAGATACCGCGCTTCTTAAAATGTTCTTAAGATGACAGGTGCTCGACGTGTAAGAAAACTCCTCTGTCCCAAGAGTTCAGTTAAATAAACAAACAGCAACACAGAGCTCCCTTATTTTCCAACAGTTCTTAGCTGTCCCAAAGTGCATGCACACTCCGTACAGGATGTTTTTATTAAACCACCAACACACCAGGACAAAGTGCTGATCACAATCCTCCACCACAGTGTGAATCTTCTTACTGGATTGATTCAGCTGATAGTGCTTCAATTAATCAAAGTATGTAGTTTCACCATGGATCCAATAGTTTTAAGCAGACCTCAGTGGTATGGGTAAGTATCTCAACATCAAATTAATTCACATGATAGCACTTTAAATAATCCCAGCATGCAATTCTCAATGAAGTCAAAGCTCTTAGGCAGACCGCAATGGTATCGGTTTCTCCACATCACCGGCAATGCTCCCACAGACTCCTAGCAGATGTCCTGCTCCCAGGATGAGAGAGCTAGTATTCATTTGTTTTCCCACAACTGGCAGGCTGATTCATTACTAACACCAGGTAGCACCTGTAGCAAAGTGCTCAGAGTGACCGCTAGTAGTCGCTGTGATCGCCTATGGGTCGCTGTTACTGAGCGCCTCGGTCGCTGGCTGGCATTGATGAATTTGATGTGTGAGTCGCTATAACACCAGTACAGCACTATATAGGAGCCAACGGTAGCGACTGGTCAGTGTGAGCGACTCAAACCATATTCATAAAAAAAACAGCCTCACATGTCGCCGGCGCTCAAAAATGTGTCGCTGTAGTCCAGAGCGCCAGACGCTGTGTGATTAAAGTCTGTTTTTGAACACATATCCACTAGTAACAAAGCGAAAACATATGGAATTACAGTGTTATTACATTGTGACATTAACACTTTAATGCCAGACCTGTAATGACAATTCTGCATAAAAATATAAAAAATCCCAAAAGTTTTTAAAAATGACTTTTTCTAGGCCAGGAGAGGTCACACAATGATTTCCTAAAAAAAAAAAAAAAATAAATAATAATAATAAATAAAAAGAAAACCCTGTTTAAAGAGAAGAAAAGTAACGTCCATTGAAATGTATGGGGGGGCGACAGGTAATACCAGGTGATCTGGAAGGCAGAGCGCCGGCAGTATACGCTGAGCCATCTGTGATAATGAATCGGACACTACATGTCGCTGTTAAAGTCGCTCACCGGAATCACTTTGATAAATGTGGTATTGCGTACAGCGCCCCGGCGTTCACTGTTCGCTACCTGTCACTACGAGGCGCTACCTGCCGCTATCCCATGATGAATAAACCCCCATGATAAACTGATCTTGTGGTTGAAGTTTTGCAGGTTCGATTCCCGTTTGGGATATGACATTGATACCGCTGCCACCTTTTCTGCCAGGGTCACCCCAGTGCTGCCGGTTTACCCTCCTGCAATCTCTACCTTGTACAGCGCTACAGAATATGATGGCGCTCTATAAATAAAGAAGAATCATTTATAGGGTGCCATTTATTGCATCCATCCTGGCCGCACATGGCGGGGCATCACCTCCCTCTCCAGATATTTTTATCGGGTGACATACATCCCATCTGCAGCAGATAAATATAGACTATAAAGCAGATCTCATTAAAAGCAGATTTTATCTGGAAGGATTTGTCTTTGAAGAAGCGGCAGAGCGTCACAATGTTCTAATCAGAGGCTGATTTACAAAACTCTCTTTAAAAAGGACCTCGCTTCCTAATCCAAATGAGCCGGCCTCCATCTGAGGGATCTGCGGCCCATGTGGGTTACATATCATATCACAAAGGCCTTTCATGCATTTCCCTAAACATGTAACTTTTATGCTCTGTCCAATTAGGACGCAATCATTTCTTTCTGAGACTGTGGAGGAGCCATTGATGGTCTATAGCACCGGAGGCCTGGGTTACATGTGCGAGATGCCTCAGCGCTAGACTCTAAAGGACCCCCGAGCCGGGGTAAAGCTTGACCATGGGGCATCCCGATTCTACCCTAGTAACCCAGCGCTAGATTCTAAAGGACCCCAGAGCCGGAGTAAAGCTTGACCATGGGGCATCCCGATTCTACCCTAGTAACCCAGCGCTAGACTCTAAAGGACCCCCGAGCCGGGGTAAAGCTTGACCATGGGGCATCCTGATTCTACCCTAGTAACCCAGAGCTAGACTCTAAAGAACCTCAGAGCCGGGGTAAAGCTTGACCATGGGGCATCCTGATTCTACCCTAGTAACCCAGCGCTAGACTCTAAAGAACCTTAGAGCTGGGGAAGAGCTTGACCATGGGGTATTCTGATTCTACCCTAGTAACCCAGCGCTAGACTCTAAAGAACCTCAGAGCCGGGGTAAAGCTTGACCATGGGGCATCCTGATTCTACTCTAGTAACCCAGCGCTAGACTCTAAAGGACCCCCGAGCCGGGGTAAAGCTTGACCATGGGGCATCCTGATTCTACCCTAGTAACCCATCTCTAGACTCTAAAGAACCTCAGAGCCGGGGTAAAGCTTGACCATGGGGCATCCTGATTCTACCCTAGTAACCCAGCGCTAGACTCTAAAGGACCCCAGAGCTGGGGTAAAGCTTGACCATGGGGCATCCTGATTCTACCCTAGGAACCCAGCGCTAGACTCTAAATGACCCCCGAGCCGGGGTAAAGCTTGACCATGGGGCATCCTGATTCTACCCTAGGAACCCAGCGCTAGACTCTAAATGCCCCCCCGAGCCTGGGTAAAGCTTAACCATGGGGCATCCTGATTCTACCCTAGTAACCCAGCTCTAGACTCTAAAGGACCCCCGAGCTGGGGTAAAGCTTGACCATGGGGCATCCTGATTTGGGATGCCCTGTTGTGATAAACCTCCAGGATCGCTGCTAGACTCAGAGATCGATCCCATGGAGCATGGGATGCAGTGGCACCCCCAGCACTGCTCTATCTGATATGCCCACCCCCATCCCCCACCAGCATATCTTAACAGCTGTCCGCTTACAGAAGAGGGGAGCGACCAGGGGTAAGTGCCCGACAAGCAGCATAAATTTGCACGGCTGTGGTTTCTGATTAGACAAGAACCCATGCATGCGCTATGGGAGTGTAGATCAAGGTAAGCAAACTGGGGATCTCTGGGGATGCCCCTGTAAAGAGGACCAAAAAAGAGAGCAGCAGGCACAGCCTAAATCAAAATCATGTGCGTGCTCCTAGGTCTGTGCCACACTAATAACTATAAACTACCACATAGAAAACTGATGGCAAGGGAGCATAAAGGAGGAAGCCATCAGCGAGGTCAGTACCTCTCAGAAGCCACAGGTGGTGGCGGAACGCGTGAGGTTATTTGTTTTGCACCAGCCCTCGGATGATATACAGATTTCCATAGGGGAAGTATCTCGTATACTCTTTGCTCATTTATTTGACCTAAGTTGTGTTATTTTTCATGTTGTTTCCCAAGTATATTGCACTTTAGTAGTATTATTTATAGTTGGTACAAAATATAAGAGAAATATTAGGTATGGGTGAATAGTATTTTACTCATTCATAGTTTTGTAGGATTACAAAGTGGATTTATATTTAGCTTGATTACTGGTATTGCTGCCATTTCAGCATTTGCACTTTATAATAGCAGAGCTCAAGTGCTCTCATCAATTTGTTACAATGTATCTTATTGCACATGGTTGGATATATATATATATATATATATATATATATATATATATATATATATTGTCACATTTATATTTATTGTATCTTTTCTGTATTGGATAGGATTAGTATCTAGGATATGTGTAACATTATGAATTTAGATTTGTTTTTGATATTCCCAGTATGGAGGTGATGAAGTCTCTGATTTATTTTATCAGAGCAATAGGGCTACCTATTGGTGCAATTGTTTTTAATATTGTTTATTATGTAGTAGAGTCACTAAAATAAAGATTTATATTTTTACTATATATTTTGTGCTGTGCCCATTTGTGAAAGGTTTTCTTGTGCCTATGTGGTAGTTTATGTAAAGGGGACCAGAAATTAGGAGATTGAAATTGCTGGGTTTTGGTCTGCTATAAGATTCTGGGGCCAATCGATTCCCTCCCCCTGGGGCATCCCCGCTGTGTGAAACCCCCCAGGTCACCCCATACACTTACCTTGTTTCCCGGTCCAGCGGCACGTGCACAAGCCGCGGCTGCAGACCTGCTATCCCTCTAGCACCAGGCATTTGTGGGTGGCCAGTGGTCTTTTTAGACCCCAAGGCCAGCTGATATCGGTTTTGGTCAACTTTAAGGAATTTTCCCCTGTACGTAACCCATTTGGAATCATCTGACATCACTGTCAGGTTACTAGAGACAGAAAGCTGATCTAAGGTTGTCATCCAGATTAAAAACATGGCGGTCTATGTAACACACATAGGGGGTTATTTAAGAAAGGATAGCTCCAGGTAGCAGCAGGCAGCGTCTGGTGAACGCCGGGCGCTGTACGCAAAAACACATTTAAAGTGGACCAACACCCACGGGTGATCGGCCCGGGAATCTATAAGATTCCCGGGCCGATCACCCCCCACCCCGCGGGACATCCGAGATCGGGATGTCCCGCGGGGTGAAACCCCCCCCAAACACCCCAACTCACCTACCTTATCTTCGGCGGCGGCCGGCCGCCGCCTCCTCCCTCGCGCCCCTGTAGGCGTGCGCGCCTCCGCGCCGGCCGTCTGCTAATGGCCGGCGCGGGGGCGCGCGCGTCAAAAGTGACGCGAGGGAGGCGGCGGCGGCCGCCGCCGCTTACACGTTCCAGTTCTCCCCTTGTACGTCGGCGCTGGGAGCGGGGAGAGGTGAGTTTTTCGGGGGGTTAGGGGGGGTTTCACACAGCGGGGCACCCCGATCGGGGGTGCCCCACCGAAGTGGACCAAGACCCAGGATAGTCAAAATCCTGGGTGTTGGTCCACTTTAAGAAAGTGAATCTGGTGAGCGACTCTAACGGCGCCATGTAGTGTCACATGTATTATTATTACAGGCGGCTCAGCGTATAGCGCCGGAGCTCTAGCTTCCAGAGCGCCAGGTATTACCTTTCGCTCAGTGTTGCTCTCCCATACATTTCATATGCTTGTGTTCAAACAGCCTGGTTTACATTTTTTAATTTTGTTTTTTTTGCTCCAATCATTGTGTGACCTCTCCTGCAAACAAACACTTTTAGAAACTTTTTTGACTTTTTATATTTTTATGCAGAATTGTCATTACAGGTCTGGCATTAAAGTATTAACAATGTAATTCCTGTGTTTTCGCTTTGTTACTGGTGGATATGTGTTCAAAAACAGACTTTAATCACACAGCATCTGGTGCTCTATGCTATAGCGACCAGATTTAGAGCGCTGACGCTGTGTGTGTGTCCTTTTTTGATAAGCATTGTGTGGAGCGCCGAGTGCCGGACGCACTGAGCTGGCGCTACCTTTCACTCCCTGCAGCGCTGTACTGGTGTTAGAGCGCCCAACATACATCACATTCATCAATGCCGGCCAGGTTACTACAGTGACTGAGGCGCTCTGTTACATCGCCCGTTACCCGCTTACAGTGTCTACTAGCGGTCGCTCTAAGCACTGCTATACAGACGCTCATCTGCCGATACCTGGCGTTAGTAATGAATGTCCCTAATCACCACTGATGGAAGTGAGGTTGTATATGCTTAAAGCGGACCAAAGCCCACATTTTTAACTAGAATCCCCTGAATTGCTCCCCCATGTAGAGTAACTTTTGCCAATTTTCACTGCTCCTGCATCACTCTAATCCCAGATAATGACCCTTGTTTTAGCTGTAAAGCTCCGCCTCCTCTATTCATTGCCACTGATGTGTGTGGCAATGATGTCATCGCCACACCTATGTAATGACTGATCTCCTGCCATCTTACAGAGAGGGACAGCAAAAAAAATCAGTGTTCCAGGAGGATTTGCAAAGCCAAAATATCCATTTCTAGCTAAGAAGGGGAGTATCGGCAGGGGCTTTGGCCAAATGTATTTCACAAGTTCTGTGGGTTTTGGTCCACTTTAAAGCGGACCTTCACACTCCCCAGCAACTTTTCTGCCGGAGAGGGCCCTGGATTACAGAGACACCAAACCAACTTAACCTTCACCCTCACAGTATCGGTAAGCTCTGCATTAGAAAGATACTCGCCATTTACTAGCAGAGTTCTTCCAATGGGGAACAGGAAACGGCTCACACATGCATCTCCTCCAATAGGGGACGGGATTCATTGCTGTGTGCAGCTATTTCCTCTGCACCGTCATACAGATTTCCATGCCTGATTTTATGGACCTTTGCTTTCAGAGGCATCCCAAATCAGAATTCAATCGTTTAAAGTGGACCAACACCCAGGATTTTGACTATCCTGGGTCTTGGTCCACTTCGGTGGGGCACCCCCGATCGGGGTGCCCCGCTGTGTGAAACCCCCCCTAACCCCCCGAAAAACTCACCTCTCCCCGCTCCCAGCGCCGACGTACAAGGGGAGAACTGGAACGTCTAAGCGGCGGCGGCCGCCGCCGCCTCCCTCGCGTCACTTTTGACGCGCGCGCCCCCGCGCCGGCCATTCGCAGACGGCCGGCGCGGAGGCGCGCACGCCTACAGGGGCGCGAGGGAGGCGGCGCCGGCCGGCCGCCGCCGAAGATAAGGTAGGTGAGTTGGGGTGTTTGGGGGGGGTTTCACCCCGCGGGACATCCCGATCTCGGATGTCCCGCGGGGTGGGGGGTGATCGGCCCGGGAATCTTATAGATTCCCGGGCCGATCACCCGTGGGTGTTGGTCCACTTTAAAGGGACCTAAATACATTTTTAAATTGAGGTCCACTTTAAAGGGCCAGTCCAGTCTCAAAAGCTCTTGTTATTCGTTGGAGCAGCCATGATGGAATTACTGCATAATGCCGCACCATTGTCTGCTATTGAGATGTATGAGACAAAGCACAACCCCTTCCTTCTCCACTCAATACAAGACAATGGTGAATGGTGCAGCATCATGCAGTAAATCCATCATGGCTGCTCCCATGAACAATACGTTATTTAGACTGGATTATCACTTTAATGAGACTGTCCAGGCACACAAACAAAGTATATTTACCTTTTGTCCCCCAAAGCTGATTACTTTTACTGTAGTAGTTGGGACCTCAGTGGATCAAGAGATTGAATCTTGTGCCACCCAGACCTGATCACCAACCTTCTATGGCAACGACTACTCTGTATTCATTTCACTCCATTCCCTTTTTACATCTTAGCAATTTCATTAAATCTAATCCCTTCTCACACATTAACTAAAAAAAACCCCAAGCGAACTCTCCACAGGTGGCTTTACTGTCCCTGCTCCTGGGCTTCATCTCTAGTGGTAAGAAAGGGGTTCTGCGGCATTTCCTGACTGCGCTTCCCAGGCGATGGAAAACTACAACCTCGCCATCACTTGTTGAGTGGGCACAAGAGGTGGAGGTCATCAGCCGCATGGAGGAATTGAACTCAGATACAGAGGGCACACAGGAAAAGTACATGATGACGTGCGCAATCTGGTTGGATTATAGGGACAACCGTCTGCCAATGGAGGCTTAATAGAGGGGGCTGGGCTTGCGCGCTCCTGCTCCTACAGTGCCATGGCCCTCGTTCGTGGTGCCTTGACCACTCCTATCCCCGTCTGTGCCCCTGACCCTTCCTATTCCTATCTCTCCCCTTCTTAAAGTGGACCAACACCCAGGATTTTGACTATCCTGGGTTTTGGTCCACTTCGGGGGGGGGGCACCCCGATTGGGGGTGCCCCGCTGTGTGAAACCCCCCAGAAAGCCCCAAAAACTCACCTCACCATGCTCCCACGTGACAGCGCCGTCCAATCCCCGCCAACGGAAAAGCGGGTGACAGCGACGGACAAGACAGCGCGTCCGCCGCCGCCTCCCGCACATCACTCTTACAGGGCGCGCGCCTGCGCCGGCCATCCACAAACGGACGGCGTGGGCGCGCGCACGTCTAGAGGGTTTTTTGGGGTTTTGTGGGGGGGGGTTTCATAGATTCCCGTGCCGATCAGCCCTGGGTGTTGGTCCACTTTAACCTCTGTTTTCTTCTTATATTTCATCGTTCTCCTTATGCTTGCTCCTTATGTCCCGGGTCTTTCGGGCTCCCGTCTCCCCTTCTTCGCCCCGGGCCGCCGCTTGTTCATCTCATGTGGGGGCCCCTTGCGGTGCTCTGTGGGTCCCTGACTGCCTGCGGCCGCCCTGGCCCGGGAGGCCACAAGACTGCAATAGCTTTGTTACAACCATTGGAGGTGAAGTCTCTCTGGTTGGTGTCCTGGGTCGGGGTGGTTGGACATCATGGGACCTCTTGCTCATTTGCATGGAGTGGTACTGTGGTGGTGGCTGCGTGGGAGCACAGCGGGATGCTGCTAACATGTGTAGGCAGGGAGTATGATACCCTGTTTCTATCCTTTTCCATCTATGTACAATGTTGTACTGTTCTTTATTTGTTGCAAAACTTTAATAAAAAGATATTAGAACTAAAAAAAACCCCATGCATAAATTATAACAAAGAAATCAGCATATAACACAACCTTATAATAATAAAAGGTTAGTATCAAAATCGGAAGGTAAGAAATTTTCTCCCCATGGAGCCCAAACCTCTCAAAATCCCTCAAGGTTTCCAATATTAATTGCTGACAGTTTTTCCATGATATTAATAATATTTTTAACTCTGTTGATAAACTCACTAAAATCTTGTGATTTCCAGGCTCTAGCAATGACCATTTTTGCTCCCGTGAAAATATGAAAGAACAGTTGTCTCTGGGGTTTATTCATCAAGGGATAGCACCAGGTAATGCCTAGTAAGCGGCAGGCAGCGTCTGGTGAACGCCAGGCGCTGTACGCAATATATGAAGTAGATTCTGGTGAGCGACTGCAACAGCGCCATGTAGCGTCCGATTCATCATTACCCAAGGCTCATCATATAGCTTCCAGAGCTTTCCACATCTTCTGCCAGGATTCATGGTCTCTCTCCTCCTTTTAGCTCTCGCTGCCATCACTTTCCAGGGCCGGATTAAGTGTGCTGGAGGCCCCTGGGCACAAAATCTGGTGGAGGGCCCAGATACAGTAACTGATTGGTGGTTGTCTGGCACCCGCCTAGTTACTGGAACGTCAGATCGAGTCCCTCGTGCCACCCTTGTGTGGGTGCGTGCTGCTCGGGAACTCCTGCTTTGCCATTCTGGGTGGGGGGTGTGTAGTTGCCCGGCTGGTCCAGCAGAAAACAGTTCCCTGCATTGAGCTGCCAGCGTCTGTGCTTGGTGACTTATGTGCAGTGACAGCTCTGCACCCATCACTGTAGCGTCGCTGGTGGCGGCTTTGCTGCTGTAGACTCTCCATGGCCCCCACTGCCACTTATAGCTTCGTTGCTGGCCCCATGGCCACTCAGACCAAAGACTGAAATGCCTCCTGGACCAGACCATAAACCAAAGGTTGGTGGAGGCCCCCTTGGCAGGGCAAGTGGTGGAGGCCCCGGGTCTCGAGCCCCTTGCGCCCCCTCATAATCCGGCCCTGTCTCTTTCTATGCATCAGCTCCTCTTCATCTGTTCCAGACACAAGAGATTATAAATCTCTGAGACTGCCCCTTTCCCCCTAGGATCCTGTGTGCAAAGTTTTTTCAGTGGGGAAAGGCTGTCCAAGTCCACTCTGTTTTTAACAACTGATTTAATAAAATGTCTAACCTGTAAATTACCAAATAATCCCTTGCTGTATTTATCTTTAAGTTGATGAAAGTCCACCACCTCACCCCAATTACTAAATCTTTTGGGCTCCGAACAAGCCAGAATGACAGCAACCGTAGGTGTGGTGAGGCGAGTCCCCAACTCCATTCCTTTTATGTGCTTGGACAATCCCTTTAAATAGAAGCAAAACTACTTTATGGGGCATCCCGCATTGCTTGACCCCCCAGATAGCACAATCCACTCAGCTCTTCCATGAGCCTGTGCTACAGCCACATCCCCAGCATGCCTCTAGCTAGGCATGCCCCCGTGCCAGGTCTTTCTAAATAGCTGCCATGGACGCACACACAGCTAATGGATGGAAAGCCCTGCCGGCCTCATCTCTGCCCCGATTCTAGATGTAAGTGTATCAGCCATTAAAAAAGGGCCTGGTGTGGGTGTGTGCCTAGATAGAGGTATGCTGGGGATGTGGCCGTGGTGCAGGCTCATGGATAGGGCGACCTGGTGGGTTTCCCAATTTCTTGCTGCATTGATCTCAGTGCGACAAAGGAAATCTGAATGGAATGAGCACCACTGAGGAAAAGATGAGATTACGGGTGATCCCGGGGATACACTCTGGAGGGCATCCCAAATCAATTTCTTTAGTATTATTTCTCTTTAAATAGATCCTGAACAGAAAACTGTCAGAGCTCTCCTGTCCCTCAGACATCGAAATTAGGTTTAGTACTCACCCTGGAGTCTTGGCAGCCACACTGTGTGACTGCGGGGGGGGGCAATTAGGTTCCACCCAGCAAATCCTGGTGGTCACTTGGGACACAGACAGAGGGGGAATGGGTGTGTGAGCACTTCAGCATGATTTAAAGTGGACCAACACCCTCCCCTGATCGGCCCAGGAATCTATAAGATTCCTGGACCGATCAGCTCCCTGACTGCGGGGCACCCCGATCGAGCTGTGTGAAACCCCCCCAGATCCCTGAAAATCCTACCTGATCCTCGTTCCAGCGGCGCATGCGCGGGCCGCCGCCGCCTCCTGCGCATCCCTCTAGCAGGGAGCACACCCTCGCTGGCGGTTTGTGAATGGCCGGCGCGGGCGCGCTCCCTGTAAGAGCGACGTGTGGGAGGCGGCGGCGGCCCGCACTCAGCTTGTCCGGTGCTGCCTCTCTGTGTCCGTCGGCGTCGATGTCACGTGGGAGCGGGGTCAGGTGAGTTTTCGGGGCTTTCTGGGGGGTTTCACCCACGATCAGGGTGCCCCGCGGAAGTGGACCAATACCCAGGATAGTCAAAATCCTGGGTGTTGGTCCACTTTAATGAAAAGCCCAAACCCTTAAAAAACTATTCCCCAGCATCTAAAATGAATACAACTTACTTATTATTCTTCCAACGATCAGGCTGAAACTCTGTTCAGGACTCTAGGATACGGGCGCCGCCATCTTGACTTAGGAGCATCACACATACTGAGGAGAGGGGGATACAGGGAGGCAGGTTATAGCTGAGCTTTGCTCAGACAGAGCAGAGCTGGGGTCAGGAAAAGGTCAGCAATCCCAGAATGCAGAGCAGCACAGTCAGAAGGCACTTCCTGTTTGCAGGCTGCCTGATGTCCCATGAGCTGACATCTTGGATGTTTAAAGGCTCATAACATGCAGTAGATGCAGGTAGGATGATTTTTAATGTGAGCAATCTGTATGTACAGGGCATGGGAAACATATAAAATAGACTCTTATTCAGAGTGAAGGTCCGCTTTATGCTGATTTCAGCCATTTCTAGGGGGAAGATTCCTGGGGGATGGGGTGCTGAAACATTTATGTCTGTGAAGGTTCTCATTCATCCACCATAAAAAACATGCAGGTAGGTTTTTCATTGCATTAGCATGACTGGGGCTATAAAGAGGCTGATTCATTACTAACGCCAGCCAGGTATTGGCAGATGAACATCTGTATAGCGGCGCTTAGAGCGACTGCTAGTATACGCTGTAAGCGGGTATCGGGCGCTGTAACATATCACCTCAGTCGCTGTAGTAACCTGCCCCGCATTGATGAATGTGATGTATGTTGGGCACTCTAACACCAGTACAGCGCTGCAGGGAGCAAGAGGTAGCGCCAGTTCAGTGCGACTGACTCTCGGCGCTCCACACCATACTTATCAAAAAAGGACACACACACAGCGTCGGCGCTCTAAATCTGGTCGCTGCAGCATAATAGAGCGCCAGGCGCTGTGTGATTAAAGTCTGTTTTTGAACAAATATCCACCAGTAATAAAGCGAAAACACATGGAATGACATTGTCTTAACACTGTGACAATAACACTTTAGTGTCAGATCTGTAATGACAATTCTGCATAAAAATATAAAAAGTGTCTAAAAGTGTTTGTTTGCAGCCAGGAGAGGTCACACAATGATTTGAGCAAAAAAAAAAAAAAAAAAATGTCAAACACACTGTTTAAACACTAGCAAATGAAAGCCCCAATGAAATGTATGGGAGAGCGACAGTGAGCGAAAGGTAATACCTGGCGCTCTGGAAGCTAAAGCGCCGGCGCTAGACGCTGAGCCACCTGTAATAATACATGTGACGCTACATGGCGCTGTTAGAGTCGCTCATCAGAATTGCTTTCATAAATGTGGTTTTACCTACAGCGCCCGGTGTTCACCAGACGCTGCCTGCCGCTACGAGGCACTACCTGGCGCTATGCCTTCTTGAACAACCCCCAAAGTGTTATTAAAGTGAACCGAGCCCCAAATTTTTGCTCAGCATCCCCTAAATTGCTCCCCCCCATGAAGAGTATCTTTTGCCAAACTTTATTGCTCCCGCTTCATTCAAATCCCAGATAACACCTCCTGTATTAGCTGTAAAGCTCCGCCTCCTCCATTAATTACCACTGTGATGATGTCATTGCCCCACTTATGCAGTGACTGATCATTTGTCATCTGACACAGAGAGACAGCAAATAAATCAGTGTTGCAGGGCTATTCAAAAAGTGAAAATATCCATTTCTAGTTCTAAACCCCAAAAAGGGAATATCGTCAGGGGCTTTGGCCAAATGTTCAGTGGGTTTTGGTCCGCTTTAAACTGCCTTGGCAGAGATGTGAAAATAGTATTTCATGGCACAGAGAAGCCTAGTTGTCTTGATTTATTACTACAGATATCGACACTCTAATGTATAGTCATAGCCAATCAGAATAGATGGTGTTGCCTATTAATGCCTAACAATCTATTATGAACAAATGCATTGGTGGGGTGTCTCCTGCTGGCCGCTTCCTCCAGCTGTTCATATACTACCTTGCAGAGCGCCACGTCTAACCTGTCGCTACCTGGCGCTCTCCCATACATTTCTATGGACGATCCTTAAATCCCTTTCCTGATCCCAATTTTTTTTTTCCCTAAAAAAACCCAAAACTTTCTGACGTATTTTGTGCAAGAAAATGACCTTTTTTGAAAACTTTTTGGATTAATAATATTTTTATGTAGAATTGTCCTTACATGTTACAATGTTATAACAATGTAATTCCATATGTTTTCGCTGTGTTACTAGTGGATACATGTACAAAAACATCCTTTAATCAACCAGCCTCTGGCGCTATGGGCTACAATTACATGATTTTGAGCGCCGGCGATGTTTGTGGCGTTTTTTTTGATGAATGTGGTGTTAGTCAGTCGCACTGAGCTGGCGTTACGGTTCGCTCACATACAGCATAGTATAGTGACTCACATATCATATTCATCAATGCCGGACAGCCATTGAGGCGCTCTGAAACAATTATCCATGGCCGAGCACAGCGACTACTAGTGGTCGCTCTGAAATCCTCTCTACAGACGCTCATCTGTCGCTACCTGGCGTTAGTAATGAATCAGCCTGTTCGTGAACATTTTTTTCTTGAAGTACATCTGAGGACATGCCTCCCACCCTGTTGTTGCTTGGCGTTCTTTCTTTTTGGTGCCAGTTGGCTGGCTTACTGTTCCTTAGGTTTGAGGTAATACTGCTTGCCATCACTGGATTCTATTTCCAGCTATGGGCTTTAAAGCGGAACAAAAACCCAAGATTGGAATCTAGGGCGCAGCAAACGGCTCTGATTGGATGACAGCCTGAGCATGCGCAGTAAGACCAGGGAAAGGTGAGTTTTTACTGGGCGATCTGGGGGGTTTCACATAGCGGGACATCCCAAATCACAATGCCCTGGGAGCAACGAACAAAAACCAGGATAGTCAAAATCCCGAATTTTGTTCTGCTTTATATAGTCCATCAAGTGGTTAACAGGACTAATTAGTTCCCAACCTCCTGGTAGGGTGAGCCTATAACTGACAAGTAATGAAGAGACATGTCCCCTGATGTACTTTAAAGCCGCTGTCCAAGAAAACAAACCCCCCCAAAAAACAAGCTTACCATGTCTTCCCTGTAGCCTTTCCCTCCTAGTCTGGTTGTATATAACCGTCCATATCCCGAGATCCAGCCCTGTGGAATCCCGTGGGGAAAGGGGAGGCCATACCTTAAGGTGATCGATGCTAAAAGGTAGATGGGGGGCCACAGGACACGATCTTGGGACCAGGTGGTTAGAACAGAAATGCTACAGGAGTGTAGTAATGTTTTTTTTTTATATTTATAAAAAAAAAAAAACTTTTGGACAGGAAATAAAGGTCATCTACAGGAGAGGGGTCCATTTTCCATCTTTACTAGATTAGTCACTCCAATGTGTTTAGTCCCATATTTCCCTTCTACACCACTGAGATAATAAGGGTCATGTCTGGCCTTAGCAGTTACCCAACCTCCTGAGCATGCGGGGCTCTATATAGGCTGGAGATGCCGCATGGTGCAAGAAATATGCATCTGGCATTTGCCAGTAGTGCTGGATAATTGAGGTAAAAAAATGCTTTAAGTATGCGACTATATTATTAACTATACACTGCATTCCAAATTATTATGCAAATTGTATTTAAACTGGACCAACACCCTTACAACAAACAGTGCTCCTATGCATCCCTTACCATTTACCAGGGCAATTCAGATTGCTGCACATAAAAATTCATTTACCTTTTTCTAACTCCGCTGTGGTCAATTCTAAAAACAATATGGTGTCCCCTCGAGCTGCAGGCCACCTGCAAACAGAAAGTGCTTCCAGTTTCCAGTCCAGTTCCAGGGGTTTCCAGTTACTGTGCATTGTCAGTTATGTCAGTTGAATCCAGGCAGTAGCATGGCTGAGATGCTAGGACAGGAAGCCCCAAAATAGCTCTGGGTCTGCATTTCGGCTTTGAGTGGGTGCAAGAGCAAATGTAAGTGCCGACAATGCTCCAGTGTCATGCATGCAGATGGGGCAAGTGAGTTTTCTTTTCCAATTGTGCCAGACTGTTGGTCCTGTTTAAGTGTCATGTAGATGTAATTTTTTGTTCTCCTAGTGAAACTCGTGAATAGTATCGTGTCTCAGAGCTCTTTGGATCACTGAAATGAATCTCTAAAACCAAATTAAAAGGAAAATTACTTATGAAGGATGTGCCACATTATTAAGCAGGTCACAGGTTTCAAGAAATATGGGAAGTCTCTCTCTGGTTTAGGAGTTTCAGCTCCTTAACATGTGCCACCCTGTTTTAAAAGGGATCAAAATGAAAAAAAGTTTCATGGGCAGGTGTGGACTATTCATTTGTCAACCTCAAATAAGCTGATAAAAGACCTAGAGTTGATTTGAGGTGTGGTGCTTACATTTGGAAGATTTTGCTTTAAAGAAAACATGCAGTCAAAGGAGCTCTTCCACGCAGGTAAAACAAGTCATCCATAAAGTTATATTAAAGGCAACTCCGAATGTTGTCCCATTGTCTTGGGCTACAAGTTGCACTGTCCCAAACTTCATTCCGTTTTCAAAAAGAACCTGTAGTTCCTACGTTATTTGTAAAAGTACTAGAGCCATTGGAGATGCAGAACAAAAATGAAGAGAAACAGTCCGTATGGCAACAGCAATGTGATGTAAGCACACTGTGTGCTTTACATATATCATAGTAAAAATATAAGTGCATTGTTGTGCCTCTAGTTATGACTACCAGCACATAGTGTAATCAGAGAGGAGGGCGGGGTTTCATAGATACAGAGAGAGGCAGCTAATCAAGACGTCTGGGAAGGGAGTGGGGGGTGTTTTTGTTCTTCGTCCACTGAAGGTTGATTGAAGGACCAGGTCAGCAGGATGGGGACTGAACGCTGAATGAGGAAGTGATTTCCTCACTAAGGAGACCGACAGGAGGAGGCATGACAGTGACTAGCCACTCAATGAGAGGTAAGCTACTGATATTTTTTTAAGCTTCAAGCTGCCCAAACATAAAAAAAACCATCCAAGAAATTGCTACAATATTACCAAATCTACAGTTTGGTACATCCTGAGAAAGAAAGAAAGCACCGGGGAACTCAAAAGACCTGGACGCACACGGAAGACAACAGTGATAGATTATTGCAGAATTATTTCCATGGTGAAGAGAAACCCGTTTAAAACAGCCAACCAAGTGAACGACACTCTCCAGGATGTCGGCAATGTATCAATATCCAAATCTATCATAAAGAGAAGACTGCATGAAAGTAAGTACAGAGGGGTCATTGCACAGTGCAAGCCACTTATAAGCCTCAGGTATAAAAAGGCCAGATAGGACTTTACTAAAAAAAAAACATCGAAAAAAGCCAGCACAGTTCTGGAAGAACATTCGCTGCACGAATGAAACCAAGATCAACCTCGTGGCACAGCTCATGATCCAAAGCACAGCAGATCATCTGTAACACATGGCGGGGGCAGTGTGATGGCTTGGGCCTGCATGGCTGCCAGTGGCACTGGGTCACTAGTGTTTATTGATGAGGTGACACAGGACAAAAGCAGCCGGATGAATTCTGAGATATTCATAGACATACCGTGCGCTCAAATGCAGCCAAACTGATTCATAATACAGTTGGACAATGACCCAGAACATAAAGCCAAAGCTACTCATGAGTTTATTAAAGCAAAGAGGTGGAATATTCTTGAAGTCCAAGTCAGTCACATTTCACTTGTTAAAGACAAAACATCAAACAGAAAGTCCCCCAAACAGCAACTGAAAACGGCTGCAGTAAAGGTCTGGCAAAGCATTAAAAAGAAGGAAACACAGCATCTGCTGATGTCCATGAGTTCAAGACTTCAGACAGGCATTGCCAACAAAGGGTTTTCAACCAAGTATTAGAATATATTTATATATATTTTCTAATTTCTAATTTTTTTTACAATTATTTAATTTGTCCGATTACTTTTGAGCCCCTGAAATGAAGGGATTGAGTTTAAAAAAAATGCTTTAGTTCCTCACGTTTTTATTCAATTTGTTTAATCCACTGAATTAAATCTGGAAGTCCGAACTTCAACTGCAACTAAATTGTTTTGTTCAAAAATTATTGTGGTAATGTACAGAACCGAAATCAGAAAAATGTTGTCTCTGCCCAAATATTTATGGACCTAACTGTATAGTTTGTGACTGACCACTTTCTTCCATGGAGCAAAAAATACAATTCTGTGAGTACTTACCTGTAGAATTGATTTTGTAGTATACAGCACGTCCTGTTTCACCCCTCCCTTATTATAATTTTTCTTGGTTACCTCTGTATGGTGATTTGTTCAAATGTTTGGTTGGGGTTCCTTCATTTTTATTCTCCCGGCTTCTTGTCTAACTGCTTTGTAACACTGGGAATTTGTGGGAGGTTCCTGTCCTTTTATAGGGCCGGGAGACGCCACAAGTCTCTTCTGCAGTCCACTGCACCACCTTGTGGCAGATATCCCAAGCGTAAAGAATATTTGTGAAACAGGACGTGCTGTATATTTGGAAAAACCCTGCCTTCCATAGCAAAAACACCCTTTTTTACATAACCATGCCCCATCTCATGCTGCAAAGATGCCTCTGAGTCATTGGCTGTAATGGGCATAAAAGGAGAGGAACCCATGTTGTGGCCGCCATCCTCCCCTGACCTCAAACCTATTGATAATCTGACTTTCTGCAAATAAATTCAAGCAGAAAAAATACAATTCTGTGAAACTCACCTGTAGAATTGTTTTTGAATATATCCAGTCCAGGTTGTCCCAGAAGTAATGACATGTGGGTATTCCGCCATGTGGCACGCTCGACTGCAAGATCCAAAGCTGTCGCTCCTCCCGGCCCCCTATAAAAACAAGTGTCTCACTCAGATTTCCCAGTGGTCAAAAAGCAGTAAGAAAAAGAGACAAGCCGGGAGGCCAAGAAACCATGTTACGTCACATAGCTTCAGCATGTACCTTAAGGACAATGGTCCAATACAAAAGATTGTAATCACCATAAAGGCAACAAGAGATAATGTACAAAGGGCGGGGTGGGACGACCTGGACTGGATATATCCAAAAACAATTCTACAGGTGAGTTTCACAGAATTGTATTTTTCACTACATCCAGTCCAGGTCGTCCCAGAAGTAATTACATGTGGGACATCCAAAAGCAGTGTCCATTAGGGCAGGATCCCCAGTGCGGAACAGCATGTAGGTCATTTCACTACCGCCTGAAGCACTTTTCGGCCAAAAACAGCATCAGCTGAGGACATAACATCAACCTTGTAGAACTTGGTAAAGGTATGAACTGAAGACCAAGTGGCGGCCTTACAAACCTGTTCAACCGATGCCTGATGCTGAAAAACCCAAGAGGCACCAATAGCTCTGATAGAATGAGCTGTGATTCGAAAAGGGGTTCCTTCCCCTTGGCACAGTAAGCTTGCACCACCGCCTGTCTGATCCACTTGCTAAGAGTGGACTTGGCTGGAGCCAAGCCCTTCCTAGAACCCTCAGATAGGACAAAGAGCAAATCCGATTTCCTGAAGGATTCAGTCGCAGCCAGGTAATACTTAATGGCCCTGACCACATCCAGGGAATGGAAGGTCCGTTCCTTGGAATTAGCCGGTGCTGGACACAAGGAAGGTAAGACAACTTCCTTATTAATGTGAAAGAGAGAAACGACCTTAGGCAAAAAATCAGACTTAAAACAAAAAAACACCTTATCCTTATGAAGCCCAAAAAAAGGAGGCTTCATACAAAGTGCGGCCAGCTCCGACACGCGACGCACCGAGGTGATCGCTACCAAAAAGAACACCTTGAGAGTCAAAATAGGCAAAGCAGCATCGCACAAGGGCTCAAAGGGGGGCCCCTGTAGAGCAGAAAGTCCCACAGCGGTAATACAGGCTTACGCGGTGGATGTAGGTGGGAAAAACCCTGGAAAAAGCTCTAGATCTTCTATGATTGGCAAAGGATCGCTGGAAAAAGATAGCCAAGGCAAAGACCTGGCCCTTGAGGGTGCTCAGCTGGAGACCCAAGTCTAAACCGTGTTGTAAAAAACTCCAAGATCCTAGAGATAGAAAAGGCGCGACAAGGGAAACTCTTGGATTCAGACCAAGCAATGTAGGCATGCCAGACTCTGTAATATATCATGGAAGAAGACTTCTTCCGTGCCTGAATCATGGTACGCACAACTGTGTCAGACAGGCCCTTTTCCCTTAGGATGGAGGACTCAATAGCCAGGCCGTCAAAGCCAGCGTCTGTAAATTGGGGTGCCGGCGCCGCAGCGACCCCTGTGTGAGAGGCCCTGTGTCGTCGGGCATGATGTAACGATCCACTGACATCTGAACTATGTCCGGAAAGTAACTCTGTCGCGGCCAGCGAGGAGCCACCAGGATGGTTGGTACCCCCTCCTGGGCTATTTTCGCAGCACTCGGCCCAGGAGAGGAAACGGAGGAACGCATAAAGGAGCCTGAACCCTGTCCAAGGAATTGCCAGAGGGTCTGTGGCAAAGGCCAGAGGATCTCTTGACAGGGAGACGAACCTTGGGAGCTTGTGATTGTGTCTGGATGCAAACAGGTCCACATCCGGCTGACCCCAGCGGAGACACAGAGCGTGAAAGATCTTGTTGCTGAGAGACCATTCCCCCAGACGAGAGGCCCCGCTGCTCAGGGAGTCTGCCTCCTGGTTTTCGACCCCGTGGATGTAAACCGCCGAGATGCAGGGAACATTCTCCTCTGCCCAAGCCAGAATCTGGGTCACCTCCTTGAGGGCTCGCTTGCTCCGAGTCCCACCCTGGTGATTGATGTAGGCAACAGCCGTCTGATTGTCCGAGCGAACCTGGACCGACCGACCCCTTAAATGGGGAGTCAAATGAAGCACCAACCAAATCACTCTCAGCTACAGGAGATTTATGGGCAAGTGGTTCTCCAGCGGACCCCACTGACCCTGCATCTGATCCCAGCCGGTCAACAGGTTCAATTGAAAAGGTCTCATGTGGAACTGAACGAAGGGCACTGTCTCAAAGCAGGACACCATCAGGCCCACCAGCTTCATCCCCAGAAGGATCGAAGGTTGCTGACAAGACAGCAAGGCTTGCACCTGCGTCAGAAGCTCCACCACCTTCTGCTGTGGCAGGAACACTGTGACCTGAGAGGTGTCTAACGTCATGCCCAGGAAGGACCTCACCGTTGAGGGAGCGACCAGAGCAAATCTCAGGAACCTCTGGTGTCCCTGGAATATTGTGCAAATAGGCATCCCTGATGTCCACCGTGGTCATGAAGTCGCCGTGCCAAAGCGAGCTCACCGCTGACCGTAAGGTTTCCATGCGGAAATGCCTGACTCTTACAAACCTGTTGAGACCATTCAGGTCCAGGATAGGTCTTAACGTTCCGTCCTTCTTGGGCACCGTGAACAGGTTGAAGTAAAAACCTTGCCCTGCTCCTGAAGAGGTACAGAGCAAATCACACCTAGCCGCAGGAGGTGCTGCACGGCCATTCTCAGGCCCTGCGCCGTCACTGGATTCTGGGACATGCGAGACTGAAGAAATCTTGGGGGCGGCCTGACTGCCAGCTCTATTTTGTGACCGGAGGACACCACCTCCTGAATCCACCGATCCGAGACGCGCTGTCTCCAGATATGAGCAAATAGCAGAAGCCGTCCCCCCACCTGGATGGGTGAGGGCGCCTCCTCACGCCGGAGGGACCTTGGCAGTGGGCTTGGACTTGGATCCCCAGGAGGGATTGGGTCAGCGGCGGGACATACCTCGTCCCCAGGAATCTCTGCAGCCACCTGAAAAAGAAGCGCCTCTTCCTCCACGAAAGGAGCGATAGGCGGAGGAACCCCAAAAGGGCCGCGCAGGCTTCCGTCGCTGAGTCTACCATCCTTAGTCAGGAGGTCCAGACGATCCCCGAACAACCTGTGCCCCACGAAGGGGATATTAGTGAGCGACTTCTTGGCCGCGGCATCAGCCGACCATTGCCGCAACCAGAGCGAGCGATGAAGCGCAACAAGCAGGGCCGAAACCCTGGGACCGAGCCGGACACCATCAACCATGGCAGAGACAACAAAGGCAATAAAATCCATGCAAGCTTTGAGGTCTTTATACGAGACTTAGCAATATCCACAAGACGTCTCACCTTCTTTCTGATGGCTGAGACAAAAGCCGCGACACACACAGGGCGAAACCAAGCACCAGCAAAGGTGAATGCATGACAAGCTAACTGATCCATACGCCTGTCAGCTGGATCATGCAAGGAAGCAGTATCGGGTGACGGCAAAACCGTAGTGTTGGAAAACCCCGACACAGGGGAACCCACTTCGGGGGGGGGGGGGGGCAGGACCATAGGCGGACCAGCTCCTCCCAGAAGGCCCGAAAAATGGGCCTGCTCAGGGAAGACAAGTCTCTGTCTCTGGCTGAAATAAATCACCCTGCTTCATCTTAGCCGCTTTAGGAGGGACAAAATGCAACGTCTCAAACACAGAAGACAGCAACTTCTCCATATCATCAGGGAGCCACATATCCTCACCCGAGGAAGAGCCAGGCCCGCTGTCATAGCCGGCAGAATGATCCACTGTGGAAAAGGAGTCCTTATACAACTCGCCTTCCTCCATGGAGCCCAGACCTCCAAAAAGATCATCATCATCATCATCATCAATATCCAAGTAAACTGGCTCGATGTGCCGCTTCTTACTCGTGGCCTTCCCAGAAGCCGTGCGAGAGATCTGTCTCTCCAGGCTGGCCACCCGGTATGCCAAATCAGCTTGGGACCCCTTGCTGGTTTTCCTCTCGCTGGGGGTCGAGTGCAACAGCGGGGGTGCTGGAGAGGCCACAGGCAATGAAGCGCTAGGGGCAGATACGCCTGGCCGATCATGCTCCAAAAAGACGCTCCTGGTGCAAGTGACACAAACAGTGCTGAGTCCGCCCAGAGGGCTGGCACTGCACATGGGGCAGAGCTTCACCCGCCCAGATGGGGCCCCCAGCTCACTATCCCCAGAAGCCTCCATTATGGTGATTAGCAGACAAAAATCGCTATGTATGTTACAAGGCACTGACGGCCCAAACCCCTATATCCCTCCTATATAATCCCTCTTTTAGCGTGATCCCGTGAGAGAGGGGACATGATTGAGACCTTTAAATATGTGAAAGGATTGAATAAGGTTCAGGAAGAAGAGTTTTTAAGAAGAAACTTAATGATAGAACAAGGGGGCACAACCTGAAGCTAGTCAGGGGGAAGATCAGGAGCAATGTTAGAAAATATTATTTTACAGAAAGAGTAGTAGATGCTTGGAACAAACTTCCAGCAGAGGTAGTTGAAAAATCAATAGTCACTGAATTTAAACATGCCTGGGATAAGCACACATCTATACTAAGATAAAGAGTACATACAGTATACACATAAGGGCAGACTAGATGGACCGTATGGTCTCCTTCTGCCGTCAACCTTCTATGTTTCTATCCCTCTTAATAAAAAAAGGGGGAGGGAGGAGGGGGGGGGGAGACCGGGAGGAACCACAAACCACAAGCTATAATGGCCCGACCTGAAAGACACAAGCAAAGAAGGGTCCGTAAGCACATGCGCATGGCAGTATACAATAAAAATAAACAAAGGACTCACGACACCGACAGAGATCAGCGGAGGGTTCCCAGCAGCAAGGCCGAAGAAGAGCAGGCAGGAGACAGCAAGATGGCACCAGGCACAGCACCACACGATCCTCGAGGGGCGGGCCGCACTGGCATTGACGTGAAAAGTGTCATAGTGCGGCCCCCCCCCCCCCCCCCCGATGGTGTGAACCCAGCTCCCGCCTCCCCACGGGCCAGCAAGATGGAGGCAGGCCTTCACCAGGGAGAAGAAACCGGGCAGCCCACGGCAGGGGCCCCCGCACAGCGCGCTCACACACCGCGCCAGAGACCAAGGCCCGCGGCCTCAAGAAAGGCCACCGAGCTGCGTCAACCCCCCCCCTCACAGCGCGGATCAAGATGGAGGGGAGAGGGAGCAGGAAGAGTCACTTGAGGGAGGTAAGTATTACAGCGCAAGTAAAAGGTAAAGCACAATCACACACACAATAATAAAGCTTGTGGGATGAAGCCAGAGGGCAAAAGTGGTTCCTCCCCCCCTATAGGCTCACCATCAGCCTATGGCTGGCTACCCTTTAGACAGGGTCTGCGGCCCAGAGCCTAGCTCTGACAGACGCCTGACCCCGGCGTTCTCCCTACCGTCACCGCCCCGATCAGCCAAGGCTGGGAGGCAGTGGTGGGTCCATGGGATCAGTGGGAATAGGGTTCACAGCAGTCGACGGGCTAGGAGGCCCCGCTCTGCTGCAATATCCAGGAGAGAGTATCCAAACGATCTTCAGCAGCAGACTGCAAGATCTGAGTGAGACACCTGTTTTTATAGGGGTCCAGGAGGAGCGACAGCTTTGGATCTTGCAGTCGAGTGCGCCACCTAGTGGTGTAATACCCACATGTAATTACTTCTGGGACGACCTGGACTGGATATAGTGAAAAAACTTTTAATGGATGGAATAATTGTGTAGGTGATATGAAAGAAGAGATGCTGTGTAGAAATGGGCGTACCCGAACCGCAAAGTTCGGGTATGTACTGAACATGGCATCCTGCCCAAACACGGAAAGCCTGGCTGATGGGCTGCTGAGCATTTTAAAGCGGAACAAAACCCAGGAATTTGACTCTCAGGTTTTGTTCCATGTCCAGCGAAGCTGCGTTGTGTGAAACCCCCCTGTGCGCCCATAAAAACTCACTTCTACAGGCTCCAATGGCACATGCGGGGGCTCTCGTCCAATGAGAGCTGTCTGCTTAGACTACATCATTTGACAGGCAGCACTCGTTGACTTGAATGGGGAGTGTGTGCCGCCGCACCCCCCCCCCCTTTCCCAGCTGTGCCTGCGATCCCTCCCCCGCCTGTATGAATGCCTGGGGCGGGAGCACATACACGATGCCAGGGATGCAGCAGTGTGTGCTCCCCACTGTAAACAATGAGCCTGCCGATTGCCATAATCACAGAAGGTGGCTCTCATAGGACCAGAGCTTGCGCATATGCTGCAGGTACCTGGAAAGGTAAGTTTTTATGGGCGAACTGGGTGGTTTTACACAGCATGCCGGTTCGGGATGCCCGGGTGAAAAGCCAGTGGCCGGTTCCACTTTAAATATTTTAATTTGTGCAAACAATCCTGTTATCATTGGGAGGTTTGTTCAATAAATTGTGATTTATCGGTTGATGACTTGAAGACAATCCCGCCATTTCCTCTAGCAATTAGGAAAATCAGAGAAACATATAATTTGCATAATAATTAGGAACGCAATGTAGCCCATGGCCTGTCCATTACAGAGGTTACTGAGTGATGTTTTTCATGGTGGGGGCCAAATCCTAAATCTGGACAAGAGACAAGCTGCGGGAAACTCCTGTTCCAGGAGGAGTCAGATTGGCATCGATCCACCAGAGGAGACAACTTTTTTTATTTGAAAGTGTTTTATGTACCATTTACAGAATCAATAATGCATGCTGGGATGGAAGACGGAAAAAAAAAAACGGCTGAAGTTTAACAAGCACATTAAATAGTCTGCTGGACGTTACTGCGGGGCTCAGAAATGACAAGTGGCGGCTGCGTCCATCATCCTGGCGCATTTATGTCACCTCCAGAAATCGACACAGCCATAGTTTTACCGGATAGAGTGGCCCCTTGATTCAGTAAACATTCCTTAAAGTATCTCACGTGAATAAAGGCCATTTCCTACTTTATTTCAGAATAGGGTGTGAGATAAAATAGGGAGTGATTTGAAGAAGAGAGATTATTACAGAAGTTTTTAAATGGTGCTAGAGAAGCGATGGTCTGGGGAACGTGTGGGTGCGCTTTGCCTCCTGGCTGATGATCACACAGTAATGGACATGGTATTGTTTGACTTTGCTTTTTCCATCCAGGGGTGAACCTTGACTCTTTGCTGCCTGAGATGAACTATAGAATGCCCCCCCATTGTGCATGTGCCACAGTAGAGCAGTGCAACGCTCCCGCTATGTGACGATTAAAGGGCAGGGCTGCGGAACCTCAGAGATGATTGACTGTAAAAACATAACCGCGTGCATTGGCGCACTTCATTCTCCACTGAACCACTAAAGAGAGTAGGAAATAAAAGTCAGGTCCAGAACAACACTCCCCCCCCCTAAAGTGCCGTCTGAGGCAGCTGCCTCACATGGCCTCATTACAAGTGCACCACTGCTTCTATTTTTAGGTTTGTGTTGTACAATAAACCCTTATCTTGCCCCGGGATCCAGCGGTCACCTGTGCTTTTTGTGGGGCATACTGATTTGGGATGCCCGGCTAAGTGAAACCTTCAGGATTGCCCAGTATACCTGGTATAGCCACCTCTCGAATCTTCCACCCCATCTTCCAACCAAGGTATACCCACCTTGCAATCTCACAGCACGGGCCGCATCCTCGCTCACCTCTAGGGGAGGCACGTACCTGCGGCAGGCATTTCTGAATGGCTGACACGGGTACACAAGAGCTTTCCCCTTCCGCTCTCTTGCCACTCAGAGTGGCAAAAAAAAGCTCAATGGAAATTGGACACACATGCGCCTTCGGATTGTCGGAATGAGTTTGGGAAAGTTGGGGGTTTTGTTCCTCTTTACGGAGAACCAAAACCCAGGATTTTCCCTATCACAGGTTTTGGTCTGTCCCCCCGAGACACTCCAGGTTGGGGTGCCCCCCTGCGTCAAACCCCTGCCACTTGCGGAGTAAATTTCTCCTCGGCCCAATGGCGCATTCGCGGCCCGCTCGTCTAATCAGATTCTCCGAGCACACATAATGTGCAGGCAGAGGAGCTGAATGGAATCCAAGTCACACACAATGGCTGTGCGCGCCATTACTCGCATACTTGTGTGTGACCATGGATAGCCATTCAGCTGCGGCAGATATAGTCACGCACAGTCGAGAAGAGATGCCGCCGCTGTGGGCCATGTGCCGTGGTCTCGTCAGACAGGTAAGGATATCAGGTGGCTCGGGGATTCACAGAGCAAGGGATGCCCTGTGGAGAGGGGCATTGGATTTGGTCCACTTTAAACAGTACTTTTGTGTTTAATATTAACATCTGGGGTTACACCTGTAATGAGGCTAAGTAAAGCTGCTGCCATAGGGGGCGCTTCAGGGGGAGAGGGGTGGCAGCAACTCTTGTGTTTCAAGAGAGCAGCCGTGATGCTATTACCTGTGGATGCCACTCCATTGTCTTCTTTTCTGATGTATGAGACAAAGCACCTCCCCCTCTCCTCTTAAAAGAAGTCAATGGGGCAGCAGACGCAATAATCCCATCATGCCTGCTCCCATGAACCACAAGAGTTACATAGACTGGACTGTCCATTTGGTGCTACTTTAAAGCAGAACAAATCCCAGGATTTTGACTATCCCGGGTTTTGCTTTTTGTCCTGGGGGCATCCTGATTTGGGAGGCCCCGCCGTGTGAACCCCTCCATATCGCCCATACAGACTCACCTTTCCCCGGTTCTATGGTACATGCACAGGCTCTGATCCAATCAGAGCCATTTGTTGTGCAAAACAATGTTTGTCAAATGGCTCTGCACTCAGCAATCAGGAGTTGCTGCACCCATCTGGGGTACTCCCGCCACCATCTTATCTGAATAGCTGGGCACCTGGGCACACTTCAGCTCAGAGATGCCATGGAGGGAATGGACAGAAAGAGTGGGTTTCACACACCAAAGTATCCTGACTTTGGATGCCCCAGGGAAAGGCCAGCGGAATCTTTTAGATTTCAGGGCCGGTCATGTTTGGTTTTATTCTACTTCGAAAAGCAAAATAAAATAAATTGTCACATGACTCTAGTAAAAATTGTTTTACTGAATCACGACCTATTCACATCCTGACGAAGGGGTGGGGGTCTCCTCCACGCAACGCGTTGGTGGGTGTGTACGTTAGAGGACGGCTCTACTTATTGCTGGGTGATGTACTTATGGCTTTAATAGTTCCCGGGTCATTTATTATTATGGATTTGCACTATTAATTGTATGCACCGTTGTATCAGCTATATAGGCCAGAGCACTGGTCACTTTATAACAGCACTTGGCACTTTGAATACTTCTTTTGAATAGCACTGTCACTTTCTTATTTCTATGAAGCACTGAATGTTGTATATTTTGTCTTTTGAACAATGCATTTGCCCAGATGAATTTATTGATGTAGGGAACAATTTTTACAATTTTGGCAATATCATAGTATTAGAGACCCGTCCGCACAAAAAGGGTTTTCTAATTATTTTAAATGTTAGTGGTTTATGTTTTGTAGTGTTTAGCTCGTGCTTAATCAATGAATTGAAATAAAACACAGAATTTTAATATATCCTTATAGTGTGCGGCATATCCTTTTGGGCAAAAATCATTGTGGTGGGTTTATCTGGTAACCCACACGTAGATATATTGTGTCTATTCTGAAATAAAGCAGGGAACTGTCCTTATTTTTCATGAAACATTTAAGTCAAGTTTACTGAATGAAGTACCCGGAGGACAAAACACAGATTTCCATTTAATCACATGACAGGAAGTGTGATTCGAGGGATTTATAGGGTTCCATGAGGTATGGGAGGGGCTTGAGGTGCCCCTCAGTGATCTCTGCCAAGCTCCTGCTTTACTGTCCTTTCGATGCCTTTGACCTTCTTGTTCTGATGGGTTTTCACGTGCTTGGCCAGGTGGTCGCTCCTCATGAAACGCTTGCCACACTCGGAGCAGACGAAGCGCTTCTCGCCAGTGTGAGTCCGTAAGTGCCTCTGCAGCTCGTCGGAGCGGGTGAAGCTTTTGCCGCAGAACAACCAGTTGCAGATAAAAGGCCTTTCCCCGGAGTGCCACCTCAGGTGAGCCTTCAGGTGGGAGGTTTTGCCGTAGACTTTGCCGCAGCCGGGGATGTGGCAGACGTGCTGTTTTTTCTTTCCTGGCTCCTCGGGGCCGCTGGACGACTGACAGTTCGGACACCTGCACCTCCGGCACCTCCTGGCGCTGGCCAAGGGCGACTTAGTCTGCAGAAGGGCTGCGATTTGAGTCTGATACTGAGCAAAGTCTGAGTGTCCCAGAACCAAACCTCTCTGCAGAGGAAAGCGGTGGTGGGTGTGAGGGAGCTGAGCCGGGTGGCTGGGCTGCTGGATGCTCCACCAGGGGAGGTCTTCTGCTGGGTTCGGGGACAGCTGTCTGGGCTGCTGGTGGATCAGGTTGGAGTGTCCTGGTACAAATCCATGAACGGCGGAAGCAATGGGGGCGGCGGAAGCGTAGGAAACGGCGGACACGTAGGCCGTCTGGCAGCTGGAGGCCTGGAAAGCCGTCATGGGCGAGGGCAATATCTTCATGGGGGAATATTCGTAAGGGTAGGAGGGGTCAGCTGGGGGGGTGAGGGGCAGCTCGTGGCTCACAAACGAAGACTGGAGGTGAGCAGAGAGCTGATTTTTGGAGGGGGCGAGTCCCAGACCGTTGTGTGACTGAATCCCGCAGGAAGAGTGCGTGGAGAGCTCGGTAGTCCACGGGTGGAAGATTCGAGAGGGAGACGCGATTGCTGGATCGTAAGGAACCTGAAGGAAGTCATGGCCGCGGGCTGGTTGACCGATGCGACTGCATGTAGCTGCAAGAAGAGCCAAGGGGGAGTGCTTGCCGACGTCGGGGGAGGAGCTGGGCGTTCTGTCCTGGAATGAGAGGCGGAGTTTAGGAAATGACATAAAAAACATAATAAAACACAACATGTCTGTCTGAAGGTTCCCATTCATCTAGAGCAGCATTTCTTAACCCTGTCCCCAAGTACTAAATCAAGTAACAAATCAAGGCGACAACATTTTTCTTGAAGACATTTTACTAGTCATCCAAAAGCCAGTGGGATGACTAGCGAAACTCCTTAAAGAAAAAAAAAACTCCAGATGCCTTGATTTGTTACTATGTTAAAGCCAATCAAACCCAAAGTGGCCAACCCAAATTGGGATGCTCTGCTGTGTTAACCCCCCCAGGTCGCCAGGGAACTCACCTTTCCCCGGCAGCTCCCTCGGTGATGTAAACAGTTGGGGACGCATCACCAGCATCTCTGGCTGAGCACTTTCCCGCACCCATCCATCCACATAGGCACCCCAGTCTAAAGAAAACTGGAGATGTGGCTGCTCTTACTCCCGATTGCCGTGCCCTCTAAGTAGCCATTTGCTGATCATTAATATACACTGCATATGGCTCTTATTAGACAAGAGCCCACGCATGTGCTTTAGAACTGGGGAAGGTGAACTTTTTATGGCGATCTAGGGGGTTTCATACAGCAGGGCATCCTGAATTGGGGTAACCCCAGGGCAAAGATTAAAACGAAGGAGAAAGAAACCCACCAGATCTTTCTTTCCTTGGCCCTAAGGAGCATGCACGGGCTCTCGTCCAATTAGAGCCGTTTGTTGTGCATATTAATGCTCAGCAAACAGCTCTGCTTATGCCATCAGGAGAAATTAGGAGCAAAAAAATGGCCACATCCCCAGTATCAGGCAAGTGCCTGCCCTGAAATGGCTGAAGACAGGGAGCGTGCCCAGCCCAAAGATGCTGGAGATGCGGCTTCCCAATGTTTACATTGGCAAGGGAGCCAAGAAGCAGAGTTTTGAGGTGCCCCATGGGATTTCCCACAGCCCCAGGGGGCCGGCCACGTTAGCAACAAAACCTAGGATTTTCACTGTCCCCGATTTAGTTCCTCTTTCCTAAGGATATGGGATGCCCTGCTGTGTGAAATCCCCCAGAGTACAATTCAAACTCATGTTCAAAGAGGAACAAAACCCGGGACTTTCATTATCTCGCCCCTGGGGCATTTCGATTTGGGATGTCCCACTAAGAGAAACCCCCCAGATCGCCCATAAACAAGGGCTGGACAGCCAAGATTTTGTTCCATTTTAAAGCGATCCCATGGCACATACCCAGATCCCCCAGCCAATCACTGGCTGATGCTCCATTCACTTTTAACTATGTATGTATGTATGCATAGAGTGGGCTGAATGCCACCGGCCACCCCCCGCCCGTCGGCCATCCAGTAATAACGTGGGTACGCACCTCAGCTGGAGGTAAGCAGGGATGCTCCACCAAGGGGGAGACCACTCTTCTAGACTCTAGGCCAGTGGTTGCTCCTTTTTGAAACTAAGTGCTCAGTGCCACCGAGAAAGGTATGTTGGAATTCATGTCTGACCCATCTGTATTACCCCATGCACAGGAGCCATTAACCCGCCCCCCAGTGTGCTAGACTGCCAGTCCAATCCAGCCTGCAAGACACACAGTAAGGGGTCATGGGCCACGTGTGACTCCCGAGCTACAGGTTGAGGACACCTGCTATAGAAGTTAGCCAAAAATTCTACAAATAACAGACCCAATAAGAATTCACATATGTAAGGATTGGGTGAACATAGAGGCTTCGATCACTCTTGAATATTACTCATTGATACTCATTCATCCAGGTCATGGTTCAAGACACCTATTGGCTTGACTTATTACTAGTGGAGATGGGCAAGAAATTGGTTCTAATTCAAACCCCAACCAGTGGTACTCAAGTTCCCCTTTGGTGGTACTCAAGGCCGCTGGAAAAGTTAGGGGACATGAGGCACTGCAAGCAATAGTTCCGGGTGGCCAACAAACAAGCTGCAGAAGTAGAGCACCCTGGGATGCCCGAATTGCTGGCACAAGAGCTTGCACTGCTGGGTCCTCCACCCTTCCGGGGATGTCTGTTTTAGTTTGGGGGGGGGGGGGGGGGCTGAGCTAATGTAAAATGGGGGAAGTGGTACTCCATGAAAAAGTTTGGGAAACCCCGGTCTACGGCAAGCCAAGGATGACAATTAATAATCATACTAAGTGATTTAACAGTCGCATTACCTACAGCAGAATCCCTGCATCCACCCCAATGTGAATCGTACTGGTTGCCGATGGCGATGTAGATTTGGGGTTACAACTCCAGTACCTTAAGTGAGGAAGGGTAGGGACAAATGCCCGATGGGGCATTATTGGAACCATTAGTGGATATAGAATGCTCAGGGCCGGGTGATAGAAATAGCCCTGTGGCCCATTTTGTAGCTCATTTTTAATGGGAGGTTGCTCATGACCCTGTGATCTGCCAATAGATAATGGATCTGCACATACACGGTTTGCCTAAGTATTATGCAAATTCAATTTAATTCAATTCAATTTAAAGAGGAATAAAACTGAGGCTTTTGACTATCCTGGGATTTTCCCCCTGCCCCATTGTGTGAAACCCCTTGCTCACTCCTTGTATCGCAGATTTGAATTGTTACTCCTGGACCTATTGTAAGTCTCTCTATTTTTTCCCTCACTCAGTCCTGGTACAGTGTTACCAGACCCCAGAGAACCAAACACCCAGCGGGTGACACTCAGCTCTCATTCTCTGACATTTATATACAGGACATCACTGGACTCATCCCAAATAGATTTAAAGGGGACCAACCATGTTTGTCAATGACCTTGGAGTCTAAGATACTCTAGAGCCAACCGATTAGTTCCAATGGGACATCCCGATCCCACTTGTGTAAACCCCCTGCAAACACCATTTAGGCGCTCTCACATTGCTATCCAGAGCAGAGGCAGCATTGCAGATACAGGATTTCTCTATAAAATAAGAGCTATCTAAAGAAAGTTTGTGAATGTCTTGTGTGTAAAAAGCCTGGACATTTGATTGTAGAGTTTGGAAAGCTAGAATAAGTCATCTTCAGAAGCAGAAAATTCAGCAAAGGGTTAAGTCTGCTGTGGAGGCAGCTGATGTTCCTGAATGTATTGAGAGTGATGAATGTATCGAAGCTGCATTTGTTGTAAACATAGGCACAGCTGCAAGGAACACATGAGCCTCGATTCAAAGACACATTCGTCCGGACTTCCGTAGCTGTCTGTGAAAGTTTGGGTGGGTGTTAGTCTTTTTTTCGTTCATTTTTCATTCGTACGAACGTTCGGGAATGCGCTTTTGATGAACGGAAGCAAATTGGAAAATGATCCGAACTAACAGAAATGTTCCGAACAAAATCAGAATTTTCCGTTCGTTCAGATAACTTCCGTTGCTGGGATGGGTTTCCGTCTGATTCAGAGAGCCGATTTTTCGACGGATCACCACCCTATAAATCCGTTTCATTTCCGATCCACTTACGGGACCTTTGAGGGCTCGGATTGCTATTGTTGAACATGTTTTGCGGCTATGTGGAGGAGTCTGCGCGCCTTTAGCACCAAGGCATTGCATGTATCAGCATGGCCGAGGCCATAAATTGTATAGCAATGCATACCTGAATCAATACATTTCATGTATGCCTTATAGATGCATTTTAATGCTGACCTAAATTAGTCCTTAGCATATAAACATTTATTTTCCCACACATCCATATAATTGCTATATTTTTTTAGACTTATATCCTTTGTGAATTATATTTGGATTGTTGTACTTGAATCTTAATTTGTTGTAGGAGTTATTGTTTTAGTTGGTTACCTTTGCTTTGTGTAATTATTTTATATTTGGTTGCAGGAACTGCAAGATGTGCCACTCGCCCTTGCTCCTGATGCCCGTTCTTTGCCTGCAGAATACGGGCCAGGGGTTCTCTAATCGGGCACTATGCAAAACCCGGCCATTGTGGCGAGGGCCCTCTGGCTTTTGAAGTCCAGATTTAGGTGTTTGGACCATACAGGGGGGGGCACTGCAATACGACCCCAACAAGGTTATACTAATATTTTAATTTACGTTTTTAACAGGGACCACACGTGCCAGTGGCACAACTGAGTGTCAGGGTCCTTCAGTTGGTGGGCGAGATGCAGGAGCTGCGCAACTCGTTGGGGACCACAGATGAGGAATAATGTTCTGTGGCCTGCCATTGCTATGTATTTTGTTTTTTATAGTTGTTAAAATTTGAATTTTTTTTTAAAAATCTTATATTTTATGATGAATAAAAAAAATGTTACATTGTCATTTCATTTACAAAATACATTAACACAAAACTAATGGGCCCAGAAACATTTAAAGATGAATATTCACATGACTGAGAAGTGATTTGGCTAAGTTTTAGGGGGCTAAAATGGAAGAAGAACCTAAACGAGAAGTTGTTTGGGTGAGCTTTAAGGGTCCAAAAGGGAAGATGGAGGCTAGTGCTAAGTGATTTAGCTAAACATTGTAGTAGGAGTGAGGGTGGCAAATATGTAGGCAAGCACTTTAATGAGTTAAGTTTGTAGTGCGCAGGCGCAAGATGGTAAGGATTTCCGTCTGTACGATTATTTATTGAAAAAGGGAAACAGAAACTAACAGGAAACGTAAAGGATTCGTGGGAGGATACGATGGGAAAAGGGCAATAACGAAAGCCTACGTTGTAACATGTGAAAATGAAACGGAAAAGTCTGGATGGAAAATTACATCCTCGTATTTGTAATCTGCCGTACGAACGGACGGAAACTTTACAGAAGGTTTTCAATGCATGCACAGAATCGCTCGTGCACTCATACGAGAACGGAAAGATTTCAAAAAAAAAACAGATCGGCACTAAAACTGAAGTTTTTTGTTGTCTCTCTGAATCGAGCCTATGGTGTATAGACTCAGGTACAACCAACCATATGACAAACAACAAAAACTTTTTCTCTAACCATCTATGAAAGCAAGTCAGAAAGAGTTATATTAGCTAATGGTGTGACCAGAGCTAACCTCAAATGGACTGACAGCTAGCCAAAAAAAAAAAAAAAAAAAAAAAAAAACGCCTGACCAACGCAAATGCTGAAAAAATGAAAAGGCTGCTAATTGGACCTTCATGGTACCGATGATGAGACCCAGGAGACTTCCTGAAGGAAATCCAATACGACTGGAAGACTAGAGGGGGATCTTTGATTACGAACCTTCCAGGTGTTAAAAGTTTCCCAAATTTTCAAATAAATTTTCCTTGTCACCTCCTTTCTGCTGGAAAGCAGAGTCTCGGTCACTTCCCTCTAAAACACATCGCGATCACAGGGTCCATGTTAGACGCCACTTATGCAGGTCCTGAGAAAGCACATGTCCCTGGGATAGAAGATCTGGTCTCATCGGGAGTTCCCAAGGCTCCTGGACTGAGAGCATATTCATAGTTGAAAGCCATGGTCTCTTCAGCCATCATGGGGATAGCAGTAGAATCGTAGCTGGCTGGCATTTTGTTTAGAACCTGAGGGAAGATCCAAACTGGAGAAAAAGCGTAAGCCAGGGCGTCTAGAACATGATCAGAGGGATTGAGGGAGAAGAAATTCCTCAGGTTATTTGGACCAAAGGTGAAAAGGACACAAATCTGATTGCATACCTCCTTGTTCAGTGACCATTCTGCTTCTGACATAAGAGAGCAACTCAAAAAATCTGCCACCTGATTTCGGCAACCTTTTAGGTGGATGGTTCAGTTCTGCCCAGGTCAGAATTTTCTTTGCTGCTTGTTGCAGGATGGATGTTCTCGACCCTCCACGACGATTCAGATATGCCATAGTAGTCGCATTGTCGGTGGGGAAGGAAGGCTAGCAATGCCTCCTTCACATCTATCAATTCTCTGAGATTCGATGAGGATGTGCTCAATCTTCTGGACTATTTCCCTTGAGCAGTCAGGGATCCGCAATGGGCCCCACAACCCCATGAAGAGGCATCCATTGTCACTACCATGTCTTTGGGGTCCGACCAGGATAGGCCACTGACAAACCTGTGCTTGCCTTGCCACCAACTCAGATTCCTTCACTAAATCTGGCACTTATGCAGCTGTAGAGTCCTTGAGTGTAGCTGACCCCCATTTTACAGTGGGGAAGGATGAGGTCATTCCCCGCATAGCTTGACAAACTGAAATACAAACTGGAACACAGGGACTGAACGGCTTCCTGAAGAATCGTTATCTTTGACTGAGGCAGCCAGTGTGACGGGACTAGAATGTACTTCTGGTAATTCAGGATCCAACCCAATTCCAGATCTTGGAGCAACTTCTGTTCTGGGGCAAAGAGGAGAAGGTCGTCTAGATAAGCTATAATCCCGACTCCTTTCTACCTTAGCGCAGCTAGAGTAAAACTGGAGGTGGAGTATTTGGGACCCCAACTTTACTGCAAATTTCAAAAAGGCTTGAGCCAACAAGCTCATTGGTACCTGCCAATAGGCATCCTATGAGACCCTGAGACCATGAGGGAGCCAGGTGGCAGCAGATTCCTCACAGAGAAGATGGACTCCATGTGGAAGCATCTGTAGCATACCGACATAATTCAGCTTCTTCAAATTGAGAATGAAGCAGAATCCTCCGGAGGTGGATGCTTGAGTAGAACCCTTCCCCCCAAAGTTGGCGGGGAACTGGACAATCACTCCCATATCCAACATGGAATGTAGGTTGCTGCAAATGGCCAGTCTTTCCTCCCTTCCCCCTGGGAGAGGAGTAACAAAAGTTCTAGGGAGGGAAACCCTTCCTTATTCACCTTTTAACCGGGCACCTATTAAAGACCCAGCGTCACTACTTCTTAGAGACTGTTGAGTACCAAACAGAGTGGATCCTCCAATCTTGCCTCTCCTAGAAGTAGGAGGGGCCCCTCTAAACGAGTCCTCGATAAGAGAAGGCCGTCTATAAAAGGACTGACTAGAAAAAAAGTCCTATTCCTGAAAACCCTACACTTAGTGGGAAAGACTTATTTCTGTCAGCAGATCTGTCCAACACGCTCCCTAGTTCTGTTCCAAAGAGGAATTCCCCGTTAAAGGGCATGGCACACAGGCGCAACTTTGAACCTGTATCCTCTGACCAGGTACGCAGCCACAAAGTCCTATGCACCGAATTGGTGAGAGCTATGGCCCGAGACAAAAATCTCACCAATTCTGCCGTGGCATCAGACAGAAATACACAACGTAGTGGGTTACCTCTTACACCCCACCAACAGAGCCCACAGGGTCTAACAATTGCACTCACTCAATATTTCGTGTCACAACAGTAATTTTTATTGTCACCTTATTAAAACCCATTAAAAACACAATCAATGCCATAGGCGTTTTTAACCTCCAGGGGGAGCTGTTGCTCACATAAGTGCATATACTATTGTCTAATACAGTTAATTAATCCGATCTCAATATGCAAATATCTAAAGGAACTTTGAGGATACCAAAGTCCTCAAAGGCAAAATCCACCCCCTTTGGAGACCTTAAAAAAGAGGGTATCCAGTTTGGGGCATTTATCCCAAATATGTGAGTCTTCCTCAATTAACAGATAACGCCTCTTAAGAGCCCCTGGTCTATAAACCTTCTTAACTGGATCCTTCAACTCCTTAACCGAGTTATGAATGGGAAAGGTCATAGGGTATCAGGAACAGAATCAGGATAAAACCCATCATGTTTAGACTTAGGGTTGCAACTTCTATACTCAATGCCCATAGAAAGATGAACCATTTGCAGGAGATATGGCAAATCTTCTGGAGTGAAAAGAATTTTCGCAGGTGAAACTGATTCAGGACCTGAACCAGGGCCCTCCTAGGAGGGGGAGGACAGGCCCTCATTCACCTCAGAAACGGGGGTATCAGAGACTTCTGACTCCTGCCCTCCAGTCTTTTAACCCTCTAAGGTAAAATGAGAGGGATACCAGAAAAATACATTAAGATCACCATAGTGCTTCCCCTTTAAGCTGGGAGCACATGCTTCAGCTGGGTCCCGTGGTGGCGGCCAGTGCTGTGGAGTCGGAGTCAAGGAGTCGGTGGAAATTTTGGGTACCTGGAGTCGGAATCGGCAAACAATGCACCGACTCCGACTAAATTTTGATTTAGCAAGTTTAAATGTCCCAATTCACAAAAAGTTATAATTAATGACTTCTCTATTGTAAGAATAAAGACCAATGCATGCAGTGCCTCACGTAACCGCAAAATGAACACGTTAAGTGACCGTGAAGAAGCATGCTTTTCATGTGCTTCACTATATGGCACGCAACGCAATTAGAAGCAGCAATACTTATACTTTGCATAGAGTTGTGTTCTGCTGTTACAGGGAACCCATGGGTAACCTAGCCTCTCACTGATAAGGGATTAAGTAAATATGTTTTTTGCAGGACTAGAGAAACTTGTATAAGTGAAGGGAATGGAGGATCAATAGTTCAAGACTGAAGCTGTACCATTGGAAAAACTGCTGTCATTCAGCAAAAGGCTATAAAAACTTGTAAACTTCGATTGTTAGCTTAAACTTTAAACATGACTATGGGATTCTACTAGAGAAATCATATTTTATAATAAAGGCCCCTTTCTGGATCCTCCCACTGCCCTATCTTCAGCAGATGATCAGCACACAGAAAGGAGAAGGCAGCTTCTGCCCAACTACCTCTCTCTGCTAGAAGTAATGACATGTATGTTGCCTTTCTTTCCTTCAAGGAATGTATAAAATACATTCACATATTAATACAGAGGAGTCTGAGTCGGAAGTACAAAAAACTGAGGAGTCGGAACATTTATCTACCGACTCCACAGCCCTGGTGGCGACTAGCCTTGATGTCATAGAGTGCTGCCAGGTCGAATTAAAAAGCGGAAGAGACGGCCACCTGAGAAAAGACTCCTCCCCCTGAAGAGGAAACACAAACTGGGACAAGTTTAAAAGCCCCACTCCTTCCTCTCAGCCCTCAGTATATTAACAAGTAACCAAGAGAAACCGAAGGACCATACGGGGAGAGTAGCTATGGCCGTCCTGAAGGACTTGTAGAAATACCCTTACCAGTAAGCCTAAGTGGGATTTTCTTCTTTCGTCCTTTAGGACGATCACCTGAGAGGCTAAACAAGTAACTATGAAGGAAGGGAGAGATACAAAATAAAGAATTCTTCTACCAAGAGATTGTTGACAGTCAGACAAAAAAATCAAGCCGATAATGCCTAGGAAAGGTATGAGGGGAAGACCAAGAGGCTGCCTTACAGATTTCCTCCAAGGAAGCCCTGGATCTTTCTACCCAGGAGGTGAATACTGCCCTGGTTGAGTAGGCTCTAAAATAAGGAGCTGGAGTGTCCATATGTAAGCTAAGGAGATGGCCTGCCTAATCCACCTGGCTATTGAAGCTTTGGGGGTGGCTAGGACAAACAACATGTCCATCTTCCTTCAGGTATGTGTGTACTCCAAGTACAAAATAAGGGATCTTCTGACATCTAGAAACGGTGTGTTCTCCTCCACATCCTCCCGGTCGCCTCAAAAGGATGGAAGAAATATTTCTTGTGACCTGTGGAAGGTAGAGACGGTCTTGGGTAGGTAAAGTGGATCAGGCTTGATAATGGTCCTATCCGGTAGGATGTTACAAAAGTCCTCTTGAATGGAGAGGGCCGGTAGGTCACTAACCCTGTGTGCCGAGGTAATGGCAAGCAGAAAACACATATTTAGGGTTTGACCCTTCAGCAAGTGGTTTATTTATTAGACCCTTAAGAATGAGGGCGAGATCCCACGTAGGACATCCGGACATGGAGACTGGTTCCTTTCTAGTAATAGCTATGAAGAATCTATTAATCAGGCTATACTTTCTTAGAGCTTTATTTAGAAAAAAACAAAATTGCCGATGCCTGGGTCTTAATAGTGCTTACTGCCAGACCCAGTTCAAAACCTTCCTGCAGAAATACCAGGACAGATGACAACTTAATCCCATTCGAGCAGTTATCACAGAATGAAGTGAACTTCTTCCAAGTTTTCAAGTAAATACTTATAGTGGACTCTTTTCTGCTTCCTATAAAGGGTTTCAATTAACCTTGAGGACAGTCCCTTTTTCTGGAGTGTCGAGAAAAATGAACCCAGGGATCAACCAGACCCAAGGGTCACACTAAGGAGCACAACCAATGAAAATTCATAAAGTTTTTATTATTATGCAAAAGACACACTTTTAAAAAACAACAAGACAATTTAAAAAGCCTCCTAAACCTGCCCTGAATGAGTGTATACACACCTGTCCTAAATAATCACAAATGTATATATACTCGTATCTAATTCTCTTTAAGCTAAACAGCCCCCTGCCCTGACTGTCCTCCCTGATGATTGTTCACTGAGTTTCCACACAGCTGAGTATCTCTCTTTTATGCTATTGCACTTATACTTGTTTCTGATTGTGTCCTTATGTTATATTTTTGCACTGATGTGATTGCTAATTTATTTGGTTTATGTTTTGTGTCATGGTGTCTATAGTATATTAATAATTATTAATCAGGGAATGAATTTTTTGCACAATGCACATTTCACTTTAGGGTAGTTGCCTTTGGATTAAATAAGGATTAACATGTTTTGAAGGGTATTTATTTATTGTGGATCATGTATTTTTTCGTTTTTGTGCCAGCACAAAAAAAGGGGTGTTAGTTATCATATAAAATTATTTTAGCTTAAAGAGAATTAGATATGAGTATATATACATTTGTTATACTATAGGGGTGATTATTTAGGACAGGTGTGTATACACTCATTCAGGGCAGGTTTAGGAGGCTTTTTAAATTGTCTTGTTGTTGTTTTTTAAATGTGTGTCTTTTGCATAATAATAAAAACTTTATGAATTTTCATTGGTTGTGCTCCTTAGTGTGACCCTTGGGTCTGGTTGTTCCCTGGGTTCATTTTTCTCTACATTGTGATATGCATTAGAGAGCACGCCGTTACTTCTTTTTTATTAGTGGTGCACCATTTCTAATATATTTTTCTGGAGTGTCCTCTCAGGATCCAGGCTGTTAAATTTAGATTTTGTAGATTTGGATAATAAATAGTACCCCAAGCCAGTAGGTTTGGTCTCTGTGTGCCTCTGTGAGTGTCCCTGGACATGTTCTTTAGAGCTGTGAACCAACTTCTCTTTGGCCAGGCCCTACTGCTGCTAGGGATTGCAATTAGTGTTGGAGGGGGAGACGAATGGCATGCGTCAGCTCCTGAAATCTGCGGATTTGGTTCCCCCCTGTTGATTTACTTACGCTAATGTCGTGGTACTGTCTGATCGCACTCGGACATCCCTTGTGGTCAGTAGGTCACGAGAATGGAATAGGCTTGTTCTACCACCTTTAGCTCCCTGAAATTCAAAGGTCTCTGTTGAAAAAAAATGTTGTCTTTGTCTGAATTGAGTATTTCCTTTTCCTTTATTAGGTCTAATGGGAAACTTTTCAGTTCTTTCTGAGGACCGGGTGAGCGTTGCCTCCAGTTCTGCATCGAACATGAGATTCCCTTCAAAGGGAATTCCGCACAATCTGGCCTTGGAGGCAAGGTCCCCATGCCAGGCTTTTAACCAAATAGCTTGTCAGGCTGAATTAACTAAGGCTGAAGACTCATCTCTAACCGCCTCTGCGGAGGCGTCTTCTAGGAAGGACATGGCCCTAAACATACACTGGATGCTCTCCAAAAGAGCTTGGTGTATCGTTTTCTATGTATCCCTTCAGGTTCTGAAGCCAGACTCCAAGATTTCTGGCAACACAATCCAATGCCAGGGTTGGTTTGAAGGTAAATAAGACCGCATCCCAAGCCCTTTTGAGGAAGGGGTCCTGGTTGACAATAGCGAAACTCAAAAGGGAAACAGAATACTGCACCCAGAGAATACTGCAAACACCGCAACAACCAGCAGAGAAGTAGTGATTGAAACTTCACTTTCATGAAGTTTTGCCAGTAAATCAGCCAAAGCAAAAAGAACAAGAATTTCAGTCACAAGTTCCAGATGCTGAAAAGGAAAGGACTGAAATCTGGATAAGCTCTGAAAATTCTAAGGAAGGTACAGAACAACCAAGTCAACCCTCAGCCAGAAGATCAGAGAGGCCAAACAAAGGAATCCCAGCTAAGCACCTTTCTTATATGGTCAGAAACAGAGCCACAGTCTTGGCAGCAGATGCAACAACGGCCTGTACAGGAGAAGCAGAATTAGATTAAAGCTGCAGATAAAGAGATGAAGTTTCTTCACCAACTCCAGACATGGAAGCTTACTGAGCTATCACAAGGCAAGAAAGCAATCATATGCAAATGAGTCTTCAAGAACAAGTATGACTGAAGGTAAGGTGCACCGGTTTAAGGCAAAATTAGTCTAACAAAGATTAGATTAACAAAGTATAGTGAAGATGATGATGCTACATTTTGTCTAGTTGCTAAGCAAACCACATTCAGAACTTTAATGACTGTGGCTGCTGTTCAACAGATGACAGTGAGACATTTTTTTACATCAAAACTGCATTTCTAAATAGGGACATTGAATAAGAAATGTACATGACTCAACCCGAAGGTTACATCAAAAAGTAAGAACATCTTCTTTGTAAAATGCAAAAATCTCTCTATAGTCTTAAACAGTCGGCTATGAAACTCTAAAATGAACAAAGCCTTGATTTCAAGTTGATCCATGCTTATACACAAAATGTGTAGAAAAAGAAATGGACTTATGTTCTTCTATAAGAAGATGATGGAATCTTCGCCCATGAAGAAGGAAGAGAAATTGCAAAACTAAGTGAAGTTCTCAACCAGCACTTTGAAACTAATAACCTTGGAAATGTGACATTATTTGGGAATCCAAATCCAGAGAGAAGATGGGAGTTTTTCTTCCCAACCAAAGTTCTAAAAGTCCTAAACCAGTTTGGAATGTTAGAACCCAAAGGTGCGTCAACACTAATAGATCCATCCTACCTGAAGTTAGAAGGAGAAGAGCTGCCATCCAACAATGTGTTAGTAGTAGGGGGCACTTTTGTAAGTAGCAACTACTACTCGCCCAGATACCACAGCCTCAGTTATAATTCTTTGTAGACGTGTAAGCCAGCCTCGCCATAGAGACTAGAATGCAATTAGACTGCTACAAAATCTTAAAGAAACTCAAAGGCTAAGGCCTTGATTCAATAAGTTGAAAATAATTCTCATGGTAGTAAAAAAATTCAATTTATGAAAAAAAATGCCTGAGAATGTCATTGTTACTGAATCACCAGATAAAAAGACAATGAAAGTCAATGGCAGCTTTCAAACAGTTCTCTACTTTTCTTAGTAAAAAAGTTCCATTGTTTCATTGTTTTCCTAGCTGGTGATTCAGCAACAGTGAAATTCTCAGGCTTTTTCTCTCATGAATTGAATTTTTTACTACCATGAGAATTGTTTTCAACTCTTATTGAATCGAGGCCTAAATCTTACGATATCTACCTCAGGAGATCTGACGCTCAGTGGTTATGTAGATGCAGATTGGGCTGGGAAATCAGCAAGTGGTTACTTGTTCAACTTAGGAGAAACTTCAGTTTCTTGGCCCAGCAGAAAACAGGTGTCAGTTGCGTTATCTTCAACAGAAGCAGAATACATGACTGCTGCTCTTGCAAGTAGTAATTTGTTTGAAACAACTTATGGAAGATTTAGGTAAGCCACTAACCCAGCCAACCGTTATCTATGAGGACAATCATGTATTAAACTTGCCAACAATGAGATCAGTGCAAGGACTAAGCACATTGTCACCACCTGTGTGATTTAGTGGCACGTGGGATGCTTCAGTTTGTTCATTGAGTCCGACAAGATAATAGCCGATGGCATGACAAAGCCACTATCAAGTTTGGGGAGTTCAGAACCGCAATTGGACTAATAGGATAAGTAATTGTTGGGTGGGGGGTTTGGAACAGTTTTAATGCAACAACTACATCCTGCATATAACTGTCTTGCCTTTGCTGTTGATAAAGTTAGTTTAAAGTGGACCGAAACCCAGGATTTTGACTATCCTGGGTTTTGGTCCACTTCGGTGGGGCACCCCGATCGGGGGTGCCCCGCTGTCTGAAACCCCCCCGAAAGCCCAGAAACACTCACCTCACCACGCTCCCACGTGACCGCTCCAGCCAATCACAGTGCTCAGAGCCGCTGTGGTATGCGCGTCCAAGGCCGCTTGGACGCGCATAGCAGCTCAGCGGCTCTGAGCGCTGGAGGCCGCGTCTCGCGCTTCCCTCTAACAGGGAGCGCGCCTGCGCCGGCCATTCACAGACGGCCGGCGCGGGTGCGCGCCCTGCTAGAGGGAAGCGCGAGACGCGGCCGCGGCTCGCGCATGCGCCGATGGAACGGGGCTGAGGTAAGGTTTGTGGGCCTCCTGTGGGGTTCCTCCCCATTTTGGATGCCCCGCGGGAAGGGATCTGATCGGTCCGGTAGTCTTATAGATTCCCGAGCCAATCCCCCCTGGGTTTCAAGCAACTTTAAAAGAAAACCAGGGAGTCCTATGCAGACCATGTGACTGTATGCATAGGGTGTTTAACCAGCTAACAAAAAAGAGCCTTTTTTTCTTTGCTCCATACCAGAGATGTGTTGCTGATGTATCCTGTTCATGTTTATATTCCTGACTGTTGCTGAATAAACAGCTGTTGTGTCAAGTACAATCCACACCAAGAAGGGAGGCACACAATTATCCTACTCTAAATACAATTTTATTTAATCAAATAAATGACAAAAAACAAAGAACATACAGGACATACCAACATAGACAGCTATGTAGGTGGTGGGGAGAGACCAATATATATTAGTCATTAAGATCCTAACTCAAAAAGCTGCATATTTAAAAAAATAATTAAGCCACCAATGAATGTGCAGTAGTGAAAATGTGTAAGTGAGAAGAAAAAGGTGAGTAAAGATCTCTTTATAAAGTGCAAGTGCCCAGTGTGCCAAAATCCAACCATGACCCAAACGAATATAAATACCTATATAATATACCCACAAATCACTCACAAATTTGTATCTCAAAATATGTGCAATGGCAACAGAGAACTATAGCAGCAAGAATTATAGTAGCAGCAAAGACAAAAATGTCAACAATAATATTAACAGCAATGCCAATTCACTTATAATAAATAGTCACACCACTCTATAACATGCAACCAGATCTCACAAATGATCACCAGGGTCTCCCCACCACCTACCACCAGAATGAGCCACGCGTTCCGTGGGTGTCCACCACTTCCTCATGTACAATCCACTGCCAACAGTTTCACATAATGGGGCATCCTGTTCCCGATGCGGGATGTCCTAGAGAAAAGCCAGTGCTGCTGCAGGTGAGTTTTGTTCTGCTTTAAAGTGATCCAGCTATAAAGTTTTTAGTTTTGGCACACCATGTATGCGAGTTTGACACCCTTGTCCTATGTTATCACCCTGAAGTGCAACTTGTGCTGGCCACTACATGAAGTGCAAACTCCCAGTCCAGAACAAGTGTTTATAGTGTGCCCTGGTGTATCCCAAATTGGGATGCCCCGCTGTGTGAAACCCGCCAGAACGCCCCGTACAAACTCCCTTTTCCCCAGTCCTATCGTGCATATGCCTCATCCAATCAGAGCCGTATGCCGTGTATAGGTAATGCGTGGCAAAAGGCTCTGTTTACATGCACGGCTATGGACACAGTTGTTTACATTGATCGGCTAGGGATCCAAGAAGGGATCCAGAGGGGTTTCACACAGTGGGGCATCCCGATATGGGAAGGTCAGCGGCCAGCCCTAGAATCTTCTAGACTCCAGGGCCGTGCCGCTAGGGTTTTGTTCGGCTTTAAGCTCCCCTGACCTGCCTGCTGAAACCCGCTGCTATAGATCTCTATCTGTCCCAGAACCAAAATATATAGCAGGAAAGCATTACAGCCTTCAGCCAGTGATTAAAGGAGCACGATCGCGAAAATATGTACCAATGATAAAAATCCATATAAATATGCTGGATGGCGGGAGGACAGGTCACTTATACACCCCACATCAATAAATACCAAGCCAGGTTTGTTTCTTTTATTTTAATGGAAAGAAAAGGACATCTGGGGTGACAGACTCTGTCACCCCTCATAGACTAAACCTGTCACCCCTGGATTTTGTTCTTACCAGGTGAGAATAAACCACAATCTTGGTGGGAGTTTTAATCAGTTCAGGTATATAAGCGACTTGTCCTCTCATTAACCAATGTGTTTATATGGATTTTTATCATTACACAATTTCCCGATAGTGCTCCTTTAACTTCATCATCTCTCACATCAGAAAAAAGTTACTATAAATAGTGAACACCGTGCTACAGTCTTTCAAACTAAATTTTCAAATAAAATATTCTTTTAAAAATTTGCTTCCACGTGCCAAACTTTCCATCCAGGTAAAGTCCCACAGCAATAAACAATTATAAAAGCACAGAGCAAAACAAAAGCAAAGCTTATTCAAGCGACGGTGCATGCACATCAACAGAATTATCTTGACACACGTGCCCACCACCTTAAAGTGGACCAACACCCTCCCATGATCGGCCCGGGAATCTATCCGATCAGACCCCTGACTGTGTGAAACCCCCCAGAAACCCCTAAATCCCTACCTTATCCTCGATCCAGCGGTGCCCGCCGCCGCCTCCCGCGCGTCCCTCTAGCAGGAGGCGCACCCGCTGTTTGTGAATGGCCGGCCCGGGCGCGCGCCCTGTAAGAGTGATGCGCGGAAGGCGGCGGCGGGCACCCCCTCTTGTCCGTCCTTGCACCCCCGACCGGGGTGCCCCGCCGAAGTGGACCAAAACCCAGGATGGTCAAAATCCTGGGTGTTGGTCCACTTTAACGGGCATGCGCTTACCAGATCTACGAAATCAACAAAGCCTTAAAACAGATTAATCTGGATTGCGGAGTCCCCGCTCAGTTGCTGAAGGTGTTCATATCCATAACCGTGAGGAGTGATTTTCAAACTTAAAGTGGACCATCCTGGGTTTTGGTCCACTTTGGCGGGGCACCCCGATCGGGGGTGTCCCGCTCCCTGAAACCCCCCAGAAACCCCAAAAAACTCACCTCTCCCCGCTCCCACGTGACCGCGCTGTCCAATACCCGCCGACGTCCAGGCAGGTCACAGGAACGTCCAAGCCGCTTCCGCCGCCGCCTCGTCTAGAGGAAGCGGATCAGGTAAGATCTTTTTGGGGTTTTTGGGGGGTTTCACCCCGCGGTGAGGGAGGTGATCGGCCCGGGAATCTTATAGATTTCCGGGCCGATCACCCCTGGGTGTTGGTCCTCTTTAAGATTGAAGCATTGGAAATCACGGAATTCTCTACCAGATGAATCTGTTTTATGATTTCGTAGATCTGGTAAGCGCATGCCCGTTAAGGTGGTGGACACGTGTGTCAAGATAATTCTGTGGATCTGCATGCACCGTGGGATACTTCAAAGGATTCTTCATGTCGCTTGAATACGCTTTGCTTTTCTTTTGCTCTGTGTTTTATAATTGTTTATCTCTCACATCATCACTACACGGATTGGTAAACAAGGGGTCACATGGCCAAACAAACACAAACACCACCACAAGCACCAACACAGCAACACATAACACAGCACGAGCCAGTGACCCGGCTACAGATAATAAACTGCTTCCCGCTCCTGTGTTAGTAACTGCTGCCACATGGAGCTCAGCCTCTATCACCATCAGTGTAACTTTTCTCTGCTCCTGCACTCAGCTCAGTTTCTTCCGATTTCCCCTGGACTCAGGTAAGTTAGTCATTTGAAACAAAGCTCTTGTTTAATCTGCGTGCAGGTGAGGGAAAGTGACAGTGCCTATATAAGCACTGCTGAGTGCAGGACCAGAAGAAAATCAGCAGTGCAGGACCAGAAGATAATAAACTGCTCCTGATCCTGCATCAGTAACTGTCACCACATGGACCTGTATCACTCCATCAGTGCGACTTTTCTCTGCTCCTGCACTCAGCTCCAACAGCTTTCCCAATGTCTCCTAGACTCAGGCAAGGTAGCTGTATGCAGCAAAGTCCTTTTTTTAATCTGTGTGCAGGTGAGGAAATGTGACAGTGCTAAGTGCAGGACCAGAGAGGGGAAAACACTTACAGGTGCCTACCTTGGTGTTGCTAACTGCAGAACCAGAGAAAAATCACACACACAGGTGCCTATATCAGCATTGCTAAATGCAGGACCAGCGGAATATCACACACAGGTGCCAATGCAGGAGCAGAGAAGAATGACACACAGGTGACTATATCAGCCTTGCTGAATGCAGGAGCAGAGAAGAATGACACACAGGTGACTATATCAGCCTTGCTGAATGCAGGAGCAGAGAAGAATGACACACAGGTGACTATTTCACCTGCCCCAAGTTCAGGACCAGAGAAGACTCACACAGGTGCCTTTATCGTCGCTAAGGACCAGAGTACAGAACAAACACATAGGTGCAGATTTCTGCATTTTAAGTGCAGAACCAGAGAATAAAAACACACAGGTGCCTACGTCAGCATTGCTGAGTGCAGAACCAGAGAACATAAAACCACACAGGTGCCTATGTCAGCATTACTACGTGCAGAACCAGAGAAAATAAAACCACACAGGTGCCTATTTCAGAATTGCTGAGAGCAGAACCAGAGAATAAAACCACACATGTGCCTAGGTCAGCATTGCTGAGTGCAGAACCAGAGAAAATAAAAGCACACAGGTAGGCGCTGAATGCAGGAGCAGTGCGGAATGGTGGGCAGTGACCTGCAGGAAGCAGTGCAGGGGCTGGGTGCTAAATGCAGGAGCAGAGCAGCACTGACCTGCAGGAAGCAGTGCAGGGGCTGGGTGCAGGAGCAGAGCGGGATGGAGGCACTGACCTGCAGGAAGCAGTGCAGGGGCTGGGTGCAGGAGCAGAGCGGGATGGGGGCACTGACCTGCAGGAAGCAGTGCAGGGGCTGGGTGCTATGTGCAGGAGCAGAGCGGGATGGGGGCACTGACCTGCAGGAAGCAGTGCAGGGGCTGGGTGCTATGTGCAGGAGCAGAGCGGGATGGGGCACTGACCTGCAGGAAGCAGTGCAGGGGCTGGGTGCTATGTGCAGGAGCAGAGCGGGACTGACCTGCAGGAAGCAGTGCAGGGGCTGGGTGCTGAGCACGGCGGCGGCGGCCATTGGCTCCTCATTGGAGGCTCCGCTCAGTCAGTCAGTCAGTCAGTCAGTGAGGAGGAGGCGAGTGACTGAGTGTCAGCAGCGGGGAACGCACCCAACAAGTCCGCCCGGCCGCCAGCCAATCACAGACCGCCTCCGACCCCTTTGAAGTTGCCGTCCGGCCAATCAGGAGAGCGCGGCGGCCCCTGTCAGCGGCCAGAGCGAATCCTTTGAATGTAGAAAAGCTCCCGGCGAGTGTTTGTTGGCGGGATAATAGAGCCGGGCCGGGGCGCGGGGGGCGGGGCCTCTAATGAAGCGATCACTGTGTGGGAAATGTATAGACACTAATAATTGGATTTCCCTGATCAAAGGAGCCCGACACCCTCCTGTCACCCGGGACAACAGGCCTTTGTTGTGTGGGCGGCGGGAGCCCCTTTTATCTGCCGCACACCCCGGGGTGATAAGATAGAAATAAGGGTCATACTATATGGGGAGCCCCACACCCCAAAATAAGACACCCAGCACCCTCCTGTGCAATAAGACAGAAATAAGGGTCATACTATGGGGAGCCCACACCCCAAAATAAGACACCCATCACCCCCCTGTGTAATAAGACAGAAATAAGGGTCATACTATGGGGAGCCCACACCCCAAAATAAGACACCCAGCACCCTCCTGTGTAATAAGAAAGAAAAGAAGGAGGGCCTGTGGAAAAGTAGAAGTAATGTGGAATAGAAATAGAGAAAGGGGGAATGTGGAAAGGGGGAGAGAGGAGAGGAGACAGGTAAAGAGGAATGGGGGGGAATGTGTTGCCTGCTGAGCCAGCACAGAGCTCTCCTGTGAGGTGACTGGTGACGTCACAGAGGCTTGGGATGGGCCCCTGAGCAATGGTCGCCCCGGAGTTGGGCTTTAAGCACATGCAGCTTTGTTCAGTGCAGGTATTGCTGAGGTGGGTGCACACAGGGGGGTGCTGGGTGTCTTATTTTGGGGTGTGGGCTCCCCATAGTATGACCCTTATTTCCTCTTCTTCACATTCCCTCTTTCACCTTGTTGCACAGTCCCTCCTGTCTTTTCCACAATCCCTCCATCTTTCTCTCATTCCCTTCATCTTCTCCTTTTCAAATTCCCTATTTCCCCTTGTGCCATAGTCCATTATTTCACATTCCCTCCATCTATCTCTCATGCCCTTCCTCTTCTTTTTTTCCACATTCCCTCCATCTTTCTCTCATTCCCTTCATCTACTTTTCACATTCCCTCTTTCCCCTTGTTCCATCGTCTCTCTGTCTTTTCCTCATTCTCTCCATATTTCTCTCATTCCCTTCATCTTCTTTTCACATTCCCTCTTTCCCCTTTTTCCATAGTCTCCCTATCTTTTCCACATTCCCTCCATCTTTCTCTCATTCCCTTCCTCTTCTCATTTTCACATTCCCTCTTTCCCCTTGTTCCATAGTCTCCCTGTCTTTTCCACATTCCCTCTATCTTTCTCTCATTCCCTTCATCTTCTCCTTTTCACATTCCCCCTTTCCCCTTGTTCCATAGTCTCCCTATGTTTTCCACATTTCCTCCATCTTTCTCTCATTCCCTTCATCTTCTTTTCACATTCCCTCTTTCCCCTTGTTCCATAGTCTCCCTATGTTTTCCACATTTCCTCCATCTTTCTCTCATTCCCTTCATCTTCTCCTTTTCACATTCCCCCTTTCCCCTTGTTCCATAGTCTCCCTATCTTTTCCACATTCCCTCCATCTTTCTCTCATTCCCTTCATTTTCTCATTTTCACATTCCCTCTTTTCCCTTGTTCCATCGTCTCCCTGTCTTTTCCACATTCCCTCCATCTTTCTCTCATTCCCTTCATCTTCTTTTCACATTCCCCCTTTCCCCTTGTTCCATAGTCTCCCTATGTTTTCCACATTTCCTCCATCTTTCTTTCATTCCCTTCCTCTTCTCTTTACCATATTCTCTCTTTCCTATTGTTCCATAGTCTCTCTATCTTTTCCACATTCCCTCCATCTTTCTCTCATTCCCTTCATTTTCTTTTCACATTCCCTCTTTCCCCTTTTCCCACAGTCTCCCTGTCTTTTCCACATTCCCTCCATCTTTCTCTTATTCCCTTCCTTTCTCTTTTCCACATTCCCTCTTTCCTATTGTTCCATAGTCTCTGTATCTTTTCCACATTCCCTCCATCTTTCTCTCATGCCCTTCATCTTCTTTTTTTCCACATTCCCTCCATCTTTCTCTCATTCCCTTCATCTTCTTTTTTTCCACATTCCCTTCATCTTTCTCTCATTCCCTTCATCTACTTTTCACATTCCCTCTTTCCCCTTTTTCCATAGTCTCCCTATCTTTTCCACATTCCCTCCATCTTTCTCTCATTCCCTTCATCTTCTCCTTTTCACATTCCCTCTTTCCCCTTTTTCCATAGTCTCCCTATGTTTTCCACATTTCCTCCATCTTTCTATCATTCCCTTCATCCTTTTACCCTTTTCACATTCCCTCTCTTTCCCACACTCACTCTATCCTCTTTTCCTCATTCCCTCCATCTCCCTCTGTTTTTCATATGTTATCTGTCTCTCTCTTTCTTTTCCCTCTGTTCCCCTTTTCCACATTTTCGCTGCCTCTATTTCTTTTCCACATTACCTAGTTTTCTTTATCACAACCTGTTTTCTTGCTCTTTTTCACATTCCCTCTTTCCTGCTACCTCCATGGCGTCATACTATGGGCTTAATATGTGCCTATAGTATGCGCCATGAATAAGTGCCAGGAAAGGGAAATTACTTGTAGTATACAGTTTTCTGGTTTCTCAAAATGTCACATTCCCTCTGTTTTCCACATCCCCTTGGTCTTTCTCTTTCCACATTCCCTCCATCCCTCTGTCTCTCTCGGTTTCCCACATTCACTCCATTCTCATCTTTTCCTCATTCACTCCATCTTCCTATCGTTTTCACATTCCTCTATCGCCCTCTATTTTCCACATTCACTTTTCTGCATTCTAACCATGTTTTTTTTTTACCTACATTCACTTTGTTCTCCTTTTCCATGTCCCTCCGCCTCTTTCTTTTCCACATTACCTGCTTCTCTTTATCACAAGCCCTCCTTTCTTCTCTTTTTCCCACATCCACTCTTCCTCCTTTTCCCATTCCCCCTGTCTCCCTCTCTTTCCCATATGCACTACAGTGTCCACTTTTACTCATTACCTCCATCTTCCTATCTTTTTCACATTCCTCTATTTCACTCCATTTTCATTCTATCCATCTTTCTTTTTATCACAACCCCTCCTTTTTTCTCTCTCTTTCCCACATCCACTCTATTTTCCTCTTCTCCACATTCCTCATCTTTCTCTCTCTCCTATCTTTATTTTCACATTTTCTCGGTCTCCCTCACTTTTCTGTGTTCTACACATCTTTCTATTTTTCCTACATTCCCCCTTTTCCACATTCTTCGGGCTTTTATTTCTTTTCCACATCTCTACCGCTGATTCATTACTAGCGCCAGGTAACGGCAGATGAGCGTCTGTACAGCGGCGCTAACAGCGATCGCTAGTGGTGCTCTGATCGTCCGTGAGTCGCAATTACAGAGCGCCTCAGTCGCTGTAGTAACATTGCCGGCATTGATGAATTTGATGTGTGAGTTGCTATAACACCAGTACAGAGCTATACACAGCGCCAGCGCTGAAAACTGTGTCGCTGTAGCTCAGAGCGCCAGAAGCTGTGTGATTAAAGTCTGTTTTTGAACACATATCCACTAGTAACAAAGCGAAAACACATGGAATGACATTGTTATTACATTGTGACACTTTAATACCAGACCTGTAATGACAATTCTGCATAAAAAAATCAAAAATCAAGAAGGTTTTAAAAAATGACTTTAAATAGGCCAGGAGAAGTGACACAATGATTTGATACAAAACAAAAAAAAATATTAAAATAAAACCCTGTTTAAAGAGAAGAAAAGTAACGTCCATTGAAATGTACGGGAGAGCGACTTCCTGTCACTATCCCTTGATGAATAAAGCCCTCTGTCTTTTTTCACAATTTCCCTTTCGCCTTCTTTCAGATTCACTCATCTCTTTTCCACACTTCTTTTCTCCCTGTTTTCCACATTCCCCCATTTTATCTTTCTTTTCATATTCTCTTTTTCACATTCCCCCCTGTCTTCCTCTCTTTCCCATATCCACTGTCTTCCTTTTTCTGCATCCATCTTTCTTTTTTTTTTAACCACATTACCTTCATCGCCCTCTTTTCCTCTTTATGTCCCTTTTTTTCCACATTCACGCTGGGAATGGCAGACAAAGAAAAAGAATCAATGGATTTACAGAAAGAATACAGGAAGAATAATAATGAACTAACTAAAAACTGAAGAAAAGAGAAAATAGATTGACTAAGGCCCTTATTTATCAAGGGATAGCGCCAGGTAGTGTCTCGCTAGCGCCAGGTAGCGCCAGCTATCGGCGGCTACCGACTCCAGAACGCCAGGCTGCGAACACAATCACGCATTTATCACGCTAAATGAGGCTAGCGCCGGCGAGAGCGTCAGCTAGCGCGGGATTCATCATGTAGCCGACTGCAACGAACAGCGCCGCTGCTAATCCCATCACAGCGCCAGGTATGACCTCTCGCTACCTGGCGCTCTCCAATGCATTTCAATGGAACAATCTTTAAATATTCATAATTAATTGATATTAATGTGTTTTTTTTTTAAATGTCAGAAATTCTGTGACCACTTCTGCAATGTTATATCTTTTTTTTAAGTTAACAAAAAAAAAAAAAAAATTGTGCAGAATTGATATTACAGGTCTGATATTAATGTATTCATATTACAAAATGTTTATTATTTTTTTCCAAAAATAAGGTTGTTTGGGGGTTAAAAAACTACTTTTAACCCATCGCCGCCAGCGCTCTGGGGTTTAAACAAGCATTTCACAGCGCGAGAATTTTTTGAGCGTGATTTGTTAATGAATATGCTGGGAGCCGTTCGCTCTGGCCATTCGCTGTCATGCGCTCCCATACAGCGTGGAACCAGTCAAATAGCGACTCCTCACCCAATATTCAACATTACCGCACACCGACTGAGTCGCTGTCAACAACCGAACAACGGCCAAGCACATCAAATACTGTCTGGCGCTGTGAAAATACCGCTACTGTCGCTCATCTGTCGCTACCTGGCGCTATTAATAAATCGGCCTCTATAAGAAAGAACCGAAGGAATGACAAATGACAAAGTCAAAAAGAAAGAATAGAAGGCAGGAAAAATGAAAGAAGAACAGATGGAATGCCAGAAAGAAAAAAAGAGGGGAAGAAAGAAAGAATAAAAGGAATAAAGGCTAAAAGGTAAAATTGGAATGATAAAAACTCAGAAAGAAAAGGCATGAAAGAATAAAAGGAATGCCGGAAAGGAAAGAATAGACAGAATGACAGAAAGAAAAGATGGAATGACTGAAAGAAAGAAAAAAAGTAATAATAGAAGGAATGACAGAAACTCTGGATGGCAGGGGCGGACTGGACATAGGGAGACCCGGGACAATGCCCGGTGGGCCGCACTGCTTATTCAGTCTCTGCCCCCTTAGTCTCCCTCTTAGCCCCTGAACCCGGCCCCACTGTACCCACAAACCAGGGAACCCCAGCCCCTAATGCTATAACCCCGGCATCATGGTTGGGGGGCCTCAGCAAGCATGTCCTGGGCCGGCCAGTGGCTGATATTTGGCCCCAGTCCGCCACTGCTGGATGGTGACCAATGCTGGTTACTGGGCGCTATGCCACGTCCAGCATAGGATGGCAGGAGGTCTATCACATTACCACAATGAGAGTTGGGCCCCCCAAGGTGCAGGGGCCCTGCTCAAGTAAGCCCAGTGCTGAAGCTGGGGCTGAATAAACCTCTAAGATCTTACTTCAAAGTTTCAATAAACTCTTCAGTTCCTGGGCGTGGCTGCTCCTCGGGAAATGTCTTCCTATAGCTTCCTCCATAATACATAGGGGCGGGCTGTAAGAATGATTTGTTACAGGCCAGTACAATGTGGCCCAAAACCCATGATTTTCACTCTCCTGGGCTTTGGTCCTTTCCTTGGGGCATCCCTATATGGGATGCCCTGCTGTGGGATCACCCTTAAAACTTACCTTTCCCACATTCCCACTGCACATTCGCAGGCTCTGGTCCAATCAGCAGTGTGTGCCTTGCATATTATAGAGGGTGGGGGGAACTCTGGGCAGGCAATTATAAATGTTCAATAATCTAATTTGACCTATACACAATCATATATCAAGAGTATAGGGATATATATCTGTATGGTATTAGTCACTTAGCCAGTCAGTGGGAGATCAGAAAAATACACCAAGGCACCGTGTATAGCGTGGAAAAAATAATAAGAAGCCTATATGTGCTGTGACTAAAAAGGAAATACATGCAGTGTAAGAAGAGAAGTGCCCAGAGAGTACTGTGCAAAAAGTCTGTGTTACAGTGTATGTGCTAGATATACAAATAAGAACACTGACTGGCTCCAGTGAATAAACCAATACAATCCAATGATAAACAGTCAAGTATTATAAAACAATGAGTACATCACCGTTATAAGCCACAGCCCGACGATCCCCCCACCGATCTACACTACCGCCGACGCGCTGCGTGGATACACCACTTCACTTGGACGGGACAAGTGAAGTGGTGTATCCACGCAGCACAAGTGAACGGTGATGTACTCATTGTTTTATAATACTTGACTGTTTATCATTGGATTGTATTGGTTTATTCACTGGAGCCAGTCAGTGTTCTTATTTGTATATCTAGCACATACACTGTAACACAGACTTTTTGCACAGTACTCTCTGGGCACTTCTCTTCTTACACTGCATGTATTTTCTTTTTAGTCACAGCACATATAGGCTTCTTATTATTTTTTCCACGCTATACACGGTGCCTTGGTGTATTTTTCTGATCTCCCACTGACTGGCTAAGTGACTAATACCATACAGATATATATCCCTATACTCTTGATATATGATTGTGTATAGGTCAAATTCGATTATTGAACATTTATAATTGCCTGCCCAGAGTTCCCCCCACCCTCTTCCTTTTTATCTGTTTTGTGTACATGTTTTTTAACCATGTGATGTCCATTTGGTTTTTGTTGATCTATTGTTGCATTTAATAAATTAGAGATAATTTTTAGAATTTATTGGTTTGCACTGTTTACTTGGGGTGAGTGCGGATGGTATTTGGTGCATGTATGGGGCATACCAGAGTGACCCCTTCCTTGCTATGTGCCTGATTGAGCTTTACAAGCACCAGATACTTCGGGCACCCCCCTTTCCTTGATTAATTACAACCATATTGGGCTGTGCTTATCCAATTACAGTTTTTGGTTTGCATATTATAGAGGACCAAAAGCCACCCTGGAGTCTATGAGAGTCCAGGGCAGGCATACTCGCCCCAATGGGCTGGGGATAGAAGGTGACAATATAAACTTTCTTTCTGGGTTTAAGTCGCTCATGTTGGTACAGAATTTAACTTCAGGAGCCCAAACATCCTAAATGTGCCTTAGTAACTTACTGAAAATGGCATGACTGTATGAGAAACTGTATGAAGAATGAACAGTTTATTTGTAGAAGAACAAAATGTCATACTGTTTACCTTTTATACCCCAAAAAATTACAATAAAAAGATTGAAACAGAAACTTTCTTTCCGGGTATAGAATCACTTTAAAGTGGTCCTTGCCCCCGGGACACCCGTGCTGTGTGAAACCCCCTAGGTCTCCCGAAATCTCACCTTCGTTCCCGGACCAACGGCGCGTGCGTGAGCAGCGGCCGCATCCCCGCTATCCCTTTAGCAGGGCGTGTGCCCACATCAGGCGGCCGCCAGCGTGCTCGGATTCGCTCGTATTAGAGGAGCTCCTGGACAAAGGGGCTCGAGTGGATCCGATCATGCTGATTGGACATGCCGCCACGCACGTGTCGTAGGACCAGGAAGAGATGAGTTTGTTCGGGCGACCTGGGGGGTTTCACACAGTGGGACTGGGGGCAAGGACCACTTTCAAGTGATTCTATACCCAGAAAGAAAGTTTATGTTGTCACCTTCTATCCCCAGCCTATTGCCCCCAATACTAAAGCCTTTGCCCAATATTCATAAAAACACTAACATGAAGCAGTATGATATCCAGATGGCAGCCATATGCTAATCAATTCAGTTACAACTAAACCATTGCCTAATGGCTGTTAGGTTGTGTGCTCCCCATTGCTGAGCTGTGTGTACTGTAACTGAATGTATCATCGCTGGTAAGCATCAGGCTTGCTCGGCCAGGGAGCAATATGGTCCACTGCAAGCGGTTTGTGTTTTTTTAATGAATATTGGGGGGCACTGGACTGGAGATGGGCAGGGAAGTTCTCCCGCTATCCCTGCAGTGACCTATCCGCTGCTGGGTCCAGAAGCCTGATGTCTAATCACCCCCAATATGGGGTCAGGGATTTCCAGTGTTATTACAGCTTGGAGTCTGCTTCATGCGCCGATGGGATGACTGAGGACAGACGGACAGTGAGAAGTCCTCTCCTGGTAAAGGCTGATGGGATTTCAAGGTGGAGGTTCTCGAGGTGAGAGGCAGCATTTTCTAGTGAGATGCAGAGTTGTCCACACGATACCAATAGCCTATGAAATGGGGGAATTGCTAAATGAGGCAGAGACGCCCGATGTCAGCCACAGTGTTCCTTTCAGGGTTACAATGTGGAATAGTTAGAGGCAATTTAAAGTGGACCAAAACCCAGGATTTTGACTATCCTGGGTTTTGGTCCTTGTCCCTGGGGCACCCGGATCAAGGGGGGCCTGCTGTGTGAAACCCCGCAGATCCCCGAAACCAACTCACCTCTTCCCGGTCCTACGGCGCATGCGCGGCCACTCGTCCAATCAGCATGTTCAGATCCGCTGACTTCACGTCGTCTAATCCTTCGTCTAAGGTGAGCAGCTCCGAGCACGCTTCCCTCTAACAGGGAGCATGCCCGCACCAACCATTCACAAATGCCTGACGCAGGCACACCCTGCTAGAGGGATAGCGGGGATGCGGCCGCTGCTCGCACATGCGCCGTTGGACTGGGAAAGAAGGTAAATGTATGGGTGACATGGGGGGGTTTCACACTGCGGGGCATCCCGATTTTGGATGCCTCGGGGGGGGGGGGAGGGAGGCGATCGCCGTGGGTTTTGGTCCACTTTAAAGCAGCAACAAAACCCAGGTTTTGTTCCGTGCCCCCGGTGTATCCCGATTTGGGATGTCCTACTGTGTGAACCCCCCCAGATTGCCCACTTAAACTCACCTTTCCCCACTCCAAAAGGCTCCTTCAGCAAAGGGCTCTGATTGAATGCAATGGCTGGGGCGGGAGCGCGTGCACACTGCGGGGGATGCAGGGGATGCAGGGGATGCAGCAGCACACCCTCCCCATTAAACAATCAGAGCCCTTTGTGAATGATGTAGTCCAGACAAAGGGCTCAGATTGGATGAGAACCTGTAAATGTGCCGTTGCAGAGGGAAAAGGTGAGTTTTCTCGGGTGCTCTGGGGGGTTTCACACAGAGCGGCATCCCAATTCAGGGTGCCCCAGGGAAAAGCCTTTTAGATTCCAGGTTGGCCGCTGATGGTTTTGTTCCACTTTAAAGATGACCAACAGTCAGTTTTGCTAAACTGATTGCTTGTCAGTCGTGGGGGGCAGCGTGGGACTGGGGTGTCTAGAGCCCACCAGGAGAAATGGCTTTGGGGCCCACCCCACATTTACATGCAAGTATTACTGACCTATATTCAGAGCCCATGCACAGAAACATCATGCCAAATGTTATTGCCCATGTGCGCACTTGGGATGCCACAGATAAGCTATACATAGTGCGAGTTTTGGTGATGAAAGCCTTCAAAGGGGCCTCTGTGTCCAGGGCCCACTGGAGGATTCCCTGGTAAACTAGTGGCAATATGACAATACCCCTCTTATGATGCCCAATCCTTACCTGCATCCTTATCCCCCCTGCAATCCTTACCTGCATCCTTATCCCCCCTGCAATCCTTACCTGCATCCTTATCCCCCCCCTGCAATCCTTACCTGCATCCTTATCCCCCCTGCCATCCTTACCTGCATCCTTAACCCCCCTGCAATCCTTACCTGCATCGTTATCCCCCCTGCAATCCTTACCTGCATCCTTAACCCCCCTGCAATCCTTACCTGCATCCTTATCCCCCTGCAATCCTTACCTGCATCCTTATCCCCCCCCTGCAATCCTTACCTGCATCCTTATCCCCCCTGCAATCCTTACCTGCATCCTTATCCCCCCCTGCAATCCTTACCTGCATCCTTATCCCCCCTGCAATCCTTACCTGCATCCTTATCCCCCCTGCAATCCTTACCTGCATCCTTATCCCCCCTGCAATCCTTACCTGCATCCTTATCCCCTCTGCAACCCTTACCTGCATCCTTATCCCCCCTGCAATCTTTACCTGCATCCTTATCCCCCCTGCAATCCTTACCTGCATCCTTATCCCCCCTGCAATCCTTACCTGCATCCTTATCCCCCCTGCAACCCTTACCTGCATCCTTATCCCCCCTGCAATCCTTACCTGCATCCTTATCCCCCCTGCAATCCTTACCTGCATCCTTATCCCCCCTGCAATCCTTACCTGCATCCTTATCCCCCCTGCAACCCTTACCTGCATCCTTATCCCCCCTGCAATCCTTACCTGCATCCTTATCCCCCCTGCAATCCTTACCTGCATCCTTATCCCCCCTGCAACCCTTACCTGCATCCTTATCCCCCCTGCAATCCTTACCTGCATCCTTATCCCCCCCCTGCAATCCTTACTTGCATCCTTATCCCCCCTGCAATCCTTACCTGCATCCTTATCCCCCCTGCAATCCTTACCTGCATCCTCATCCCCCCCTGCAATCCTTACCTGCATCCCTTACCTACATCCTTATCCCCCCTGCAATCTTTACCTGCATCCTTATCCCCCCTGCAATCCTTACCTGTATCCTTATCCCCCCTGCAATTCTTAGCTGCATCCTTATCCCCCTGCAATCCTTACCTGCATCTCGAGCTGCTGGTGAAACACGGCTCCGCGTTTGAGGACAAGTAGTTCCAGGTTTTACTTGTGGCTGGGAAAGAAAAAGCGACCCCAGACCACTTGACCACTGCCAATCGGGAGGCCACATTTCACACCATGGGGAATGAGGTGCAGGTAAGGATTGGGGAGGATTAAGGGGGGTGTATGCGTGGGGGAGCTCCAGCAATCTGGATGCCCCCCCCCCAAGCCGTCACAGTATGGCCCCAGATCCATTAGGTAGAAAATAGGTGTGGGACAGCTTTAGAGCAGAACTAATCCCACCAGCGGCCAGCCTGGAATCTAAAAGTTTCTAGGGCTGGCTTTTCCCTGGGGCATTCCAAATCAGGATGCCCCGCTATGTCAAACCCCCCCAGGGCGCCCATAAAAACTCACCTTGACCCGATACAACGGCGCATGCACAGGCTGTCGTGCAATCGGAGCCATTTGCCTTGACCATGTCATTTGGCAAAGGGCTCTGATTGTTTTAAATGTGGAGCTGAATCCCCAGCAGCAGCGTGCCCTCCTCATTAAATTCAATCAAAGCCCTCTGCTGAAGGATGTAAACATGGCAAAGGGCTCTGATTGGACGAGAGACCATGCATGCGCCGTTGGAGCAAGGAAAAGTACGTTTTAGTGGGTGAACTTGGAGGTTTCACATAGAGGAGCATCCCAAATTGGGATGCCCTGGTGGCATGGAACAACAAAATAAATAAATATATATATATATCAGAATAGGAAAGCCAAGGTATTTCCTTTCAATCTATATATATAGGTATATAGGTTTATATATAGGATATATGAGGTTAGTTTAGACTTAAAGCGGAACAAAACCCAGGAATTTTACTTTCCCGGGTTTTGTTCCGCTTTATGTCTAAATTAACCTCATACCTCATTGCCCCCCGATATTCTAAACCTATATATAGATCGAAAGGAAATACCTTGGCTTTCCTATTCTGATATTTTTGTGTATATGTGTGTGAGTGTATATAATTCTAAAATATATACAGGGGGTGAAAAAATAGGTATACAGTTATTAATTACCCGGCATGGTTCAAAATCTAATACAGTAATGTGAAACAATAAAACATAAAATATTAGCAATAATAATATATTTATATTATGTATTACTTATATAATAATTATTATAATTATTAATAATAATCAGTATAACTCCTATAGCTGTATACCTATATTAGCACCCCTCCATTTTTTCTGCATATCATTGACCACTGAGGAAGGAAGGGACCAAGCCATATTTTTTGGGGGTTACGTCTTTTTAAAAAATGACGATGATCTTTTATTTACATCAGTCAAACCAGCAGCACACGTGTTGTTCATGAAAAAGAATTCATTCATAAAAAAACAATGCTTTCCAAATAAAAAAGCTGTGACATTTCTGCCACATGTCACAGGAATATGTTACAAGAGCCATCTTGCCTCTGGATTTCTGTTCAGGGTGGAGTTTCCTGTGGGGGAAAATATAATATATGTCAATATTAGTAGTGACAGATCATACACATAGAGTTTACGTTTGAATACAGTGGGGGAAGGTTAGATCCCCTGGCAGGATTTATTTTTCCCACTGGAGAGACTAAGGGCCTTATTTATGATATGCAACTTTTATTATCATTTTTGTGGCTACAGCGCCGGCTCCAGAGCGCCGACATTCCCATCTTATTTGGTGCTGTGCTGTTTACTACATTGGCGCTAGCAGTTGCTGCGCAGAATGATTGGCTTTGATTGTTGCACTAGGTATTGGCCGACCTATGTCAGTGCCTGTTAGACCCGGCTGCCGATTAGCCCAGCGCCAGTGACCGCCACTTTGTACTGCCATTTTTCTGGCTCTCCCTACAGCATATTTATGAATTTTTTCTACCTTGAAATCTTGCGCTGTATATTTCCGCCGCTGGACGGCGTGTCATCATTACAGTTACAAAAAATCACTGCTGCAGACAAACTTTACAGTGCGTTTCGGCTGCATTTTAGTTGCTGGTGTCCAAATTACACTAATTAAAATCAATTTTAATAACAACCAACAAAAATTAATTTTGTGGCATCTAGGTCCTGCGTTTCCATTATTGACAAGTCACAATGTAGGTTCTGTACAAATAAATGTGTTTATTATTACTTATAAGCATTAATCACTACAATCCAGTTCTGCCCATTGTGCTTTATGGGATTTTGAGCTCCAGCTCCAGGTTTTATCTGCATCTTTCTTGGCACTAGTGTTAAATAAGAGGCTGATTCATTAATAGCGACAGATAGCGACTGTTGAGCGACTGTAGCGGTATTTTGACAGCGACCGCTAGTAGTTGCTGTGCTTGGCCATTGTTCGGTGGATGATAACGACTCAGTCGGTGTGGCGTAATGTTGAATACAAGATGCTGAGTCGCTATTTGACAGGTTCGCTGTTGTATGGGAGCGCATGATAGCGACTAGACATAGCGACCGGCACCCACCATATTCATTAAAAAATCAGCCTTAAAAATTCCTAGCGCTGTGAAATGCATGTTTAAATCCCAGAGCGCAGTAGGCGATGTGTTAAAAGTAGTTTTTTAACTCCCTAACCCCCCCCAAAAAAAATGGAATGATTTTGAAATAATATTCAAACCTGAATAGTTTAAAATCAGACATGTAATATCAATTCTGCAAAAAAAAAAAATTTTTTTAAATCCCCAAAAAATACATTTTCAAAGGAAGAAGTGTTCACAGATTTTTTTTTTGAAATGTAAAAAAAAAAAAAAATATTAAAAAATAATTATTAATTAAAATACATTCTGCCATTGAAATGCATTGGAGAGCGCCAGGTAGCAAGAGGTCATACCTGTCGCTGTTCAAGGATGGTCGCTGGCGCTGTGGGATGAGGCTGGGATAATGATGAATGAGTTGCTAGGTGGCGCTATCTCAGTCACTAAGCAGTATCGGCTTGATAAATGTGTGATTGTGGAGGGGAGCCGGCGTTCTAGTTGCGGTACCTGGCTTTACTGGCCGGCTCCCCAGTCGCTATCTGTCGCTATTCCTTGATAAATAAGGCCCTAAGAAGCTAGCTGGCGGCTGCTGTTTTTCTCTTTCTCCGATAGGACTCTGAGTGCAGCTGAGGTCAAAGAAGTGGCACTGTGTGGCACTGATGCTTCTTAAAGTGGACCAAAACCCAGGATTTTGACCCTGATCGCGGATGCCTCACTGTGTGAAACCCCCCAGGTCGCCCAATCTCACTCACCCTTCCCCGGTCGTTTGGCGCATGCACAGCCCTCTTGCCCAATCAGCAAGCTCAGATCCACTCCCACCCCTACGTCTAATAGCTTGTCTAAGGCGATCGGATCCGAGCGCATCCCCCGCTATCCTCTAACAGGGAGCGTGCCCGTGCAGGCCATTAACAAAGGGACAGTCCAGGCCATGGAATAATAAGGCAGCAAGCAGCTCACCTGAAGCCTGTTCCATGTACCTCTCCTCCATTTCCTGCAGTGCAGAGTAAATGCTGCAACAGGGCTCCAAATTTTAACCCTTCTGTTCTTTTCATATTGCTATGACCACTAAGGGGGTTATTTAAGAAGGGATAGTGCCAGGTGAGCGCCTCTAACAGCGCCATGTAGCGTCACATGTATCATTACAGGCGGCTCAGCGTATATCGTCAAAGCTCTAGGCTCAGGAGCGCCAGGTAGTACTTGTCGCTCTGTAGCGCTCTCCCAATGGGCTTTCATTAGTTGTGTATAAACAACGTGTTTGGCAATTTTTTTTTTTTGCTCAAATCATTGTGTGACCTCTCCTGGCTGCAAATACTTTTAGAAACTTTTTTGACTTTTTTGATATTTTTATGCAGAATTGTCATCACAGGTCTGGCACTAAAGTGTTATTGTCACAGTGTTAAAACAATGTCATTCTGTGTGTTTTTGCTTTGTTACAGGTGGATATGTGTTCAAAAACAGACTTTAATCACACAGCGCCTGACGCTCTATGCTATAGCACCCAGCTTTAGAGTGCTGCTGCTGTGTGTGTGTAGTTTTTTGTTAAATATGGTGTGGAGCGCTGAGTGCCGGAAGCACTGAGCTGCCGCTACATCTAGCTCACTGCAGCGCTGTACTGATGTTACAGCGCCCAACATACATCACATTCATCAATGATGGCCAGGTTACTACAGCGACTGAGGCACTCTGTTACAGCGCCCGATACCCACTTACAGCGTATACTAGTGGTTGTTGTAAGCGCCGCTATACAGCACTCATCTGGAAATACCTGGCATTAGTAGTGAATCAGCCTCCACATGTGGCAGCCTCCCCTGTCCCTTATCGCTCTCAACAGGAGTGAGCCCAGCAGGTCACAGTGGTCGCACTTTCTGGGTTTAATAATGCTGGAAGAGCTGAGAAACAGGGGTGGCCGAGTGACCGTGGTAATGGAGATAAAGAAAGGACAGAAGGGGCAAACTTTGGAGACCTGTTACAGCACATGGGACGGGCTTCACATGAGCAGCTTACTGCTTTATTATTACTATTTCCTAGACTGCTCCTTTAAGATTTTATTTTATTTTGACTATATGTAATTATTATATAAATTTTTTTTTTACCATTTTAACAATTTTCTGAGCCTCGTGTGCTAAGGTGAGACCATGACAGGTAACCAGCTCAAGCAATATATATATATATATATATATATATTTAAAACCACAAATGGCATTGTTTAATGTGATGTGATGTGTTATTTACTATGTGCTGTGTTATGCATACCTTAAATTAAGCCACACCCCTCATAGGTTGTAACAGTTACAACAATATAAGCACTTTGAATAGGCAAAAGAATAATTTATTGATGCAGATCTATGTGTTACACCTCAAAGAGGGACAAATGACAGCAACGAGGGACAGGGGGACATGGACTCAAAAGAGGGACAGTCCCTCCAAATGGGAGACAGCTGGGAGGTATGCTTATGTGCTTTGTGTGCCAACCTAAGCCTCACTATGAACTGAACTTTACCTTGGCACAGGCTTTATCTCATGGGGGAGGCTGGTTCATTACTAGCTGCAATTAACAGCAGATGAACGTCTGTAGCGAGGCACTAAGAGCGAGCGTAGTCGCTGTGATCGGTCATGGTTCGCTGTTACCGAGCGCCTCAGACGCTGGCCAACATTGATGAATTTGAGTGTGAGTCGCTATAACGCCAGTACAGCGCTATATGGGAGCGAACAGTAGCGACTGTTCAGTGTGATCGACTCAAACCATATTCATCAAAAAAACAGCCTCACACAGCGCCGGCGCTCAAAATTGGGTCACTGTAACCCAGAGTGCCAGAAGCTGTGTGATTATATGTTTGAACACATATCCACTAGTAACAAAGCGAAAACATATGGAAATACATTGTTATTACATTGTGACATTAACACTTTAATGCCACATTAACCTGTTTAAATAGAATAAAAGTAATGTCCATTGAAATGTATGGGAGAGCGACAGGTAATACCAGGCGCTCTGAAAGCTAGAGCGCCGCCGGAATCCGCTAAGCCGCCTGTGATGATGAATCGGTCGCTACGTGACGCTGTAAGAGACGCTTACCAGAATCACCTTCATAAATGTGGTATTGCATGCCGCGGCCGGAGTTCACCTGACACTACCTGTCGCTATCCCTTGATGAATAAAGCCCTATATGTAATTATTAGACACATTTTTTTTAACAATTTTCTGAGCCTTGTGTGCTAATGTGAGACCATGGCAATGGAGTTCCTCCATTATCAGGCATAATGCTTGGGGTGAGTGGACCAGCAGTCCCTGTACCTGTATTTGCCGGCCCTGAGGTCTAAAAGACTCCAGGGCTTGTTGATTCCTTATCTCTGGGAAATCCCAATGTGGGATGCCAAACCGTGTGAAACAACCTGGGACCGCTGGTATACTTACCTCGCAATTGATCCCATGGCGCATGCAAGGGCCACATTAAACAACTTTCCTGGCTGAAGTGCTGCCGCACTGGGGAGACCTGGCCTGCATGCTGCTCCCCGCTCTCTATGCCAGACGGTGTGAACAAAAAGGGTTCTATGCCCTGCAGAATTCTATATAGAGCATACGTTGCTGATTGGATGAAAGCCTGCATGTGTTCCATGGGATTTCTTGCATAGTGGGTATGCAGGTGATCCAAGGGTGTGTCACACAGTGGGGCATTCCAAATTGGGATGCTCTGGGAATAGGGAATCAGCCAGTTTGGTCCACTTTAAAGGGCAGAACAGAAGTGAGCATGACACCCCTTTTTTCTAACCCAACCATGCACCCCCAATTGCCCCCCCAAAACAAAAAAGCAGGTGGGGTGGGGGGCAGTAATTGGTGAACCAGTAAACTGGCGCCCCCTGACCATGACACCCCCCAAAGGCCGGCCCTGCCCGTTATCTATACTAGAGTGATATCTTGCCAGCCCTCCATATTCCCTTACTGCTACATTTCTATTCTTACGCCAGTAAGAGTTCATACACTGCTTTATTCTATGTATCTTATCGTCTATATACAGTATATATTTTATAAGTAAGATATGTGTAGGTATAAGTAAATCCTATATCCCGGGGAATAGCACAGCGACGTATAATTGCTTTGGTCTATGTGAACACGGCGCAAGGTTTGGTGGGGACATCTGTGAATATCCCCGGAGATTTCCCAAACAGCGCTGTATACTTGGATTAGTCCCTGATCTTAGCTTTGATGTCTCCAAGCGCTGTTGTGGCAGAAAGGCCGTATTGTTCACAAGCCTCAATATGGCAGAGATCAAACTTTGCCCTCTTCAGTTGGGAGACATTTGGTTCCTGCAATCCGATCCTCATCTTCTGCATTGGATGCAGCAATCTTCTAAGCTGGGAGATATATAGTTACAGCTGCTGTGGCCTGGGGGTGGATATATGGAAAGTGGGCAACACATCATGTGTGACTGTGTGCGCTAATCCTTCTGAAGGCTGAACCCTTGCAACCAGCAGTGTGGCCGAAAGATATCCATACCTGGGTACAGGTCTCCCTACATTGCACTTACATTGTGTTGTAATGCTGATCACTGATCATCAGCATGTAATGCCAGAAATATCATCAGAGGCTTCTAAAGCCCCCCCAAGCCCGGCAGTGCTCTGCTTGCCATCTATTCTGGACCAGAAGCCACTGGCCCTGCTCAGTGTGTCTGAAAAGTGAGCTGTGAGTTACCCATTTGCCATAAAACATATGGGCGGTGAGCAGTGAGACTGTAGTTCCATGTCAGTATAATTCCACATTAATGTTCTGTGAACAGAAAAGCAAGTTCAACATTTAAAAAAAAAGTATAAAATGATTTAGGGTCTGTTCCCAAACAGTTTTCATCAAGTACCACTTTCCGTTTTCTTATTTTAAAGCGGACCTTCACCCTGAATAAGAGCCTATCTTATATGTTTCCCCCATCCTGTACATACAGATTGCCCACAATAAAAATCATCCTACCTGCATCTACTGCATGTTATGAGCCTTTAAACATCCAAGATGGCGGCTCATGGGGCATCAGGCAGCCTGCAAACAGGAAGTGTTGCTCTGCATTCTGGGATTGCTGTCCTTTCCCTGACCCCAGCTCTGCTCTGTCTGTGAAAAGCACAGCTATAACCTGCCCCCTGCACTTTATCCTGCTCTCCTCTAATCAGTATGTGATGCTTCCCGAGTCAAGATGGAGGAGCCCATATTCGAGAGTCCTGAACAGAGTTGCAGCCCAGTGGGGCAAAGAATAATAAGTAAGTGACTAAATACTTTAGTACCGTATATACTCGAGTATAAGCCGAGTTTTTCAGCCCACTTTTTGGGCTGAAAAAAGCCGCCTCGAGTCAGTGGCCGCTCTCACACACACTGACACTTACTGGCTGTTGCGCGCAGGTTGGTGGGAGGCGTCCATTGTTTCTATTGGACGCCGACCACATGGGGCACGCCCACCAACCGGCGCGCAACAACCAGGAAGTTCCTGCGCGCGTTTGTGAGAGCGGCGGCGGAGGCAGTGGCGGCGGCGGAAGGAGCGGAGGTGGCCAGTGCGCGTTTGTAAGACCGGCGGCAGAGGCAGTGGCGGCGGCGGAGGCAGTGGCGGCAGCAGAGGGAACGGAGGTGGCCAGCGCGCGTTTGTAAGAGTGGCGGCAGAGGCAGTGGCGGTGGCGGAGGCAGTGGCGGCAGCAGAGGGAACGGAGGTGGCCAGCGCGCGTTTGTAAGAGCGGCGGCGGAGGCAGTGGCGGCGGCAGAGGGAACGGAGGTGGCCAGCGCGCAACAACAGGTAAGTGTGGGGGGGACCACTGGGTTTTTTTTTATTTGTAATTGTTGTTAACTGTTAATGATGCCAAGTGAGCACACATATGATATCCAGGGCCTATAAGCAACACCAGCAGTAATAGTGTGGCAACCTGCATGTCTCAGGTCAGAGTGGCCATTATTAGGGCCACCTAGCCGGGCCCCCTTTTCATCCCTTGGACCCCTATACCCGAGTCCCTAATGGCTGCTGTCATCACATCCACAGCCTGCATTTCCCACCCTCGGCTTATACACGAGTCAATAACTTTTTTCCAGTTTTTTGTGGTAAAATTAGGTGCCTCGGCTTATATTCGGATCGACCTATACTCGAGTATATACGGTATATTAATTTTAGATGCTGGGGAATAGTTTTTTTAAGGGTTTGAGCTTTTCATTAAATCATGCTGAAGGTCCGGTTTACCTATCACCTGGGTGGTACGTATAGATTGTCAGTCCCCTAATATCATGTAAAGAATGCAGAGAAGAACCATTCAAGAATCAGGAAATGCACAAAAACTTACCTTAATAGGTTTCATCGCCTTTTGGAGCAGTTTTGTAATTATGGAGCAATTTAGGATTGGGCAAAATATAAATGGCCAAGCCCTGCAGTGCTCTGCTCGCCATCTATTCTGGACCAGCAGAAGGGGCTTCAGGTTCCTCTACTGTTTGCTTTATATGTTAAAAAGGAACAATCATCTTCTTGGCCGGCCCTGGAGTCTAAACAATGCCAGGGCCTACTGATTCCCTGACCCCAGGGAATCCCAAATCAGGATGAATGTAAAATTGCCCATCTCATCCAGTATACTCACCTCACCGGCAATCCCACAATGCATGCAATCCCAGGCTTCACTGAGGTGATGCACTTACCCAAAACTCACCATATGTCTCACTTTCGGAATGCATACGAGAAAACTGCCACTTTTATTGTCTACCTTGGGAATGATTCAGATAATTTCACTGTTACTGAATAATCAGCTAGTAAGACAATGGAAGTCAATGGCACTAATTACCACTTTTTCTCATAAAGTGAATTCTTTACTACCATGAGAATGTTTTTCAACTCTTATTGAATCAAGGACAATGAAAGTCAATGGCAGTTTTCTTTTCTAAAAAGTAGTAGAGTTTTCTTGCCTGGTGCTGAATCGACCCTATGATGGGGAAGACCGAATCGGAAAGCTGCCTGGTCAGTGTACAACTGCTTTGACTCTGACTGAATGGTGGTAGTGGAATAATGGATTGCATGAACCTTGGATCATTCACCAACATCTTTTATGGACTGAAGTCCCCTGGAGCATGTGATAGGTCGCACAGCAACACCTCTTTACACCAGAGCAGTAGCCAGGCTTTCTAGCACCTAGGGCAAAGGTTCAAAATGCCCTAAAATCTGTCTCTAAATCTGGTTAAAAACAGAGGCTCGGTCACACACATCTGCAGAAGTATGCTTAAGCTGCACCACCAAGCACCAAGATGCCTCTGTGGGGTGCAGTCCTAACTCTAATCCCTGAGAGCACCATTTGGGACATACAATGCAATAGATAAATTGGTAGCAGGCTTACCTGAGGTTGCCCTAAAATCTCGAGTGCCGGCCATGGGGTAGAAGGGTCGAAGACCTCGCAGTACAGCCTACACCGCAGTACAGCCTAGACCCCGCACCCCACGCCCCCTCCTTGTTTTCTTTTGAATTTGTGCAAGCACATGGGGTGTGGGGTCTAGGCTGTACTGCAAGGTCTTTGACCCTTCCACCCCATGGGCTGCAAGCGAGGTTTTAGGGCAACCTCAGGTAAGCCTGCTACCAATTTATCTTTTGCATTGTATGTCCCAAATGGGGTTCTCAGGGATTAGAGTTAGGACTGCACCCCACAGAGGCACCTTGGCGTAGTGGTGCAGCTTAGCATACTTCTGCAGATGTGTGTAACCGAGTCCTCTGTTTTTAACCAGATTTAGAGACAGATTTTAGGTTGGTCTGCAAGCTAACAGGGTTGAGTGCTGTGGCTCCTTTAAGACTTTTATAGTTTAACCTGAAGCCACACATCAAGCATTCTATTTTGGACCTAATTTCTAATATTGGAAGCTGGCAGAAGCAGGCACTTGTCATAGAACACAATTTACGGCTTCACATCTAGATTGTTCTGTGATCAGTAACACAAAGGCAATGTGAGAAGCCACATATGGTCGGCAGGTTGACAGACGAGGATACTCCGGGAAACTTATTAGGATGCAAAAAATGAATAGAAATATCCTCTGCAGCCACTGGTCCTGCTTAGTGTGTCTGTGAAAAGTGAGCTGTGAGTTACCCATTTGCCATAAAAACATATGGGCGGTGAGCAGTGAGACTGTAGTAACCGGTCAGTATAATTCTACGTTAATGTTCTGTGAACATGTGACAGGACATGTGCTGATTATAAGAACGAAAAAGTTCAACTTTAAAAAAAAAAGTATAAAATGATTTAGGGACTGTTCTCAAACGGTTTTCATCAAGTACCACCTGGGGGGTACGTATGGATTGTCAGCCCCCTGATACCATTTAAAGAATGCAGAGAAGAACCATTTAAGGAGCTGGAAATGCACAAAAACCTACCTTAATATGTTTCATCGCCTCTTGGAGCAGTTTTGCAATTATGGAGCAATTTAGGTTTGGGCAAAGTATAAATGGCAGCAGATTTCGGATACAGGTCAGTCAGCAGCCTTGCCCGTTACCACCTGATAGGATCTTGCATACCACCGATAGTACCCGTACCCCTGGTCTATAGGGTGCTGATAAAGGTTGTCCATGAGAGGTTTGGGTATAATTCTTGGCTAATGAATGTCAAAGTCCTTCAAGGGTTTAGATACCTGGATTTATGGGTGTTGTACAGGTTATCTGATTTGGGATTGGGGCTGGATTTTAGGGTGAAGGTTTAGGGAAGCATCAGGTGTTATAAAATTTCCATCTAGATGGCTGCACTGACTTTTTTACGTGATATAACACAGTGGAGCAACAGATAACATGGCTCCACAAACCACCACTGACTGTGGATAATTCACACTGGACCTCTAGAAATTTGGATTGTGCTCCTCTCCAGTCTCCATCCCGGCTTTAGAACCTTGATTTCGAGCAAAATGTATTTTTTATCTGAAATCAGGACTGCGGACCAATGAGCAACACTCCAGTGCTTGGTCTCCTTAGTCCAGGTAAGAGGATTCTGATGTTGTCGCTGGGTCAGGAGTGGCGTGACAAAAGGACAGTTGTTACCCATTTCCAAGATATGTGTGTGGATTCCCGACATCTAAATTCACATCATCTTCCCCTAAATTCCTGAATGGCTGTCACAATGTTCCTGTGGATGAAAAGACTTTTAGAGAGATGTGACAAGTCCAGCAGGGTCTTCCAAGGCCGGTGTCTTGGATTAATAAGGAAGTGTGGCTGGGTTGCCCAAGGGTGTAGGCTGCAGTAGTAGCAGCCAAGGACAGTTAAATGACTCTGAGGAGCAGCAAGCAAGAGGTTCAAGTACTGAAGATACAGAGGGCCACCTAATTTCCTCTCCCTGTAGGGTCATGATTTTGGATGCCCTGCTTTGTGAAGCCCCCCAAATCCCCAGAAATGGAGCTCCGATCCAACGGCAAATGCGCAGGCCACAACCGCACTACGATATACACAAAACAGAAACAAAGCAGTTGTTTACCACTTGGGAAAGGTAAGTAATCCACAGTATGGAGCAGCTGAGGGTAGACGGTTGCCAATTGTCCAAGCAAGACCAATGGTGAAAACAAAGAGTTAACCCATGCACTTCACAGGCAATAAGGTAAAATATAAAACGTAACTTTTAATGGTCGTACTGTTGTTATAAGCTAGCTCTGACCTTCAACCCCTTGTTTTTGCCACCAACAACCACCAAATTGGCAATTACCACGAAAACACTCACATTTCCAGTGCTATCAACATGTATGACATATAGCCCAGACTGGAAGAAAGCCCATGCATGTGCCATGGGACCAGTGGAAAGGTATGTATTTAGGGTGATCTGGGGGGTTTTACACAGTGGGACATAGCAAATTGGGATACCCAAGGGACAAGAACCAAATCCCAGGATAGAAAAATCTCAGGTTTTGGTCCACTTTAGGGAAAGCTTTTGAGAAAACTTAGTTAACTTCACCAGACATAATAAATTGGATCTTGCTGATTCGGTCCAGTATGCCCGATCTTGCATACCGTCAAGATCTGGGTCTAATGACTGAGGAAATCCTGATCTGCCCCCCCCCCCCAAGTGCCACCCCGCCAATGTGGGCCACCAATACTAGCTCAAGGAGTTAGTCCAGACCACACCCCTCTCTATTGATAGCTTGAATGGCACTCTCAGAGCTACCATTCAAGCCCAGCTAAACCCTCCCTCCTTCCCACCTGGCCTTCTCCTAGCAAGCACTCACGATCCCAGCACAAACAGCTGCCCACCCTGGACCAAAGCCAGCTCCAAGGGCCACGCCCACATGCGTCAGAAAAGAAATCATAAGGTAAAACTGTAAACCTTCCTATCCCGGACATTTCTGCTTCAATTTAAAATGGAAAACAGTTTAGGACGGTGCCAAAAGTAGCCGGACACAATGGTCTAACAATTGCCATTGCCTGTTCTATCACTTTAAAGAGGAATATCAGACCTGAAATAAAGACGGGCCGATTACCCCCCCCCCCAATCGGCCCCTACTTACCTTTTGGATTTCCAGCTGTTTCAGGGCCCGATCCTCCCCCCCTGTTGGTTTAGCCATCTGTGAGTGACAGCACAGCTTTAGCCATGCTCTTCAAAGTCCTGCGCTGCTCAGCGAAGTCTCGCAGGATTTTAGGCATCCCATGGGCACTGTGCAGGCGCGAGATCGGGGGCTGCGTGCAGTATGGGATGCAAGATGGTGCTCCCTGTCAGAAGGTCTCTCGGAATCCGAGGGACCAAGAAGATGGATAAATAGTGCCCAAAGGTAACTGAAGGAGGGGCAGCAGATCGGTAAGGTTTGGGGGGGCGGATTTAACCTCCCCCGATGTTCGTTTTTAATAATAATACAACAAATAATGTACAATTTATGTAAATATAAATTATATTAAATGTAATTACTCTTACTATAATAAAGGAGACCTCACCCGCTGACACGAAAAGACCGACAGGCAATTGAGCTCTATTAAATCCCTATTGAGATTGTACAATTATCTATTGTGGGTCCTGGGGCAACAAGATTCTGCTCACTTTAAGTGACTGTTTCCTTACTTTGGCCCCAACAATCACGCCCCCGGCCTCTGGACTTCTCCAGGCTGCTTTCATCTTGCCTCATTTGACTAACTGTGATTGACAGACTCTCTAAAGAGCCATGTTTGTCCCTCCCAGTCTGCCCCACCTTTCAAATAAGAAAAGTGGTGCACAATAGAGGGGGTTATAGATGACACCTAATGAGTTGTTCACTCTTATCTGGGCCCGTGTGCTGTCACTATGAAACTATAAGCGGACGAACATAAATGGAAGTGGAAAATCACAATTGAGACACATTTAGGGCTGGGCAGCTGCATATAAGTTCTCACAGGAATGGAAGATTATCTAATATAGGCATCAGAAATAGTCGGCAGCAATAAAAAGAATAATTCAGGAAACCATTAGTTTTAATTAAATAGGAGTGAGTCACTTTATATTATATTATATTATTTCTATTTTGGATCATATGGGCAAGATATACCAGTATTACGCTGTATATTAGGAGGGCATTGTGTAATACTTACCTAAGAGAGCCAGTTAGGACCTATATTTTTTTGGCAGCTGATTTATGTGTTTTTTAGATTTGTCCATGTATATAGCTGTGATCTGATTTATGTATTGCGTTTTCTCATTCAATTAAAGGTATTTACACGTCTTAATACTCTTTTGGTCTGTGCTGCCTTTTTTGGATAAGGACCTTTTAGGGCCGATCTGGTGGTCCCTATTTTGTTGTTTCTTAGATAGTTGACACAATTGTGTCTTGGTCCTTTGTAGGCCAGTACCCATTTGATATTTGTGATTGAGTACTAGCTGTGCTGAACCCCAACCTTTTTGTGTATAGTATTAGTATATAAAATATTAGAGAAGGTATGGCAAACCAGCAGGCCCAGCACACACAGCTTCCTTCACAAGTAAAACTTCATTTTTAATCCATAATCTTAAAAATCCATGAGCGCAGAATTGCCCTCAGGAAGGGAAAAAACTGTGATGCACTTCAGATCATAAAAAACCTTCATCGTCTTTAGTTATAGGATCTGAAATGCATCACCGTTTGTTCCCTGACCTAAGGGCAATTCTACAATCATCAATTTTCAAGACTATCGGGTCGATTCATGGTCGTGCTCGGGCTTCTGCCTGAGTCATGGTGGCCAGAATAGGATGCACATTTTTTTTGCACTAATTTGTGCACTAGCGTTTGCCAATGTGCCAATTTGCGCCTTTGAAATCTTCCGCTAGCGTCATTTTTGCGCACCAAACTGTTACCGGCATCTGATTTATGGTGTGTTTAGAGGGCAGAAAAGCGTGTGTAAATGTGAATTTCCTCCAGCAAATAAGCGTAGGAAACTGCCGATTCCAATGAGTAACAGGCTTATTTCATTCCGAAAACACATGCCAGCAGCGTCCGTGTCAGCTGCAAGTTCTTTCTAGGGATTGAACCCCTTTTAAAAAAAAAAAAAAAAAAAATGATAAAAGGTTGTCCGAAATCACAAAAATGAAGGTCCAAACAACAAAAAAGTGTATATTGTACACCAAAGTTTAACAAAAAAAAAAAAAAATTATAGTTGAATTATTAAGCATTAATACGCAAACCAAACAGGGGAGGGAGGGTTAAAGAGATCTGGGACAAAACATTGGGCAAAAAAAGCTGACTAAAACCCACATTTTTAACAAGCATCCCCTGAATTTCTCCTCCCATGAAGATATCCCTTTGTGGTGATTGGTCCACTTACCTGGGGCATCCTGATTTGGGATGCCCTGCTGTGTGAGCCCCTCCGGATAGCCTCGAAGTTCACTCTTTCGTGCGGGTCCCACGGTGCACGTTCTGGCTCTTGTCCAGTGGCATAGCGAAAGGGGAGAGGCCGCATCCCTGGTTTCTCTGCAGTCTGTGGCTCACTCCCGTCTCCAGTCTATCTGGAGCACACCTCAGCCGCGAGATGTAAAGGATGCCGGAAAGGTACATTTTTACAGCTATTGGGGGGTTTCTTCCTAAATTTGGATGCTCCCTAGAGAGCGAATCATGCTGGAGTCTTTTCAGCCAGCTAAACAGTTGATTGATAAACTTTAAAGTGGACAAAAACCCAATTTTTTGGCTCACCCTACAGACAGTATGTTTTTGGCTGGATTCACCATCCTGTCTTCTCTCATTTCCCAGACTACTGGAGGTTTAAGTGGCAGGACCAATGATTGCTGTATTGCATCATGACCTTAGCGTCTAGAATTTTAAAATGCTATTGTTGAAATCTCGCAGCACTGGATCCTTTAACATTATGGGGGTTATTTAAGAAGGGATAGCGGCAGGTAGCGCTTCGTAGCCGCAGGCAGCGTCTGGTGAACGCCGGGCGCTGTACGCAAAACCACATTTAGGAAAGCGAATCTGGTGAACGACTCTAACAGCGCCATGTAGTGTCACATGCTTTACCAGAGGTGGCTCAGTGTATAGCGCCGGCGCTCTAGGTATGTAGTACCTGTCGCTCTGTAGCGCTCTCCCATACATTTCAATGGGCTTTCATTTGTTTGTGTTTAAATAGCGTGTTTGGCTATTAATTTTTTTTTTTTTGCTCAAATCATTGTGGGACCTCCTGGCTGCAAACAAAATACTTTTGTAATTTTTTTTGAATTTTTATATTTTTATGCAGAATTGTCATTACAGGTCTGGCACTAAATTGTTAATTTTAGGCTGCTGTTCCAGTTTAGTATCATGGTCCAGCCACCTTAGCAAAAATAAGAGTATATACAAGCTTTATGGGCCAGCCACAAGCCGATTTAGTACTTTTTGGGAGTTGTGATGAATATTACTTAATAAGAGATCAGAAGAATGATGTAGAAGATGGGTTAGAGAAGAAGTGTTAGATTAGGAGATTTGGTAGGCTACCCTAAAAAGAAGCATTTTTAGGGAACGTCTAAAACCATTGATTGGTATTATGAGTTGATCTAAAGGAAATTAATTTTTGATTTTACTTTATTGCGAGCCGCGTAAGAAAAATTCTCACTGCTGCTCTAAACTTTTCAAATCTTATAGATAACCTCCTTCATCTGCTAGAAGCTAGTAATGCTCATCATATTAAATATCTAAAAACAATAAATGTAATAAGTATATACAAAATTAATCAAAGTATACTGACAAGAAAAAGGGTTTTCCGTTAAAAATGGCACATATCAAAGTTACGTAGACTAGTAAGAAAGAGCATCAGCTACGATGTTCCTTAATAAATAGGCCATGATGTCAGAGTAATTATACATTTTAATCAGTCAAATACAATGCAGAAAAAAAGTATGCATATAAAATTGCACCTTGAATAATTAGCACTGAACACTGGTGTTGTTAGCGATAACATTACCCTGAAAGCTTTGGCCTATTTTATATCAAACCTTTGCAGGAGAGTTTAGGAACCCTTAATTTGGCATCAGCAATTCCCTTGTTCCTTTAAAAAGGATGAGTCGATCTTTAAAGCCCCGAAAAAAAAAATTAGAAAGAAAGAAAAGATAAAAGCCGGCCCGGAGTATGAACATCAAAGACTTGTTAATGACTAGAAATACCATTAGGCTTTGCAAGTCTTTTGTTTTAACCCCCTCCCCAATATCCCTTCACCTGCAAAGTGTTACAAGGCTTTGTTCACAAATGTAAATCTTCCATTACCATCAACAGCAAATCAGAATGTGAAATGTACCCCTTTAAGCTGCGTACAGTACTAAAAATAAGACATTGACGCCGGCCGCCATTCCCTAAAGGTATCTACTGTACGGCCAGGGATGCTGAGCTGAGTTCTGTTGATTGCAAATGAGCTTTGCTTGAAAGGAAGGGCTGGAGCTTTTGTTATTGGAGAAATAGAAGGTAATCAGCAACTATGAAAGACTCGCATAAGAAGCTCAGGCTGCGCACAAGTAAGGAGGGAAAAAAACGCCTGGCAAAATCAGAGCGTGAAATTCAGATTAGTCCTCCACTGGCTCCTAGAAGAAGGGGGTAGTTGGGGATTGGCATGGCCGAAAGGTAGAACCTGTTTCATGTGGGCTTTGAAACGTCATCTAGCTGATGGCAGAGGCAGCTGCCTTTCTAAAATTCTTTGAACCTATTCTTAGGTGGTATCAGTGCAAAATACATAAATATCAGAACTTGTTATACGAAGCCAAGAGAAACAGGAATCTGGCCCAGGAATAAAGTTTGCGAAAATTCTGAGAAATAATCCCCTTAGGATATTTTTGTAATCAATTTGGAATCACTTTGGTTTGGTATGCCCTGCTGTGTGAAACCCCAGCCGCTCGGCCAAAGGTACCTGTCCTCGGTCCAATGGCACATGCACAGACGCTCGTCCAATCAGCTTCTCCGGTCGTGCATATTAATGTGCGGTTAGAGAAGCTGAATGGAATCCCCAGCCGCACACATCGGCGGCACACAGCATCACTGGCATCTTTCGGCTGTACGTGGCCACACACAGCCATTCAGTTATGGCAGGCATGGCCGCACACAGCCGAGAACGGATGCGAGTGATGCCGTCCACTTTAAAGTGAACCAAAACCCACTACTGATACAAGATCACATTATCTATCTCCTCTCCCTCAAGTGGAAAATAAATCATTATTTTTGCTTACCCTGACATGCTGTAAGCCCCATTTTGGTCTTCCAATCAGGGGCACCCAGTAATCGTATCGCAGCCCAGGGGCGGCCATTTAGAGATTCACTACTAGCGCCACGTATTGCCAGATGAGCATCTGTATTGCAGCGCTTAGAGCAACCGCTAGTAGACGCTGTGAGCGGGTGTCAGGCGCTGTAACATAGTGTTGCAGTCGCTGCAGTAACCTGGCGCGCATTGATGAATGCGGGCCAGGTTACTACAGCAAAAATTATTTTTTTTATTTGTTCAATTAAAAAAGCTCACTCAGATGTAAACTTCAGTTCACACTGAAAGCACACCCAAAAGGTAACCTTGCTTCACCAGATCTTTAGCATGACCCCGATTAGTATCAGCAGGATTGGTGCTGCATACAAATCAACAGAAATACATGGGTATGACCAGGTCTAATTTTTCTTTTGTAAATAAAGTATTGACAATAAATGCCTAATTTAATTCTTTTTGGTACAGGAGAGAAAATAAAGAAGGGATATAATGGAAAGAATATAAACCATATTTAACAATAAATATACATTTGTCACTGACAACTCCTAGCTTAAGGAGGCGCCAGCTCAGAGTCCATAAGAATGGGTAAAATACAGATAAAATACAACTATGCTATGCGCTATGCACACCTTGCAGTTTTTCAAGAAAAACAACTCTTAACATTTGAAATACCCTCCACACACAATAGGGTCGATTCAAAGAAACATGTAACAGCTTGGATTTTGGTGCCGATCATCCTATTTTTCCCGTACGCTCGTGTGTTCGTATGAACTTGCGAGTGATTCTATAAGCAAATACGTTTCTATCCTAAAATATACGTCCGTTCGTATGGCAGTTCGGGAATCAGACCTATGTCAGTTTCCATCCTGAATTTTCTGTTTCATTTCTCAGGTTGCAACATTGGTTTTGCCCTTTTTCCTTTTTTGTCTGGACGTAAATCCTTCTGATTTTGCGGCTGCGCACTACAAACTTACCTCATTAAAGTGCATTCTAAATATTTGGTCTTTTATTTTTCTTTATTTCATTCATTTTGTAGTAACCAACCATTAATGAATGCATTTGCATAAGTAAATCTTACTTTGTTTAATTTTTAGTTAACTTGCATTTGTTACTTGTGGATTTAATTTTAATATTTTGGCTTCAAATGGTACAACTTAAAATTTTGGGTGTGGTTACCCACACCCTCTATATACAGATTGCTCTCAAATATAAAAAAACACCCAGCAACTTCTGCATGTTATGAGTCTAGAAACAGCCAAGATGGCGGCTCAGGTATTCTCGGGCAGCCTGCAAACAGAAAGGGCCTTGTGACTGTGTTGCTCTGCATTCTTTGATTTCTGACCTTTCCGTGCCCCCAGCTCTGCTGTGTCTGTGCAAAATACAGCAGTAACCCACATCCTGCACTTTATCCCGCTCTCCTCTCCTCAGTAAGTGTGATGCATCTGACCAAAGATGTGCTTAAATAATTAAACAAAGCAAAGGTAAACAACTACACCAATAAATGCAATCTAAAAATATTATTCTAGTACATTAATTTTAAAATAAATAACAAAGGACATAAGTTTCTTTAATTAACGCAAATATATTGCAAAATAAAGGTTTACATGCAAAGGACTAATTAAGGTCCACATTAAAATGCTTTTATAAGGCATACATGAATCAGGTATGCATTGCTATACAATTTATGGCCTCGGCCATGCTGATACATGCAGTTCATTGGAGCTCAAGACGCGCAGACTCCTCCACATAGCCAAAAAACCTGTTCACGAACAGCAATCCGACTGCTAAAAGGTGTCGGCAGTGGCTTTCTTTTAAAACGTATTTAGAGGTTTGAAAACTGTTCTCTGAATCACACCTAAACACATTCGATTATCCTAAGTTTTACGTTTTGATCCTAAGTTTTACGTTTTGATCCTAAGTTTTAGGATTTGATCCTAAGTTTTACAGTTTGATCCTAAAATTTAGGAACGAACTTCCGCTGATCATAAGAGCATATACGCATTCGTACGTAGGCTCGTGCGAGTCGGAAATGGCCAAAAAAACATGAAAAAATGACTAACACCCACCCAAACTTATGATTTTCGATCCGAAATCAATTAACTTTTGCTCTTTGAATCGAGGGGTATATATTCTCTGGAAGTACATACCTAAAGCTTTCTAGGTGTACCAGGCTTGTTGACATGGGTGCGGGGCTGCATCCTTTTTGGGGCAAATGTTAAATAGGATGCTAGCTGGTGGCCGCATTGGCGCTATTGTTTTTGGATTTCCTAAATCGAACGCTGCTGAGGCCCAAAAAGTGGCACTAAATGGTGCTGACGCTTTTTAAATAAGGCTCCCAATGTCAGATACCCCCTAGGAACAAGAATTTCGAATAGTGTAACCCCAGGGAGATCAATTAGAATGTTACCAAAATAAGTAGCTCACAGGCCTTGTAGTACTTTTTAGACAAGAAGGAATCACGTTTTACTTTTAACTACACATTGATTTACTGAAAATCCAAAGGCCACTGCTCTGCTCTCATTCTTCTTGACCTATCCTCTTCTTTTGACACAGTCGACCATGCTCTGCTTCTCAATATTCTCTCTTCTCTTGGAATCCAAGGTCGCACTCTCACTTGGATCTCCTCCTATCTCTCTGATCGCACATTTAGTGTATCTTACTCAAGCAAACAACATCCTCTCCCCGACCTCTGCCTGTTGGTGTCCTAGGTCCTAGGTCCCCTACTTTTTTCAATATGCACTTCTGGTCTCGGACAACTAATAACTTCACTGGGCTTCCAATATCACTTTTATGCAGATAACACTCAGATCTACCTCTCTGGCCCAAATCTCTCTTCCTTCCTCTCTCGCCTTCCTGACTGTCTAACCACCATCTCTTCCTTCATGACATCTCGCTCCCTTAAACTGAACATGGACAAAACAGAACTGGTCATCTTCCCACCATCTCACTCCCCTTCCCTCTCTAACACCACAATCTCTGTAAATACTCTTACAATAACTGCAACTCATCAAGCTCAGTTCCTGGGTGTCATTCTGGACTCCTCTCTCTCATTCACACCTCACATTCACTCCCTAGCCCTACCTCCTGTCGTCTTCAACTCAAATATATCTCCCGCATCTGTCCCTTCCTCTCATCTGATACCACTAAAATGCTAGTGCACGCCCTGGTCATCTCCCGACTGGACTACTGGAACACCCTCCTCTGTGGTTTGCCAGCAAGCAGACTGGCACCCCTCCAATCTATTCTAAACTCTGCTGCTCACCTCATCCACCTCTCCTCTCGCTTCTCCAACGCTGCTCCCCTCTGTCAATCCCTCCACTGGTTACCTGTCTCAGAGAGTTCAGTTCAAACTTCACACTAACCTACAAAGCTCTCTCCAACCATGCCCCTCCCTACATCCATCACTCTCCATCACTCCAAGCCTTTAACCCTTTAAACGCCAGCCACGTAAATTTTACGTGGCTGCCTCTCCAACCGTTAAACGCCAGCCACGTAAAATTTACGTGCCTGACTTTCCCCATTAATAAAATAAAAAGTATAAAAAAAATCACTTACCTGACCCCTTGTTTGATTCATCCGGGTCTCCTCTTCAGCCAGAGGGGCTCCGATCGGCGATTGGGGGTCCTCCGGCTGCAGGGGAGGGCCCGGAATAGGGTGCCCCCCCCGTTTCAGCAGCCGCCGGCATTTGCCTGCAAAAAAAAAAAAAAAATGACATTTACTCACCTCCGCTCCCGCCGGCTCCCGCCGCCTCTCCTCTTCATGGGGGGGGGGGCTCCGATCACCCCCCCCCCCCGGCTCTTCCATCTTCTGGAGGAGGGCATACAGCCCTCCTCCCTTTACCTCCTCCGATGGCGGCCGCCATCTTGGATTCTGGCCCCGCCCCTTCGGGGCGGGGGCGATGACGTCACCGCCGGGTGTCATCGGGGCACCCGGCAGTTCAGCTCTCAGATGCCGGTGACGGCTGGACAGGGAAGGAGGGAGGTAGGCGATCCTCCGATCGCCTGCCTCCCCCCTCCTCTGCCCAGCCGTCACTGACAGCAGATCGCCGAGGGACACAGGAAATGAAGATCGGGGGTAAGTAAAGTAAAAAAATTTTTTTTTTTTTAATAAAGTGTTTAAAAAAAAAAAGTGTCTGTCTTTTTTTTTTTTACTTTAACCCTTTGTGAACTGGTAAGGGGTCCATGTGACCCTTTATACCAGTTCACAGGGCTCGGGGGTCTGGCAAGTCACCTGCGCAAGCGGGTGACTTGCCATTAACCCCTGGCCCCCCAAATTACCTGCCTCCCCAAAGCCCAGGGGGGGGCAGAAGAGCCGTGGCCCTAGGCTATGGCGGCTTATAGCCGCAGGGCCAGGGGCCACTAAAGCTGGCCCCTGCGCCCTGTTCTACAAGCCCCCATAGCTGGTCACAGGCTGGTTACGCTGGGTAGGGGGGACCTCACGCCATTTTTTTTGGGGATTTTTAAGGGTTTTAACCCTTAAAAATCCAAAAAAAAATGGGGTCCCCCTCCCTTCGAGGGGGGACCCTATGTCATTTTTTTTTTTAATTAACCCTTTCTTACCTGTAACCCAGTAGGTATAAAAGGCTTCCAGCAGCAGCAGGAGAGCAGAAGCCTAAGTGATCAGCGTGGGACACATGGATGGATCGGAGGTAAGTATTAAAAAAAATATTAAAAAACATTTATTTTTTTTTAATAAAAATATTTTTAAATAAGTGTGTCTGTGTGTTTTTTTTTTACTTTTAACCCTTTGTGAACTGGTAAGGGGTCCATGTGACCCCTTATACCAGTTCACAGGGCTCGGGGGTCTGGCAAGTCACCTGCGCTAGCGGGTGGCTTGCCATTAACCCCTGGCCCCCCAAATTACCTGCCTCCCCAAAGCCCAGGGGGGGGGGGGCAGAAGAGCCGTGGCCCTAGGCTATGACGGCTTGTAGCCGCAGGGCCAGGGGCCACTAAAGCTGGCCCCTGCGCCCTGTTCTACAAGCCCCCATAGCTGGTCACAGGCTGGTTACGCTGGGTAGGGGGGACCTCACGACATTTTTTTTTTGGATTTTTAAGGGTTTTAACCCTTAAAAATCCAAAAAAAAATGGGGTCCCCCTCCCTTCGAGGGGGGACCCTATGTCATTTTTTTTTTAATTAACCCTTTCTTACCTGTAACCCAGTAGGTATAAAAGGCTTCCAGCAGCAGCAGGAGAGCAGAAGCCTAATGATCAGCGTGGGACACAGGGATGGATGGGAGGTATTAAAAAAAATATTAAAAAACATTTTTTTTTTTTAAATAAAGATATTATTTAAAAAGTGTGTCTGTGTGTTTGTTTTTACTTTTAACCCTTTGTGAACTGGTAAGGGGTCCATGTGACCCCTATACCAGTTCACAGGGCTCGGGGGTCTGGCAAGTCACCTGCGGCTAGTGGGTGACTCGCCATTAACCCAGAGACCCCCCATTACCTGCCTCCCAAAAAAAACTTAAAATTCCCCCAAGAAATGGTGGACCCCCCCCTCCGTGAAGGGGGACCCCACACCAATTTTTTTTATTTAACCCTTTATTATGTGGATAGTAGTTGTATTTTATTTGTAAATGTTATAAAGTGCTCTTTTCAGTTTATGGGATCACCTGGACAGGAACAGGGGGCTACCGATACATATGTGGTATCATTGTAATCAGGAGAAATGGGGCTTTCACATGCAATATGGTTTTCTTTAATAAAATAAATGTTTTTGTTTAAAATAAAGGAGACAATTTAAAAAATATATATTTTTTTATTTTTTAATTTTTTAATTTTTTAAAAAATATTTAAAAAAGTAGAAAAAATACAAACAAGACATTTCATGTTAAAGCCTAAACTCTGCCACAAAAAGAAAATATGCCATTTTCTTGGAAATTCCTGCAAAAATCACAGTTAAGCATCACGTAAAATGGTGAAAAATATCCTGTCAGGAGAGGGTGACAAAATCTCAAGTAGACTGGCAGTCAAAAGGTTACAGGTACCTATGCATGTTGGGTATTGTTCTGCTCGGGGGACCTTGCGCTTTCAGATTTAGCTTGTTTTTTCTTATTTGCGTATTGATATTTTAAGAAAAGGTGTTTTTTATTCTGCTTTTTTATACATTTTTTTGTAAAACCCTGTGCAACCTAAGAATTCTTCGAGATATTACTTCCAGAAAGATGAGCCCACTACAACAAGCTGGGTACGCTTAGAAAGCTTAACATGTGTATTTTCAGGGAATATATGGTTTATGGGGGATATTCCAAATGTAAAGGGTTGTTTTGGTAGAAAAAGCACAAGGTGCGCACTTTGTCTGCAGAGCTGAAAATCTGAAGTAAAACTACCGCTATGCGCATGCTTTACTTTGGGGTGTTTGGCAACTCTTTCCTTGACAGAACCTATGCATGTTGGGTATCGTTCTGTTCGGGGGATGTTGCTTTTTCAGATTTTCGGTTTTTTTCTGGTTTGCATATAGGTTTTTTTAGGAAAATGTGGTTTTGATTCTGCTTTTTTATTCATTTATAGGGAAACCCTGTGCAACCAAAGAATACATTGAGGGATTACTTCCAGAAAACTGCACCCATGTCAACAAGCCTGGTACGCCTAGAAATATTGAGGTGTGTACTTCTAGGGAATATATAGTTTGTTGGGGGTATTTCAAATGTAAAGGGTTGTTTTTCTTGAAAAACTGCAAGGTGCGCATATTGCATAGCATAGTTGTATTTTATCTGAAAATCCCCTAAAGCGTTGTTTCAATTTGGGGGAGTCTCCTGGGCAGGAAAGGGTGTCTACCTATACATATGTGGTACCGCTGTAACCGGAAGAAATTGGGGTTTCACACGCAATAAGATTTTATTGACAAACTTACATTTTTTATTACAAAAAAACACTAAAAATTGTAAAAAATAGTTTTTTTTTTTTTTTGCACAATTTTCACCCAAAAATATTGAGAATACACTTAGAAAATGACAAACAAGACATTTCATGTTAAAGCCCAGGCTCCGCTGAAAAAAACAATATATCACTTTCCTGGGAAATCCCTGGAAATCCCTTCAAAAATCACAGTTGAACATGGGGAGCGCAAAATAGGGCAAAATAATCTGGCAACAAAGGGTGACAAAATCTCAAGGTAGGCTGGCGGTTAAAGGGTTAAAAGTGCCCTCAAAACTCACTTCTGCAGACAAGCATTTAACCTGGCTTAAGCAACTCCTATAACCTTCAAATGGCACATGCAGCCGAACTTTAGCTCTACCACTTGTGATCCCTCTACCTTTTGACTGTAAGCTTACAAGGGCAGGACTCTCTTTCCTATTGTCTCCTGTGCTCTTGGTTTGAACCTCATGGCATCTCGTTTTGCATTGTTCACTGTACTATATGTTTTACCTTGTCTGTAATCATACCTTGTAAAGTACTATGGAAGATGATGGCGCTATATAAATAAACATTAATAATAATAATAATAATAATAATAATAATAAGGGCTGATATTCCTACCTTATTCTCAAGCCTCACTGAAAATGCAGCCAAGCTCATATGGGTAGTGGACGCGTTTCTGATGGACAGAACCAAGAATCCAAATCTCCAAAGGCACAGCTACACTCTCAGCGAGGCTCGAGGATAAGGTAAGAATATTGGGCATTCTGGGGGTGATGTGGGCTCCAACATTCTGGATTCCCCCCACATGCTGCCTTAATGCAGCGGTACCAACACCCATACCCGAAAGCGGGGAAAGGGGTATTGGTCCACTTAAAGAATTCACTTCAAGTGAGAGTTTCACTGTTCAATAAATAAAAACTACTACTTTTCTAAGGAGTAAAAAGTGCCATTGCCTTTCATTGTCTTCCTATCTGGTGATTCACTAACAGTGACATTCTCAAGTCTTTTTTCTCATTAATTGAATTTTTTACTACGAATATTTTTTGGTGCTCCCCAAGGGAGGGAGGTGTGGTTTTTCCATGTCCACTCCCAAAATTAGTGATTGTATTTACTGAGGTATGAGCACATCCCAAATGGACTAAGTAGTGCACCCCATAGCAACTGTTGAATTTTTTACTACCATGAGAATTTTTTTCAACTCTTTGTGATTCGAGGCCCATGTGTGACTAAACGCTTTATAGGCCAGTAATTCAGTGGTGAGATAATGTAGCAGTGAAGACAGTTCAGATAAGGTTAGTAGGACACAAATATAAAACACTGCCTCTGATTATTCCCAGAAATACAGGTACAGGAAATGTTCTATGTTTAAAGCATTTTTGTGGGATAAAAACAAAATACACCTATACTCACCCTCCTCCCCATCTTAAACCTTTGCGGTCACGGCACATGAAACTGTCCTCCCCTCTCAGTCTGACAGGGTGACCTGCCGCTAATCACAGGGGAGTAGACTAAGGCCCGGATTAGACCAGAGAGTTACCCCTGGTCCTAGTGATTGGCCGGCGGAGGCCACGTTACCATCAGCAGCCAATCGCTGGAACACATTTCGCCCAAACATTGAGGTGTAGGTAAGGATTTTGGAGGGTTGAGGAGGTTTATGCGCAGAAGGGCTCCAGTAGTCTGTATGCCCCCCCAGAAGTCAGAATGTAGCCCCACAGCTTTTAGGTAGACAATTGGTGTGGGTCCGCTTTGAAGAGGACCAAAACCACCAAGGAATTTTGGTTCATGCCCCTGGGCAAGGAACAAAACATGAAATGGTCAAAATCCCTGGTCTTGTTCCACTTTAATCATAGATGGTGCTGCCATTGTCATCTTTATTGCTCTTTTTGCTTCGTCCAGATATCCACCCAGGTAACACCCCTCCAATTAAAAAAATAGACCATAGAAAAACTGGCCAATCCTTTGCTGAAAGTGAGGCTTACCCAGCTCCCCTGCTGATAGGCCACCGGCCATGGCAACAGGGATTCATTGTCGGACAGCAACGGCTGCCCCATCTGATCCACCTGTCACAACCAAGGGGTTTATTCATCAAGGGATATCGGCAGGTAGTGCCTTGTAAGCGGCAGGCAGCGTGTGGTGAACGCTGAACGTTCTGGTGAGTGACTCTAACAGCACCATGTAGCGTACAATTCATCATTACAGGCGGCTCAGCGTATAGCGCCGGTGCTTTAGCTTCCAGAGCACCAGGTATTACCTGTCGCAACCTGACAGCCTCCCATACATTTCAATGGACGTTACTTTTCTTCTCTTTAAACATGGTTTTCTTTTTTTTTTAATAAAATAATTGTGAAACCTCTCCTGGGCTGGAATAGATCATTTTTGAAAACCTTTTTGATTTTTTATATTTTTATGCAGAATTGTCATTACAGGTCTGGCATTAAAGTATTAATGTAACAATGTTACAACAATGTCATTCCATGTGTTTCGCTTGGTTACTAGTGGATATAAGTAAAAAAACGGACTTTAATCATATAGCTTCTGGCGCTATGGGCTACAGCGACACAATTTTGAGCGCCTGCGTTCTGTGAGTGTGGAGTCGCTGAGAGACGGCCGCACTGAGCAGTCGCTGCCATTCGCTCCTTGCAACGCTGTACTGGTGTTAGAACGCCCAACATACATCTCATTCATCAATGCCGGCCAGGTTACTACAGCGACTGAGGCGCTCTATTACAGCGGCCGATAGCGGATCACAGCGTCTACTAGCGGTCGCTCTAAGCATGTCTGTACGGACGCTCATCTGCCGATACCTGGCGCTAGTCATGAATCAGCCTGCAAGCGTTATCCACCATCTAGCCCAGTGGTGGTGAACCTATGAAGCTTGGCAGCACACGGAACCCTCTCTGTGGGCATGTGCCATTGTCCCAGTACACGCTTTTAATGCATCGGCTCCGCTGCACTCCCCCCCAGCAAAGTACTAATGCCATTTATTATTAGATCTGGTCCTCCACACTGGTCCTACTGGGAAAAACAACTGCAACACAGGTCAGGTGATGTGTGGGAGGGGTCAGCCCTGCACCTATCAAATGTCAGTGCAGGCACACAAGTATGCATCTACTGGGAGGGGTGCTGTAATTGTGTACACTGTGACAGCACCCCTCACCCAACCCCCCCAGTTGCTGAACTAAACCCTTCACCTCACCCCCCAGCTGCTGACCTAAATCTTTCACCAAACCACCCCCGGTTGCTGACCTAAACCCTTCACCCAACCCCCAACTTTTGAATATCTTGGGCTTTGGTCCTTTCCCCCTGGGAACCCCGATCGGGGTGTCCCCCTGTGTGAAACCCCCCAGATCGCCCGAAAAATTCAATTCTGTGATTACTCACCTGTAGAATTGTTTTTACGATGTACAGCACGGCTTGCTTCATTTCAATTCTTTACATGTGGGTAATCCGCCACAGGTGGCGCAATCGACTGCAGGAAGACTTGTGGCCCCTCCCGGCCCATAAAAGGGCCAGAATTACCCAGAAGACCTCAGTGTTTGAAAGCAGTAATGCAAGAAGCCAGGAGGCAAGCACCATGTTAGTAAAACACAGCCCACAAAAAAGAAACTCTCTCAACAAAAATCACCATAAAAAGGCAAAAGAGAACAACGATAACAAGGGTGGGATGAAGCAAGCCGTGCTGTACACCGTAAACACAATTCTACAGGTGAGTAATCACAGAATTGTATTTTTCCAGGTGTACAGAACGGCTTGCTTCATTTCAGTTCTTTACATGTGGGACATCCAACAGCAGTGTCCAAAAAAGAAGGGTGGGATCCCCAGAGAGCAATGGCAGGCAGTTCAAGCCACTACCGCCTGAAGCACCTTGTGGCCAAAAACAGTGTCAGCTGAGGCCTTAACATCAACTTTGTAAAACTTGGAAAAAGTATGAACCGAAGACCAAGTAGCGGCCTTACAAACCTGTTCAACTGAAGCCTGGTGCTGGAAGGCCCAAGAGGCAACAATAGCCCTAGTGGAGTGAGCTGTAACACGGGAAGGGGGTTCCTTCCCCTTAGCAGAGTATGCTTGCACCACCGCCTGTCTAATCCACTTACTGATAGTGGATTTGGCTGGAGGCAAGCCCTTCCTAGGTCCGGAAGGAAGGACAAAAATAGAGTCAGACTTCCGAAATGACTCAGTGGCGACCAAATAATACTTGAGTGCCCTGACCACATCCAGAGAATGAAGGTTCCGTTCCTTGGAATTAGCAGGGGCAGGACAATAGGAAGGTAAGACAATGTCCTCATTGAGATGAAAGGCAGAAACAACCTTGGGCAAGAATTCCGGCTTAAGACGGAACACCACCTTATCCTGATGCCGCTCAAAATAAGGAGGTTTCATGGAAAGCGCCGCCAGCTCAGAGACGCGATGCACCGAAGTGATAGCAACCAAAAAGCCCACCTTAGTCAGAATAGAAAGAGCAGCATCGCACAGGGGCTCGAAGGGGGGAACCCTGAAGAGCAGAAAGCACCAAGTTCAAATCCCACACTGGTAGCAGAGGCTTACGCGGTGGACGTACATGAGTGACTTCCTGGAAAAAGGTTTTGACAAGCCTATGATTAGCGAAAGATCTTTGGAAAAAAATTGCCAAGGCAGAAACTTGTCCCTTGAGGGTACTCAGTTGTAGACCCAACTCTAGACCGTGTTGAAGAAACTCCAGAATCCTGGAAAGGGAGAAGGTGCGGCAAGGGAAGGCCTTAGACTCACACCAGGCAATGTGAGTGTGCCAGACCCTGTAATAAATCATAGAAGAGGATTTTTTCCGAGCCTGAATCATAGTACTGAGGACCGAAGTCGGCAAACCCTTATTCATCAGGATGGATGTTTCAGCAGCCAAGCCGTCAAAGCCAGCGTTTGTAAATTGGGGTGGCGCAGCTGTCCCTGAGTGAGTAGCTCTGGAACGCTGAGCAGGACTTATTGATCCACCGCCATCTGGATGACGTCTGCAAACCATACCCTCCTCGGCCAGCGGGGGGCCACTAGGATGGTCGGTACCCCCTCCTGGGCTATCTTGCGCAGCACACGACTCAACAGAGGGAAGGGAGGAAAGACATAAAGGAGTCGAAATTCCTGCCAAGGAAATGCCAGCGAGTCCGTGACGAAGGCCAGAGGATCTCTTGACAGGGATACGAATCTCGGAAGCTTGTGATTGTGACGGGACGCGAACAGGTCTACGTCCGGCTGACCCCAGCGGCGACACAGGGCATGAAAGATCTTGTTGTCGAGAGACCATTCCCCTAGGCGAGACGTCCCTCTGCTCAGGGCATCTGCCTCGTGGTTCTCCACCCCGTGGATGTAAACCGCCGAGATGGAGGGAAACGTCTCCTCCGCCCAAGACAATATCAGGGACACTTCCTTGAGGGCTCGTTTGCTCCGAGTCCCTCCCTGATGATTGATGTAGGCGACCGCGGTCTGATTGTCCGAGTGGACCTGGACCGCACTACCCCGAAGGTGGGGAGTCAACTGGAAGAGAACCAACCTGATCACTCTGAACTCCAAGAGATTGATAGGCGTGTGGGCCTCTTGAGGGCCCCACTGGCCCTGGAACTTCAACGATTGCCAAACCCCTCCCCAACCGGTCAGACTGGCGTCTGTGGTGACAATCTCCCAGAGCACGGAGGCAAAAAGGACCTGCCCACTAGAAGATGAATTCCTGCTCCTGACTCCGATCCCAGACAGTCAAGAGATTCAACTCATGTGGAACTGAGCGAAAGGCACAGCCTTGAAGCAAGACACCAGGAGACCCACCAACTGCATTCCACTGCACTCCACTGCATGGAGGGATGAGGGCAAACCAACAAGGCCCGCGCCTGCATCTGAAGGGCCTCCACCTTCTGCTGAGGAAGAAACACCTTGACCTGAGAAGTATCCAGCGTCATTCCTAGGAAGGATCTTACCGATGAAGGAGAGAGAGAAGACTTGGGATAATTGATCACCCAACCGAAGGACTCGAGGGTGGACACTACCATCCGAGTATCCCTCTCTGCCTGACGCAATGATGGAGCTGCAATCAAAAGGTCGTCCAAGTAAGGAAGAACCTTGGTGAACACCCGGGGGGCCGAGGTGATGCCGAACGGCAAGGCCACAAACTGGTAGTGTTGATCCCCCAGAGCGAACCTCAGGAACCACTGGTGTCCCAGGAAGACAGGAACAGATAGGTGCAGATAGGCATCCTTGATGTCCACAGTGGTCATGAAATCGCCTGGCCGAGAGAGCTCACCACCGACCGTAAGGTCTCCCTGCGGAAGTGTTTGAACCTGACAAATCTGTTGAGACCCTTTAGATCCAGGATGGGTCTCAGAGAACCGTCCTTCTTGGGCACCGTGAACAGGTTGCAGTAGAGCCCCCGCCTCCGTTCTTGAAGAGGCACATGGCAAACCACTCCTGATGACAGAAGATGTTGAATGACCAGCCTCAGGCCCTGCGCCGTCACAGGATTTTAGGAGATCCGGGACCGAATGAATCTTGGGAGCGGCCAAGCTGCCAGCTCTATCTTGTATCCGGAGGACACCAACTCCTGAATCCACCGGTCCAAGACGTGTTGCCTCCAGACGTGAGCAAAGAGCCGAAGCCGTCCCCCCACCCGGCTGGGTGAGGGCGCCCCCTCATGCCTGAGGGGCCTTGGAAGGGAGCTTAGGCTTGGATCCCCAGGCAAGGCCGGGACGACCTCAGGCTCTACCTCGCCCCCATGAGTCTCTGCGGCCACCAGAGAAGGAAGATCCTCGTCCTCCCCGAGAGGGACGAAAGGAAGAAGAGCCCGAAAAGGCCGTACCTGCTTCCGACATTGAGGAAGTCTCCCGTCCTTAGCCAGGCGGTCCCACCGTTCCCCGAACAGCCAACGTCCCAGGAAGGGAATACCTGTGACAGCTTTTTTGGCGGCAGCATCCGCTGCCCACTGTTGTAACCAGATAGAGCGATGCAGCGTGACCATCGCAGCCGAAGCCCTACCACCAAAACGGACGGTGTCATCCATGGCCGATATAACAAAGGCAAGGAAGTCCATACAAGCCAAAAGCTCCCCATACTCCTCTGCTCGCTTGTGAGATTTGGCAATATCCACGAGATGCCTTACCTTCTTCTTAATGGCCTTGGAAACAATGGACGCAGCACAGACAGGGCGCAGACCGGTTCCCACAGAAGTGAAGGCGTGACAGGCTAGCTGATCCATGCGCCTGTCAACATGATCATGCAAGAAGGAAGTCTCAGGAGACGGCATAATGGAGGTATTGGAGAGCCCCAGAACAGGAGCATCCACTTCCGAAAAGGGATACCGTCTGTCCAGACCCCTAGGCACCGACGACAACCTATTAGGCTTCTCCCATTCCTTAAAAATTATTTTAGAGAAGTGGCCTTGTTCAGGAAAGACAAGGAGCTGTCTCTCCGGCCGAAAAAGGTCCCCCTGTTTCTTCTTGGCCGCCTTAGGAGGAACAATGTGCAGAGTATCAAGTACCGCTGACAACAGCTGCTTAGTATCATCCTGGGGCCACTCGTCCTCGTCAGATGAAGACCCGTGGCGACTGTCAAGGTCCCCCCGACTACCCCCGGAGGAGTCGGACCCCTGGAGCAACTCACCCTCCTCAGCGGAATCTCGGCCACCGAAGGCCTCATAATCCTCATCGTCATTGGCAAAAATGGCGCGAGGCGGCTCCAATTGCCGCTTCTTAATCTTGGCCTTGCCAGCGGCCGAACACGCCAACTGACACTCAATGCTAGCCAGTCTGAGCTCAAAATTACTACACGAGTCCCTGCTGGCTCCCACTCCCCCGCGCTTCCTTCTGGCCCCTAGTACCCCCTCACTAGGCGTGGGGGAGTCGGCGAGGCCGGAGGAGCAATGGGACTGGGGCCCGCAACACTCGCCCCATCCTGATCCGCAATAGTACTCTGGGCGCAGGGCACACAAACCACGTTGCGACCACTCAGTGGGCATGTACCACACACAAGACAAAGCTTAGCAAGTCCCGGGGGTTTCCAAGCCCGCTACTCCCAGAAACCTCCATTATGGTGATTATGATAAGAAAGACAGGTCTCAAGGCACTAAGACACATAGACGTACAGAAAAAAACCCCAATTTGACTCTCAGCACCCTAACCCACAGGGCAGGAAAGGGTGGAAGGGGTGGGGTGGGGCGGGGGGGTGTTGTATGGACCGGGAGGAACCACAAGAATCGCAATATGGGACTCTGAAAGACACAAAAGGGAACAGATAAGCGCCCCACAGCGCATGCACAGCCAATATAAAACACAATAATAAAGGTACCAACAAGAAAAGACCAGACTCACGGACCAAAAGGGAGCCAGCTGAAGAGCCTGTGCAGCCTGTCAGCAGACCAAGGTGCGACGGCGTGAGGTAAAAACGGGAACTTTACCTCAGGAAACTCTGTGGGGAGAGTGGTGCCGGCAGTCCATGGAGAGAGAGAAAGAGACCATCTTCGCAGTCGGACTGCAGGAGAAGACTGGGGTCTTCTGGGTAATTCTGGCCCTTTTATGTGCCGGGAGGAGCCACAAGTCTTCCTGCAGTCGATTGCTCCACCTGTGGCGGGTTACCCACATGTAAAGAATTGAAATAAGGCAAGCCGTGCTGTACACCTGGAAAAAACTCACCTCTTCCCAGTCCTAGGGCGAATGCGCGGCCACTCGTCCGAGCGCGCTAGCGGGCACATCCACTGCTTACCTCTAACAGGGAGCATGCACGCTCCCTGCTAGACGCATAGCGGGGATGCGGGCGTGGGCCGCTGGACTGGGAAGCAAGGTAAGTGACTGGGAAATGGGGCGACCTGGGGGGTTTCACACAGCGGGGCATCCCGATTTTGGATGCCCTGGAGGAAGGAATCGACCGGCCCGTGCTTTGGTCCTCTAAACTACTTATCCAACCCCCTTAACTGCTGACCTAAAGCCTTTTCCAACCCCACCAGCGGCTGACCTAAACCCCTTATCCAGCCCCCGCAAATGCTGACCTAAACCCCTCACCTAATCCCCGGCGCAGCTGCTCACCTAACCACCGATCCCCAGCCACTGACCTGAACAGACTAAATTGCCATTTTACCAATGGAACACATGAGTGGCCTGCACAGAGCCTACACCTGAACCTTATCCGGCACCTTTGGCAACAATGTAAAGTACAGGCCCAGCCTCATCTTCTAACACCAGTGTCCAACCTCACCGATGCTCTTGTGTTTGAATAGGATCCAGTCTCCACATAGATGAAAGCCTCTTCAAAGAAAGTATAAGCTGCTGCAGTGACAAAAGATACTCCGTAATCATATCTATGGTTTGAAAATAAAATATTCCCTGCAGAGCGTTTTCCTAAAACTGCTCATATTCACATGGCACATACAGCCCAAGAAGAACAGGCCAGGGGTTCCAAACCAGTGCACTGGCGGTATGTGACGAGGCTGCACAGTGACCTGTATCCCAACCTGATCCGCTGCCATTGATATGTTGATTTGATCCACAAGTACAAAACTGCGACCAAAGGTGTTGACAACTATTTATGTGCATTTCATGCAGTTTGGTGCGTTTTTAACACAAGTTTTAGGTGACAAACAACCAATACATACAGCCTAGGTGGTACTTAAAGGAGCATTATCGCAAAATAATGGTCCAATAATAAACATCCAAATAAATAAGTCCACACAAGCTTGTTTCTTATTTTTGAACAGAAGAAATAAGAATCTTGGGATGAAAGGTTTTGAATAGAGATGAGTGAACTTTTGAAAAATTCGATTCTGCTGATTCGCCGAATTTTCCGGGAAGAATTTATTCGCGACGAATCGCTATTAAAAACGGCTATTTCTGGGTGTCCGAGAGCCTCCATAGGGTTGCAGAATGTTTTGCTTGGCTGTAACATGCATAGGATGCATGCTGGGTTAGTGAAATACTATTGTAAAGAAGTATGACATGCAAATCAGAGGCGTCGCTATTAGATTCGCTGACGCAGAGCGGCACAATTACAGAGCCTTGAGGTGGCATCAGCATGATGAGCCCATATATTGCCTGAAAGACACACAGTGGAGTTGGCAGCAGCATAGGGAGCCCATATATTACCTAAAAAAACACACCCTGAATTTGGCAGCAGCATAGGGAGCCCAGATATTGCCTGAAAGACACACTCTGGACTTGGAAGCAGCATAGGGAGCACATAAATTGCCTGAAAGACACACCCAGTAGTTGGCAGCAGCATTAGGAGCCCATATATTGCCTGAAAAACACACCCAGGAGTTGGCAGCAGCATAGGGAGCCCATATATTGCCTGAAAAACACACCCAGGAGTTGGCATCAGCATAGGGAGCTTATATATTGCCTGAAAGACACACCCAGGAGTTGGCAGCAGCATAGGGAGTACATATATTGCCTGAAAAACACATTGGAGTTGGCAGCAGCATTGGGAGCCCATTTATTGCCTGAAATACACACCTAGGAGTTGGCAGCAGCATTAGGAGCCCATGTATTGCCTGAAAAACACACCCAGGAGTTGGCAGCAGCATAGGGAGCTCATATATTGCCTGAAAGACACACTCTGGACTTTGCAGCAGCAGCAGCAACAGCACATGGAGCTCATATATTGCCTGAAAGGCACACCCAGGAGTTGGCAGCAGCAGCATTAGGAGCCCATATATTGCCTGAAAAACACATTGGAGTTGGCAGCAGCATTAGGAGCCCATATATTGCCTGAAAGACACACCCAGGCGTTGGCAGCAGCAGCAGCATTAGGAGCCCATATATTGCCTGAAAAACACATTGGAGTTGGAAGCAGCATTAGGAGCCCATATATTGCCTGAAAGACACACCCAGGAGTTGGCAGCAGCAGCAGCATTAGGAGCCCATATATTGCCTGAAAAACACACTCTGGACTTGGCAGCAGCATAGGGAGCACATATATTGCCTGAAAAACACTCCCAGGAGTTGGCAGCAGCATAGGGAGCTCATATATTGCCTGAAAGACACACCCTGGAGTTGGCAACAGCAGCAGCAGGAGCCCAAACATTGCTTGAAAGAGACACTGGAGTTGGCAGCAGGAGCAGCAGCAGGAGCCCAAACATTGCTTGAAAGAGACACTGGAGTTGGCAGCAGCAGCCCAAAAATTGGCCTAAAGACACACCCTGGAGTTGGCAGCAGCAGCAGGAGCCCAAACATTGGCTGAAAGACACTGGAGTTGGCAGCAGCAGCCCAAAAATTGGCCTAAAGACACACCCTGGAGTTGGCAGCAGCAGCAGCAGGAGCCCAAACATTGCTTGAAAGAGACATTGGAGTTGGCAGCAGGAGCCCAAAAATTGGCTGAAAAAATAGGGTTAAATGTGCAAACATGGGAAGCAAAGTGCCCAGGGGTTTTTAAAGAAGACACAAAAACACTTAAAACTGTGGTCTAGTTATATGAAATCAGCTGAAAGACCTGCTTCTGTGTAACAGATAGGGTTAAATGTGCAAACAGGGGATGCACAGTGCCCAGGGGTTTTTAAAGCAGACACAAAAACAATTAAAACTGTGCTCTAGTTAGATGAAATCAGCTGAAAGACCTGCTTCTGTGTAACAGATACTATGAAAATTGGCAATATGGGATGCCCAGTGCTCAGGGGTTTTTAAAGCAGACATAAAAACACTTAAAACTGTGCTCTAGTTATATGAAACCAGCTGAAAGACCTGCTTCTGTGTAACAGACAGGGTTAAATGTGCAAACAGGGGATGCACAGTGCCCAGGGGTTTTTAAAGCAGACACAAAAACACTTAAAACTGTGCTCTAGATAGATGAAATCAGCTTTAAGACTTGCTTGTGTGTAACAGATAGGGTTAAATGTGCAAACATGGGATGCCCAGTGACCAGGGGTTTTTACAGCAGACACAAAAACAATTGAAACTGTGCTCTAGTTAGATGAAATCTATAAGATTCCCGGGCCGATCACCTCACTCACCGCGGGACATCCGAGATCGGGATGTCCCGCGGGGTGAAACCCCCCAAAACCCCCCAAACTCCTTACCTCATCCGCCGCCTCCCGCGCGCCCCTCCAGACGTGCGCCACTCTCGGCGCGCACACGCGCGGGAGGCGGCGGCGGACGAGCCCCTTGTCCGTCGCTGTCACTCCGCTTGTCCGTCGGCGGGGATTGGACGGCGCGGCCACGTGGGAGAGGGGAGAGGTGAGTTTTTTGGGGTTTCTGGGGTGCCCCGCCAAAGTGGACCAAAACCCAGGATAGTCAAAATCCTGGGTGTTGGTCCACTTTAAGAACTGCTTGTGTGTAACAGATAGGGTTAAATGTGCAAACATGGGATGCCCAGTGGCCAGGGGTTTTTACAGCAGAAACAAAAGCAATTTAAAACTGTGATCTGGCTATTAAATCAAATGAAAATAAAAAAAAAAGCTTTCTCTGTCACTTTATCTGCTGTCCCTGCCTCGATCTTTCCCTGGCTCTCTGTGGTTCTCTGTCTTTCCCTGTCTTTCCCTGTCTCTACCCAGCTCCGTTCTCGCCGCAATACAATGTATTGAAATGTGCACCAGCAAGATGGCCGCCGCTTATATACCGCTGTGACGTCACCGGGGTTCCTGGCTGCTGATAGGCTGCATATGACCTTCCCATGATACCTTGCCCCAGGGTATATGTCCAGACACATCCCTCCACCATTTTACAATGCCTGTAATTGCAGTAAATGGAGTTTAAAGAAAAAATTCGATCGATTGAATGGCGGGGAAATTCGGATTCGTTCAGAATCTAATATTTCATGAAATTCGGAACGAATTCGTGTTCGTCCGAATTGATTCGCTCATCTCTAGTTTTGAACATACCATTCTGCTTTAACAAATAGGATTTGCTCCACTTGTAATGGTCGGGTTTTTAAGTCAATCTATTCTGGAATAACAGCTAATTGCTATTAAAATTCTTCTGGTGTGTGCAGATGCTTTTATTCATCATGCAATGCTTCAAAGCAGATATTTAAAGTGGAAACAAAACCGGGGATTTTGACTATCCCAGGTTTTGTTCCGTGCCCCGATTTGGGATGCCCCACTGTGTAAAACCCCACAGATCGCCTATAAAAAAATCACCTTTCTCCGCTCCTACAGCTCATGGGGGGGGGGGGGGGGTCTTATCCAATCAGAGCCATTTGTTGTGCAAATTAATGCTCAGTAAATGTCTCTGTTTATGGCAATTGGGAGCGATATCTGCCCCATCCCCAGATGAGGAAAAGGAACATAGGGGGAGGCCGATCCTGGGATCTTTTAGATTCCAGGGATGGCCGTGTTAGGCTGTGTTACTCTTTAAAGTGGTTAATGCTGTTGCTCCCCAGTGGCTGGCACAGGAGACAAGCATTGGAATGGAGCACTTCTCCCCTTTGCATGTGGAATGGTACACTCGAAAACCCGTCACCCTTGGATTTGATTTCTACCAGAAAAAGGAAACCATAAGCACGGCGGGATTATTTTTAATTGGTGACTTCTCCTCTCATTATCCAGCATGTTTATATGGATTTTAATATTTAATATTTAGCGATTTTGCACTACAGCACTTTTAAGATCATTTGAAAATTGAAAGTGGCACTTGAAAAGTTTGAGAACACCTTTCTACAACTGTTTGGGAACTCCTGTCTAGTCCCATTGTTCTTAGAGAGCAGACAGATTCCTGCAGATAATCTTGTATCTCCATACTATCCCAGGCAGTCAGGAAGAGCTGAGCTTGCAATGCTTGGGTATAGGTTTTTATATTTATACAGTCGCCATCTCCCACTTGTGGACATGTGTTTCAGGCACAAGGCAGGATGATGATGGCTGTATGGGGGTGAGACTTCAGAGTTCCATAACAGACCCAAGTATTGTAAAGCGTCTTCCTTCTGAGAGCTTTGGATAACATATGATTTGCATGGCTCCGCCTACCCACAAAGACTAACGGGTCATTATTGGTTTGGTATGTGCTCTTCAATAAGGGGGCTTTTCTTTTATTCCACTATATCAAACCTAATATGGTTCAGGTAAAATGAAATGTCCATAAGACCAGGGCTGTATTTAGTGTTCATGCTGCCCTGGGCACTTCAAGTGCTGGCGCTCCATTTTGTTGGGTAATGTTGAGAAGGGCCGGCTAGAGAAAAAAAAAGAGCAGGAAAAAGGGGAAAAGGAATAGAAGGACTGACATAAAAAAGAAAGATAAGGAAAGACAGAAAGAATAGAAGGAATGACAGAAAAAATAATAGAAAGGAGAAAGAAAGAAAGAAGGAATGGCAGAAAAAATAATAGAAAGGAGAAAGAAAGAAAGGGAATGGCATAAGAGATGAAAGAAAAAACAAAGTATAGATGGAAAGAAAGAAAAATACAAGAAGGAAAGAATAGAATAGAATGAAAGAACAAAGAAAAAAATGACTGAATGAAACTATAGTAGTAACTATAAAAGAAAATAAGGAAATGGCATAAAAAACGGGTGAAAGAAAGAAACAAAGAATAAATGGAAAGAAAAAATAAAAGAATAAAAGGACCAAAAAAAGAAAAGAATAAAAGGAAAGAATCAAAGGTGGGTGCCCTGAATGTACAGCGGCCCCAGCACCTGCATGAGTACCCCCAGTGCTGACCCCTGCCCTGATGTCATGGTCCACCAATATAAAAAAAAAAATGTGTGTGTAGGGAGGAGAGGTTTAGAGGGGAGAAATGCAGAGGAGCATGCATTCTATTATATTTATTACCGGCTTCCCAGCTCCCCACACACAGGGGGTCACATGGCCACAGCAATAAAGGGGAGAGGATGAAGCTGCAGACTGCCTTTAAGCCGTTGTGCCCTCTCCCCCCTCTACACACACAATGTGGCTCGGGAGCATTTGTAAAAAGGCATTTTTTTTTTTTACTCTAGCAGTAATATCTGCGCCCTCCCTGCAGGTGGCCACCCTAGGCACAGGCCTAGGTTTGTCTAATGGTAAATAAAGCCTTTCATAAGACTATAGGTGTGCTGTTAAGTGTCATACCTTTGGGCCTGTAGCTAATTTTCAGGCACGGTGGAAATGACCTTCAGGCAAGGTAAATCCTCACAGTCTCTCTAAATGGAGTGCTTTACGAGTAACTTTTCTCAGCACATTAATTCAGTTTGGTGTGAGAGGCCGAGGCGTGTTATGCTGCAAATCAGGCCTTTCTATTAGTTTGTGTGCAGTCAACTACTTAGTGATTTGATGGATTTGGTTAGAAGCCAATTTTCGCCTTAGCTTTCCTTTCATTCTTATCTCCACGTGGCAACAGTAGATCAAAAGCGGTATATTAAAATCACATTGAAAGGAAGGCTTTAAAAATGTTACATAAATTGTGCTTAAATAGAGCCTATCAAAATGATGAACAATTCGCGGCAGCAGGGATTAGAGAGGCTCCTCCTGCATGGCAGATCACGCATCAAACTTTGTGCAAGGAAATATGATAAAGCATTAAAATATGGCAGCTGATCCCTATTGGAGGAAATGTATTACACACTAATTGCTTTGATTCTGCTGTCTCCATATTCTATTACTCTTTACATCAGAGGGGCCCAACATGGGCACTCCTGAGCCCAGTCTATCTGAACGAGCGCGTGCCAAGCAGAAAGCCAGGGATGCAGCCAGCCGAGTGCAGGACGTCATATGACAATTTTGAGATCAGCCAATCGGCAATCTCAAAAGTGCAAGGGGGCGCGGCTTCGGTGTCGGGCCACCACTGAGCCAGCAGCATTGGGCTTGGGCGGGTGGGGGAAAAAAGGTTTTGCCCAGTTTTAATGCAAATGTTCTGCACAGAGCCATAACTAATAATAAAAATAACTAAATAACCCCCCTTATATATAAGGTTCCAGTAAGGCAGCCGGGACTCGTCCCAGTATATAGGGATGACGTGCTTGGCTGCTGCGCCAGAGGAATGTGGCAGTTACCCAACAAATGATCAAGGCCTCATTTTACCGATCCATGTTGGGAGGCAGGCTGGGACACCTGTGCAATGATTTTGTCTATGACTGGGGTTCCCAGCCTTCTATCATCTTGGAAAGTACCACTTTCCATTTTCCCACCATATCAAGTCCAGACGCAAAAGCCCTCACAGTGCTATAAATCATGTTGGGAGTTTAAAAAATCAGGAAGCATTATCTCTCGCTCTTGCTGTGACTATAACAAACAAGATGAGTCATCCAGAAAAGCTTCCCAGGTGCCTGGTGAGTTGCATTATGTTACAGGCTAAAAGCAGCTTATACATCATAATTGTTTCTACTATAATCAGCTGTGATACATTGTAAAGTAGTAATAGGCCTATGGGCCTGCTGTTGAAATGTGATGTGTGCATTGTCTCTCTGTACATGTCTCTGTACCACCTAGGTGGGGTGTGTGTTTTTTCAGCCACCTAAAACCATAGTAAAAAACATTGAAATTTGTAAATAAAACAAATTCATCTAAATAACTTGCATCACCTTTTGAGGTACAGGTCAGACTGCAGCTATTTCGAGTACCACCTGACAGAATCTCGAGTACCAGCAGTGCTACTAGTACCATTGGTTGGGAACCCCTTTTCTATGGTATATTCATACAGAATATGAGGGCAAGCATGTTTACATCACAATGACATCACAATGACATCAGGTGGGATTTTAGGAGCCTACCTATTGGCTATACAATGTATATAATGATTTACCCCTCCTCCTCTGTTTGGTTGTTATTTTCCTGATGAAGGGGTGGTGTTAAACCCCAAAACGTTACAATATATGGATTATGTTACTTTTGAATTTGATATCCGCAATATACATTATAAACATTGCTTTAATCTATTGAGAGTGCTAGCTTGCTTTAAATGCTCCTATACTTAAAGCGGGCCTTCACCCTGAATAAGAGTCTATCTTATATGTTTCCCACACCCAGTGCATACAGATTGCTCACATTAAAAAATATCCTACCTGCATCTACTGCATTTTATGAGCCATTAAACATCCAAGATGGCGGCACATGGAGTCTCAGGCTGCCTGCAAACAGGAAGTGGCTTCTGACTGCCGCTCTGCATTTTGGGATTGCTGTCCTTTCCCTGACCCCGGCTCTGCTCTGTCTGAGCAAAGTACAGCTATAACCCACCCCCCTGTACGTTTGTCCCCTTTCCTCTCCTCAGCATGTGATACTTCTGAGCCAAGATGGCGGCGCCTGTCCTGAACAGAGTTGAAGCCCACTGGGGGAAAGAATAAAAAGTAAATGGAAAAAGTGTAAACTATATTAGCTTTAGATGCTGGGGAATAGTTTTTTAAGGGTTTGGGATTTTCATTAAATTATGCTGAAGGTCCGGTTTAAGAGAGCAAATGTTCTGCATAACTAAATGCGAGCGGGTGAAGACATTCAAGTGGACCAACAACCATTTTACATCAGTTGGTCCATGCCTGTGTGTGGGGGGGGGGGGTCCTCTATTGCAAATCCCCCCCCCACACAGACATTAGTGCCAGCCCTAACTCTGCTGACCTGCTTGGCACTCCCTTCACCAAAATCTGGCCCCGTGATTGGCCACTGATGGTCAGGGCGGCACCAACTTTTTTCAACATTAGAAGAGGGAACTCGTGCTTTTTTGGGGTTTTGTTCCACTTTATCTGAACACAGTCTGCTCCTTTGTGCACCTTGCCTTAGCTGTCAGCATCCTTGCTCAGTTTTCTAACGTGTGTAAAGAGGGGCAGAACTACAGGAGATGCAGGGGGAGCGACCGCATTAGGGGCCATAAGGTCAGGAGGCCCCACCATTGCTGCTCCTACACCTTATTAGATTTGTGCTCACATGGCTCCATTTTTATTGGCCTTTTCAGTCTTTGGTAGTCTGATTGTATCCAACTGAGTTAAGAAAGCCTGAAAATGTCACTGTGGGATCCATGACTGTGCTCCATTTAATGTTTGCACCAGGGCCTGGTCATATGTTATGTCACTGTTTGTAACTGTTGGAGATACTATGCAACAGCTTACAGCTAGTCTCCGTATCTGATCTATATTTATATTACTAGGTTAATGCAGTTTACATTTATGTCAGTAGATGGCACTGTTACATATATCTATCTGCACATTCTCTGCTGCATGTTGTACTTTCCTGTACATTGAGGCGATCTCTATGACTTCTTTCTCCTGTCTATGTTATGCACCATGTAAGGTGACCTTCTCTTACTGCACTCATGCTCCAGTAAAGCCAGTTCCTGTTACAAATATCTATCTGGATCTGACTGCGCTGCACCCAGCACTCACACTCTGCAACAGTAACACCTACACATGTCTGTGTCCAAACTAAACTTTCCACTCATGCTACATGGAGGTCTTTTTGATGGGCCAAAACACACCACAAAGATGGAAACAGAGCCACTGAATATAACAACCTAACCCAGGTGCTGCAGTGATTGGGAGACTAAAATATCCATCGTGGTTCTAGCAGCACAGTCCCAGATTAAACTGGACAAAGCTTCCAGCCAAAGAACGGCAAGCATGGACCATGTGAATATATTTTGTAATTAACTCTGTTAATCAGAGTTGGCAAGAGGGAAGAATGGGAGTTTTTTTTTTTTAATTTGAAAGTATAGAGCAGCTTGAAAGCAGAACTACAGTCAAAAATGATTATAGTTCAGCATTGCTAGTTAGCAGCTGCGCATCGTGGTCACGTGGGAGTGTGATTGCGAACAGGGGCGGACTGGCCATAGGGCATACCGGGACAAATCCCAGTAGGCCGCTGCTTCCCATCTGGCCCCTCGCCCACCTGCCTGTCCGCGCAGCCCCCCACTCGCCTCCTTTTCTTCCCGGCCTGACGCGGCCAGGGAGGTGTGTGGCCTGTGTGCAACTTCTTTTTTTTTCAGGGACAGAGCTGCATCATCTTAGTTCCCCCACTACTGCTCTGCGCATGCTCAGCAGACTAGCAGTGAGTCTCCGGCTGGCGGGGTCGTGGGACACAGTAGAGTTCAGGAGGAGGCAAGAGGCGACTGCTGGAAAACTGATCATCTCTGTCTGGTAAGTACCATTTTCTTGTTTTTTTTTTTAGCTGTGGCACTGGCATCTCTGGGCTCTGGCATGGTGGGGGGTATGCGCTCTCATGGACCAATCACCTCCATGGCTGGCCAAATAGATGATTTGGGATGCCCTACTGTGTGGCCCCTTCCAGATCGTCCAGGAAACCCCTTACCTTTCCCTATTTCCCTTGCTTAAAGCGGACCAACACCCAGGAGGATCAACCAATCCAATCCCACCCTGCGGGGCATCCAAGATCGGGAAACCCCCAAGGATGTGAGCAAACCTTACCTGACTCCTGTTCCAACGGCGCATGCGCAGGCCGCGGCCGCATCTCGCGCTTCTCTCTAGCAGGGCACGTGCCCGTTTGTGAATGGCCGGCAAGAGCACGCTCCCTGTTAGAAGGAAGCGCGAGACGCGGCCGCCAGCGTGCTCGGAGCTGAAGATGTAAGACGTCGCATTGACGCGCATACCTCTGCGACTGCGCTGATTGGACGTGCAGGTGCGCATGCGCCGTAGCAGCGGGGCAGGTGAGTTGAAGAGGGCGTTTTGGGGGGTTTCACGCAGCGGGGTCCCCAGAGGAAGTGGACCAAAACCCAGGATAATCAAAATCCTGAGTGTTGGTACACTTTAATACCTGCAGCTAAGCGCGCTCCTGCTCCAAGCCCGCTTCCTATACCAACACACAAGCCAAAACAACGGCCTAAAGCTCTGATTGGACAAACGCTGTGAACACAGGAATGGCTGAAAGGTGAGTGGAGTAGGAGATCTGGGGGGTTTTCACACAATTAGGCATCCTCAATCGGGATACCCCCGGGGAAAAGCTAATGACAAGGATAGGCAAAATCCTGGCAATTGGTCTACTTTAAATTGGACCAAAATCAGGATTTTGACTATCCTGGGTTTTGGTCCTTGCACCCCGATTAGGGATTCCCCACTGTATGAAGCCCCCCAGGTCGCCAAAACTAACTCGCCTCTTCCCGGTTTTAAAGTTGCCCCGGCTGGTGCCAACGTAAGCAGTGTAATGCAACATCACTCGGTAGTGATAGCAACATTGCTGTTACAGGGCGCTGCCTGCATGTAATGTAACATACTTTATGGGGCCGGTGTGACCAAAAAAGTCCAGGGCCGTTTTTGAATCCCAGTCCGCCCCTGATTGCAAACAGCCTATCAGGGTGGCCAGCGGGCGAGCCTTTTATCACTGTCTGCGAGTCTGATAGGCTGCGCTGCAGTGGCTGCAGAAGAGGCCCAGAAGCAGTGAGTATCCAAGTGCCCGGGTTTCTTGTTTTCACAGCGGCGATGCGCAGCAAGGCCGGGTCCGGCTGCCCCGCTGCTAACTAGCAATGCAGAACTATAGTTATTTTGACTGTAATTCCGCTTTAAATAAGGGTTTGCAGCATTATCACAGAAGCTGATGGCTCCATACAAATATATGTTACTGTACTGTCAATCTTCAGGAGACAAGTCAAGTCAGACCGGGTTCCTTATTAACTGCAAGGCCATACCTCCTAAGTGTCCCTGATATGGAGGGACTGTCCCTCTTTTGAGCCTATGTCCCCCTGTCCCTCATTGTTCTCATTTGTCCCTCTTTGAGGTGTAACATGAAGATCTGCATCAATAAATGATTCATTTGGGTATTTGAAGTGTTTCTATCCTTTTAACTGTTACAACATCTCCTATCCATCTCTCAATGAGGGGGTGTGGCCTAATTTAATAAATGTCCCTCTTTCCCACCCTGGAAAGTTGGTAGCTATGGCATAGGCTGTTTATAGTCATATATATGGCTATCGTTCAGCAAGCTGGCAGCAGAAGTGAGCACTTTCACACATGGGAACTAAATAAAGTAACATTCTTTGAGGCATAATCAGGAGGCAATAATTAATTTGCCTATTCAAAGTGTTTATATTCAGCCGTGGGTCGCTAGTTCAGAGCGACTCAGTCGCTGTGCAGCAATGATGAATACATTGTGGGGAGTCGCTATATGACCAGTACAGCGCTGTATGGGAGCGAATGTTAGCGACTGATCAGTGCAACAGACTCACAGCATATTCATTAAAAAAAAAAAAAACAGCCTCACACCCCTCTGGCGCTCAAAAATGCTTTTCTGAAGCCCAGAGCGCCGGAGGCTGTGTGATTAAAGTCTGTTTTTTAACACGTATCCACCAGTAACAAAGCGAAAACATATGAAATGACATTGTTATAACATCGTAACATGAACACATTAATGCCAGACCTGTAATGTCAATTCTGCATAAATATATAAAAAAAAAATAAAAAATGGCCTTTTCAAGGCCAGGAAAAATTCCAACATTATTTGAGAATTAAAAAAAAAAAATAAGAAAACAAAAACCCTCTTTAAAGAGAAATAAAAGAATGTCCATTTAAATGTATGGGAGAGCGACAGGTAGCGAGAGGTAAGACGTGGCGCTCTTCAAGGCTGAATGCCGGCGCTGTACGCTGAGGCTGGGATAATGATGAATCGGACGCTACATGGCATTATCCCAGTCGCTCAACAGATTCTGCTTGATAAATGTGTAATTGCGTGCCGTGTCCGGCGTTCACCTGCCGCTACCTGTCATTTACAAGGTACTACCTGACGCTATCCCTCCATGAATAAGGCCCATTATTGTAACTGTTATAACTGATATCTCCTATCCATCCCTCAATAAGCGGGGGTGGCCCCTCTTTCCCACCCTGAAAAGTTGGAAGGTATGCTTGTTCAATACATCGATGTACAAAACACAATCTAGGAAAAACAATCATATTTTTATCATGTACAAAAAAAAAAAAAAAAAAAGTCCTCTAAAAATAACACCTCAGTAGTTTTAACTTCAGCTTCAATGTGGCTTCAATAAATAATTTTCACCACTATGGCGGAGGAGTCGACATCTTGTTTATCCCACACTTAGACTGTCTGGATGTGATTACTTTTTAATAAATCTCAGGCCAGAGCTGCCTTGTAGTAAAGCTTGAACAAAGGCTCGAGATGCTGCTTACATCTGTGTCACAAAGGAGGCCGGAAGCCGAGGCTGAAATCTCAGAGATTCCTCCTGTTGGTGGAGTGTTTATTGGAGGATCATGAATGGGGCAGAGGAGCGCGGATGAAAGAGCAGAGAATAAGAGAGAATAGAGCGAAACGTGATGATGAGGACACTTTGATCTCCTGATCCAGCTACTGCTGAAGGGCAGATCTCCAGATTTAGGAAGCAACACTGCAACACTCTCCTCTGTGGTCTGTCAGCAAACTGACTGGCACCTTACTAATCGTAGAGGCTGATTTATTAATAGCGACATGTAGCGACAGTTGAGCGACTGTAGCGGTATTTTCACAGCACCCGCTAGTAGTCGCTGTGCTTGGCCATTGTTCGGTTGTTGACAGCGACTCAGTCGGTGTGGCGTAATGTTGAATACAAGGTTACAAGTCGCATTTTGACAGGTTCCGCGATGTATGGGTGCGCATGATAGCGACTGGTCAGAGCGACCGGCTTCCACCATATTCATCAAAAAATTCAAGCGCTGTGAAATGCATGTTTAAACCCCAGAGCGCTGGAGGCGATGTGTTAAAAGTAGTTTTTTAACCCCCAAACCACCATATTTTTGGAAACCAAAAAAAAAAATTATTTTAAATAATTTAGTAATATGAATACATTAATATCAGACCTGTAATATCAATTCTGTACAATTTTTTTTTTAATTTTTTTTCCCTTAAAAAAATCTAAAATGGCAAAAGTGGTCACAGAATTTTTCACATTTAAAAAAGAAACAAAAAACACATTAATAACAATTAATTATTAATATTTAAAGATTGTTCCATTGAAATGCATTGGAGAGTGCCAGGTAGCGAGAGGTCATACCTGTCGCTGTTCAAGGTCGGACGCTGGCGCTGTGGGCTGAGGCTGGAATAATGATGAATGAGTCGCTATATGGCGCTATCTCAGTCGCTAAGCAGGATTGGCTTGATGAATGTGTGATTGTGGTGGGGCGCCGGCGTTCTCATGGCGGGGCACGTCATTACCGGCCGCTCACCAGTCGCTACCTGTCGCTATTCCTTCATAAATAAGGGCCTAACTCTGCTGCTCACCTCATCCACCCCTCCTTTCTCTCTTCCATGGCTCCTCATCTTTGTCATTCCCTCCACTGGCCACTGGAAGCAAAACATTTGTACATGTTCCCAAGGGTGAATCTCATGCAAAAGAAGAGGTCCTGGTTGGCTACAGTTAAACTAAAAAGAGATACAGAGTCCTGCACCCAGAGACCAACACAGTAACAATCAGCAGAGATGTAGTGATGGATGAGAACTCTGTATTTCATGAAGTTTTGCCAGTAATTCAACCTAAGCAAAAAGAACAAGAATCTCAGTCACAAGCTCCAGATGCTGAAAAGGAAAGCACTGCAGTCTGGATAAGTTGTGAAACCAGCAAGGAAAGTACAGAAGAGCCATGTCAACCACCAGTCAGGAGATCAGAGAGGCCAAACAAAGGAATCCCAGCTAAGCGCCTTTCTTATATGGTCAGAACACTTCCTGATCCAGAGCCACAGTCTTGGCAGCATATGCAACAACTGCCTGTCCACGAGAAGCAGAAGTGGATTAAAGCTGCAGATAAAGAGATGGAGTCTCTTCACCAACTCCAGACATGGAAGCAACTTTCATCTAACGAACAATAGTCTGACTTTTTACTTTTTAATTTAATTACATTTTTTCATGTTTTAACTGTTACTAAATGTGTTTTTAAAGGAATCCTATTTAACATTAAAAAATGCCTGAGGGTTTATGGTTTTATATTTTTTTGTAATTTTTGGGCATTTTTTTGTTAGATACAAATTGTATCTAATGAAAAATGCCAAAGAAAGTATCAAAAATATAAAAAAATAACCTCCCATGCAGTTTTAATGTTAAATGGGATGCCTTCAAAACTGCATTTAGTAAAACTGTTAAAACCTAAAAAAAATACAATTAAAAAATAATTAGAGTCAGGCTATGGTTCATTGGATAAAAATTGTATCTAATGAGAAAAAAATATAAAACAATAAACCCACCCACAAAGTTTCCATGTTAGATGGGATGCTTTAAAAAGACGCATTTATTAAAACAGTTAAAACTTGCAAAAGTACAATTAAAAAATAAAAAGCCAGGCTATCGTTCCTTAGATAAAAGATTTAACTAACAAAAAATGCCCAAAATATCACCAAGAAATATTTAAAAAACCTTCCTGCAGTGGGAACAAATTAAACATGGAAAAAAACTCTTTTTAAAAAATTGATTTACCGTATTTTTCGCCCTATAAGACCTACCTGCCCATAAGACGCACCTAGGATTTGGAGGAGAAAAATAAGAAAAAAAATATTTTAAACCAATAACACACCATTACAAACAGTGTGGCATTCCACCTATTCCATTCCTCAGGGGAAGTGTGGCATGCCCCATCCCATTCCTATAGGCCTTGTGGGATGCCCCCATTCCATAGGCAGTGTGGCATGCCCCATCCCATTCCCCATATAGGCAGCTTCGCATCCCCCTCCTATTCCCATAGGCCGTGTGGGATACCCCAGTGGCATAGGCAGCGTGGCATCCCCCCCATCCTATTCCTTATATAGGCAGTGTGGCATTTCCCCCATTCCCCCTTCCATTCCCCATATAGGCAGTGTGGCATTCCCCCCTCCCATTCCCCATATAGGCAGTGTGGCATCCCTCCTCCCATTCCCCATATAAGCAGTGTGGCATTCCCCCTCCCATTCCCCATATAAGCAGTGTGGCATTCCCCCCACCCATTCCCCATATAGGCAGTGTGGCCCCCCATTCCCCATATAGGCAGTGTGCCCCCCCATTCCCCATGTAAGCAGTGTGGCATTCCCCCCATTATCATAGGAAGTGTGGCATCCCCTCTCCCATTCCCCATATAGGCAGTGTGGCATTCCCCCTCCCTTTCCCCATATAAGCAGTGTGGCATTCCCCCCTCCCATTCCCCATATAGGCAGTGTGCCATTCCCCCCTCCCATTCCCCATATAGGCAGTGTGGCATTTCCCCCTCCCATTCCCCATATAGGCAGTGTGGCATTCCCCCTCCCTTTCCCCATATAAGCAGTGTGGCATTCCCCCCTCCCATTCCCCATATAGGCAGTGTGGCATTCCCCCCTCCCATTCCCCATATAGGCAGTGTGGCATCCCCCCTCCCATTCCCCATATAAGCAGTGTGGCATTCCCCCCACCCATTCCCCATATAGGCAGTGTGCCCCCCTCTCATTCCCCATATAGGCAGTGTGCCCCCCCATTCCCCATATAGGCAGTGTGGTATTCCCCCACCCATTCCCCATATAGGCAGTGTGGCATCCCCCCTCCCATTCCCCATATAAGCAGTGTGGCATTCCCCCCACCCATTCCCCATATAGGCAGTGTGCCCCCCTCTCATTCCCCATATAGGCAGTGTGCCCCCCCATTCCCCATATAGGCAGTGTGGCATCCCCCCACCCATTCCCCATATAGGCAGTGTGCCCCACTCTCATTCTCCATATAGGCAGTGTGCCCCTCCCATTCCCCATATAAGCAGTGTGGCATTCCCCCCCATTCCCCATATAGGCAGTGTGCCCCACTCTCATTCCCCATATAGGCAGTGTGCCCCTCCCATTCCCCATATAGGCAGTGTGCCCCCCATTACCATAGGTAGTGTGGCATTCCCCCCCTCCCATTCCCCATATAGACAGTGTGCCCCCCCTCATTCCCATAGGTAGTGTGGCACCCCCTAGAAGTAAAAAGAAAAAAAAAAGTAAAACTCACCTCTCTCTGACACAGCTCTGCTGAGCGGCCGGCTCTGTGTATCGGGTGGGCGTGGCCTGCACGGGCAGTAAGAAGCAGCAGCAGGCTCTGTCCCCGTTGATGCTATCGCTGTCTTTTGCGGCAGCGACAGCAGCGGCAGGGACAGAGACAGCGCCCGCCGCTCCTCCATCTGCTGCCTATTCCTGGACACGGGCAATCACCCCAGTGTTACCCTCGAGTTTCAGCCCTCTAGAAGTGGATGAAGTTTCTTCACTAACTCCAGACATAGAAGCTTACTGAGCTACCACAAGGCAAGTAAGCAGTCGGATGTAAATGGATCTTCAGAACTGCAACAGGATGAGTAGCTGTTGAGTGGGGGTGTTGGAATAGCATTAAAGATGAACAACACACCTGATTTTTGCTTTTCGGAGGGGTTGTTCCTCAATGCGTCGGCATCACGAATTGGGATGCCCCGCTGCGTGCATCCCCCTCACCTTCTAGTCGCTCCCACAGCGTAGGCTCGAGTGAAGACTGAGCGCACTGATTGGCTGAGCAGCCCGCTTAGCCAATCAGAGTGCTCACATTCATTGGACACCCCTTGTCTGGACGGCTAAGCAGCTGAGCGGCACAGAAGGGACTTGCTAACCTCCTAGCCATGGTGTGCCTATTCAGAAAGGCGGACGTAGGCACACACACAGCTAGAGGTGAGCGGGGATGCGGCCGTGGAACAGAGATGCCACGAGTCGCAACTACATCCTGTATATGACCTGTTTGTTATGCTATTGATAAAGTTAGTTTAAAAAAAAACCAGGAAGAAGACCACGTGACTGTATACCTAGTGCGTTTAGCCTGCTAACAGAAAGAAACTGTTTGCTTTGCTCCATATAGAGATAACTTCCTGATGTATCCTGTTCACGTTTATGTTCCTGATTGTTTCTGAATAAATAGCTGCTGTTCCAGCATGCAACAAGTATGTCATGTTATGTACAATCCACTGCCAATATCCTCAATATATAAGCAGCCTGTCCCTGGAAGTGCCCTGAAAAGGACAATTACCAGATGTTTCTTTGTCACTAACTGTCCCTTGGTATATGTGCCTCCTCTCCCTACCTAATTCCCCAAAAATGGACAATTACTAAGTTTTGTTTTCTAGGTTCCTTACTGTCCCTCACTCCAGCTGCAGACTTTCCCTATCTAACCTACAGCGATGAGATGCGTGAATCCGCCTCTTATACAACAGGGTCACGTGTCTCGTCTGGCCAATCACAGCCAAGCCCATACTGGGCATGGCTGTCATTTCTATGGGCTAAAAGCTGGTTGATGAGCTTCTCAGCCAGCTTCCTGGGTTCGGCCAAATATGAACACTACTCTTTTCTCCACCACCTTATCTTTAGGACAAGGCCTTTAAGCCTACTGTATCTTGGTATCTATGTGTATTTGCTGTGTTTCTTTTACATCCGACCCATAATACCCTGTGTATTATATGTTTACCCTGTGTGTAATTTGTACTTTTACTCTGTAAATATACAATAAATGACTTAATAAGACAATTCTGTTAATACTCACATGTAGAATTGCTTTTACCATGCATGGCACAGCCTGCTTCACAAAGTCATTACATCTGGGTTATTCCGCCACAAGGTGGCGCAGTGTACTGCAGAAGAGTTATGGCTCCTCCCGGTACCATATAAAAACAGAATTACCATAGACTTATCCAGTGTTGACAAGCAGTTATTTCAAGAAATCAGGAGATAATAAAGGTAAAACAGGTAATAGAACCCCAACTAACTTGGAACAATCAAGATAAAGAGGCAACCAAGAACAACGATAACAAGGGTGGGGTGAAGCAGGCGTGACATGCATGGTAAAAGCAATTCTACAGGTGAGTACTCACAGAATTGTCTTTTTCCCATTGCATGGCACGGCCTGCTTCACAAAATCATTACATCTGGGACATCGAAAAGCAGTGTCCATAAAGTAGGGTGGGATCCCCAAAGAGTAACAACAGGCAATTTAAACCACTACCGCCTAAAGTACCTTGCGGCCAAAAGCAGCATCAGCTGAGGCCTTAACATTAACCTTGTAAAACTTGGAAAAAGTAAGAACAGAAGACCAAGTGGCCTTACAAACTTGTTCAACAGAAGCTTGGTGCTGAAAGGCCCAAGACGCACCAATAGCACGAGTGGAATGAGCAGTAATCCTAAAAGGAGGTTCCTTCCCTTTAGCAGAATAGGCTTGTACCACTGCCTGACGGATCCACTTGCTGAATTTTAGCAGGAGGCAATCCCTTCCTAGGTCCAGCAGGAAGAACAAAAAGAGCGTCAGATTTCCTGAAAGACTCAGTAGCAACCAAATAAAACTTCAGAGCCCTGACAACATCCAAAGAATGAAGGGTCCGCTCCTTGGAATTAGCAGGGTTAGGACACAAAGAAGGCAAAACAATGTCCTGATTGAGATGAAAAGCAGACACAACCTTAGGCAAGAAATCCGGCTTAAGCCGAAACACCAGCTTATCCTGATGCCGCTCAAAATAAGGAGGTTTGATGGAAAGCGCCGCCAGCTCAGAAACTCGCCTGACAAAAGTAATGGCCACCAAAAAGGCCACCTTAAGAGTCAGAATGTGCAAAGCAGCCCCACGGATAGGCTCAAAGGGAGGACCCTGCAGAGCAGACAACACCAGATGCAGGTCCCAAACAGGTAGCATAGGCTTACGTGGCGGACGCACATGAGTAACTCCCTGGAAAAAAGTCTTAACCAACCAGTGATTGGCAAAGGATCTTTGGAAAAAAATTGCCCGAGCTGACACCTGTCCCTTGAGGGTACTAAGTTGAATACCCGAATCCAAACCATGTTGCAAAAATTCCAGAATCCTGGGGATAGAAAACACCCGACAAGAAAGAGACTTGGACTCACACCAGGCAATGTAAGCATGTCAGACCCTGTAGTAGATAAAGAACGAGGACTTCTTCCGAGCCCGAATCATAGTATCAACAGAGGCCGGCAACCCCTTGTCCATCAGGATGGAGGTTTCAGCAGCCAAGCCATTAAAGCCAGCGTTTGTAAATTGGGATGGCACAGTTGTCCCTGAGTGAGCAGATCTGGATCCTTGAGCAGGACATACTGATCTACTGCCAACTGCACGACGTCTGCGAAACACACCCTCCTTGGCCAACAGGGGGCCACCAGGGGGCCTGCGCAGCACCCTGCCCAGCAGAGGGAACGGAGGGAACACATAGAGGAGCCGAAACTTCATCCAAGACATTGCTAGCGCATCCGTGGCGAAGGCCAGAGGGTCCTGTGACAGGGAGACAAACCTGGGAAGCTTGTGATTGTGACGGGACGCAAACAGGAGCACATCTGGCTGACCCCAGCGGTGACACAGGGAGTGAAATACCCTGTTGCTGAGGGACCATTCCCCCAGCCGAGACGTCGCCCTGCTCAGGGAGTCTGCCTCCAGGTTCTCCACCCCCCGAATGTAAACCGCTGAAATGCAGAGGACATTCTCTTCCGCCCAGAACAGTATCAAGGACACCTCCTTGAGGGCTCGCTTACTCTGAGTCCCTCCCTGGTGATTGATGTATGCAACCGCCGTCTGGTTGTCCGAGCGGATCTGAACAGCCCGACCCCGAAGGTGTGTGGTCAGCTGAGACAACCGGTCAGACTGGCATCTGTGGTGACAGTCTCCCAGCACGGGGGCAGAAAGGTCCTGCCCACTAGAAGGTTTCCCGAGTCCAGCCACCACAAGAGGGACTGTCTGACCAGGGGGACAGAACAAATTCCTGATCCAGGGACACAGGGTCCCGATCCCAAACTGACAAGAGGTGCAACTGAAGAGGCCTCATGTGAAACTGCGCAAAAGGGACCGCCTCGAAGCAGGACACCATCAGACCCACTAACTGCATCCCTTGCCGGATGGAGGGATGGGGACACAAGAGCAGAGTCCGTGCCTGCTTCTAAAGGCCCTCCACGTTCTGCTGAGGCAGGAATACCTTGACCTGAGAGGTATCCAGAGTCATGCCCAGAAAGTTCCTCACCAAAGACCGAGACAGTGAAGACTTGGGAAAGTTGATCACCCAGCCGAAGGACTCGAGAGTGGAGGTCACCACCTGAGTATCCTTCTCGGCCTGATGAAGATGACTGAGCCGCAATCAGAATGTCGTCCAGGTAAGGAAGGATGCGAACGCCCCGATTCCGCAGCAGAGCCATCACGGTAAGGCCACAAACTGGTAATGCTGATCCTCTAGAGCGAACCTGAGAAATCTCTGATGAGGAAATATTGGCACATGAAGGTAGGCATCCTTGATGTCCACTGAGCTCATGAAGTCGCCCGGGCGCAGGGTACTGACCGCCGAACATAGAGTCTCCATGCGAAAATGCTTGAACCTGACAAACCTGTTGAGACCTTTCAAGTCCAGGATGGGCCTCAGGGACCTGTCCTTTTTGGGGACCGTGAACAGATTGGAGTAGAAACCTCAACCCCATTCCTGGGAAGGCACCGGGCAAATTACTCCTGACTCCAACAGACGTTGAACCGCAAGGCGCAAACCCTGAGCTGACAGAGGGTTTTGAGACACCCGGGATCTGATGAATCTTGGGGCAGCCAGGCTGCAAACTCTATCTTGTAACCGGAGAGCACCACCTCCTGAATCCACCGGTCTGAGACGCGTAGCCTCCAGACGTGAGCAAAGAGCCGAAGCTGTTCCCCCACCCGGATGGGTGAGGGCGCCTCCTCATGCCTGAGGGGGCTTGGGGCCCCATGAGAGACCGGGACGACCATGGGATCAGCCACGGCCCCAAGAATCCCTGCGAGAACCCAAGAATAGGGAGCCACGACCTCCCCTGAAAGCACGAAAAGAGGGGAGGGAAGAGGAGGACCCCCGAAAGGGCTGAGGCTGCCTTCTACGTTGAGGCAGCCTACCATCCTTGGCTAAAACATCCAGACGGTCACCAAAGAGCCGCAGCCCCGTAAAGGGGAGCCCAGTGAGAGCCTTCTTAGCAGCAGCATCAGCAGCCCACTGACGCAGCCAAACAGAGCGGCGCATAGCCACCAAAAGGGCAGAGGTCCTACTACACATCCGTACCGCATCATCCATGGCAGTAAGGACAAAGGCAACAAAATCAGAGCAAAGCAAAAGGGACCTATAATCCTCCCCCCTGTTACAAGCCGTAGCGCTCTCCAGGAGACGCTTGAGCTGTCCAGGCCAGCTGATCCATGCGCCGGTCCTCGCTGTCCTGCAATGTAGTAGTGAAGGCATGACCGAGGTGTTGACAGCCCGAGTACGGGAGCGTCCACCTCAGGGGGACACGACCATCGCTTGACCAGGTCTGCAGGAAAGGAATACCTCCTATCCCACCCCTTGGGCACCGCGGGCAATCTACTAGGACATTCCCACTCCCTGAGCACCATATTAGTGAAATGCCCTGCTCAGGGAACTCCAGGCGCTGTTTATCAGGGCGAAAGAGCTCATCCTGCTTCCTCTTAGCCACCTCAGGGGGGACAATGATTTCAAAAATGTGAGCCAACAGGCTATCAGTGTCCGCAGGGAACCAATCGTCTTTCCCAGACGCAGACCCAGGGTCACTGCCGTAACCCTCCTGCTGGTCCCCAGAGGAGTCAGAGTCCTGAAAGAGTTCCCCCTCCTCTAGGGGGTAAAGGCCAACAAAAGTATCAGGTCCCTCATCCTCCTCAGGAAAGAGGGATGTCACGGGAGCTAGGTGCCGCTTCTTGCCAGAGGCCTTACGTGGAACAGGCCTGGCAAGCTGTTTTTCAATACTGGCCACACGCTGTGCCAGGTCAGACTGTGACCCCCCGCTAGGGCGCGGGGGGGTAGGCGATGCCGAAGGGGGCGCAGAGCTGGGAAGCGAAGCGGGCAGCCCAGCCTGGAAAGCAAGGACACTTTGGGCGCACGACACACACACACCCTGACACTGTCACTCACAGGGGATACCCCACACATGGAACACAGCCGGGATTGCCCTGAAGGACCCCCAAGCACGCTATCCCCAGAAGCCTCCATATGGTGATTTAGAAAGGTGCATTAGGCCATCACAGGGTAAAGGCTAAGAAGAGCCACCCGGGATGCCCCCCCACGGGATGCCCCCAGAAGCCAGTAAGGGAAGATGAGGGATGGTAAGGGGTAGTACCGGGAGAAACCACAACCCACAGTTGTCCCGCCTGAAAGACATAAGTAAAGACACATAAGTATCCCGAAGCACATGCCCCAAGGAACCAAAACCCCCGAAGGGGACTCACAGACCAAGTAGGGCAGGGGCACCAGCCGCCGGACCACAGGAGGAAGCGACAAGAGACGGGAATCAACCGCCACAGCTCCGGGAAGAGACGGGCCCCAGACTCGCAGCAGAAGCAAAATGGCGCCGGCAGAGGAACCTTGAGGGGTGGGCCGTGGGAGGACGACGTGATACGCGTCATGCAACAGCCCTGCCCCCCCGAAGAGCGCGAAAACGGCGCTCATGTGACCTCGCCGGCGTCATCACAGTAGAAAATAACGCCTCACACAAATAGCGCCGCCCACCACGGAGCGTAGTACAAAGCGGCCAGGAGGCGAAAAACAGTTAAATACATAGTAAAAAAACAGATTAAAGCCATCAAGAAAGACACCCTCGCCGCTAACACCCGCCCTCCCCCTCCCCCGTGCACACGACGGGGAGGGAGAGAGGAAAGCAAGCGAGCAGCGGTGAGAGCCCAGGCCAAGGAAGGGGGGGGGGGACCCAAAATGCTAGAGCAAGTAAACAGTCCCCAAAAACACTCACCCCCTCAGAAGCTAGGACAGGAACTCCGCATCCCAAACAGGCTCACCATAAAGCCTATGGCCAGCTACCCTTTGTGGTACAGGGTCTGCGGCTTGGAGCAGCGCTCCTAGAGCACTTGACCCTAGTGCTCCTCTACCCTCACCCGATCCGTCAGCCGAGGCTGGGAGGCACAGAGGGTCCGGAAACGGGTGGAAATAGCCATGCAGGGCCGCAGGCTTGGTTGCCCCGCTCACCTGCGCAATATAGAGAGCCTTCTATCTTTGCAGAAATCACTGCAGAGAGATCACTGGATAAGTCTATGGTAATTCGGTTTTTATATGGTACCGGGAGGAGCCACAACTCTTCTGCAGTACACTGCGCCACCTTGTGGCGGAATAACCCAGATGTAATGACTTCGTGAAGCAGGCCGTGCCATGCAATGGGAAAAAATAAACAATAACATCATAATTGAGAGAGAATCTCATTTGTTTCATTTTTATTGAGATAGCTGTAATTAGCGCTATTGATACGTCTCCGCTTGCACTGCGTTGGGCAACACAGTCACAGCGCAAGGAAAAATGCTGCCCATTGATTTAAATGGCCCAGTTCACATTTATTTGCTGCGTATATATGTGAACTGGCCCATTAAAAATAATGGGAAGCATTTTCCTTTGTGTTGCCCAACGCAGCACAAGCGGAGAGGTTTGACTATCCTGGGCTTCGGTCCTTTCCCCGGGGGCACCCCGATCCCCCACTGTGTGAAACCCCCCAGGTCGCTGAAACCAACTCACCTTTTCCCGGTTCAACGGCACATGCACGGCCTCTCGTCCAGTCAGCGAGCTCGGATGTCATGTCGCCTAAGCCTTCGTCTAAGGTGAGCGGCTCCGAGCGCGCTGATGGCTGCATCCCCCGCTACCCTGTAACAGGGAGCGTGCCCGCGCCGGCCATACCGCAGGCATGCGCCCTGCTAGAGGCATAGCGGGGATGCGGACGCGGTTCGCACATGCGCCGTTGGACCGGGGAAGAAGGTGAGTGTATGGGCGACCTGGGGGGGTTCACACAGCGGGGCATCTAGATTTTGGATGCCCCATGGGAAGGGAATTGATCAGCCTGGGAATCTTATATATTCCCATGTTGATTGCCGTGGGTTTTGGTCCACTTTAAAGAGGAACAACCACCTGAACAGGCCGATTTACTAACCTGATATTGCCCTCACAAGCATGCTCCTTTCCCAGAAATCCCACGCAGCATCCTTGTTATCTCCACAGACGCACACTGCAGTCACTTCCCACTCCATATGCCGTGGCTGCTTCAAATAGTATATTAATGCATGGCATACAATGCTGATAGGATAGGAGCCTGCACATGCGCCATAGGAATGTGGAGAAGGTACGTTTTATGGGTGTTCAGGAGGTTTCACACAGTGGGGCATCTTAAATCAGGACCTAAACCTGAGATACTGAAAATCAAGTTTTTCTCAGGAGGATGAGCAAGATGGCTGTTACTATACATGCTTAGAGGCTGGGCTAAGAGGACAGGACTGATGCATCTATGGCACAAGTCATGTATTCCTACCATATATTATAGGCCCGCATCCTCTAGTATCCACCAGCATGTTTTTTTTACTGTCATATATCAATTCCCTGTCCAGGCAAATCCCAAGACCAACTAGGCCGTTTGGTGGCCTGGAAACTCCCGCCTTTGCCGTGAATGGAGGAGACGTGGCTAGTCACTGAGGCTAGATGGACTGAGCAGTAGCAGGTGTACGACATGAAGGCTACTGGTCAGTGGAGAGGCCACAATACTCAATCCCGACCATTCAACATTGTGGTAGTCAGCAGAATTTCCTGGAGTTGATCACGTTATCCAGTAAGTTTTATTCAACCAGACTAGAACTGATCAACTGAGGGGGGCAAAAGGTGGGTATTCATGTCTGTTTTTTTGGGTCTGGACTGGCCCTTTAAAGCGGACCTTCACACTGAATAAGAGCATATTTTATGTTTCCCACACCCTGTACATACAGATTGCTTACATTAAAAATCATCCTACCTGCATCTACTGCATGTTATGAGCCTTTAAATATCCAAGAGGGCGACTCATGGAGCATAAGGCAGCCTGCAAACAGGAAGTGTCTTCTGACTGTGTCGCTCTGCATTCTGGGATTGCTGTCTTTTCCCTGACCCCAGCTATGCTCTATTTGTGCAAAGCACAGCTATAACCCCGCCCCCTGTACTTTATCCCGCTCTTCCCTCCTCAGTATGTGTGATGCTTCTGAGTCAAGATGGCGGCGCCCGTATCCTAGAGTCCTGAATAGAGTTGCAGCCCAATGGGGGAAAGAATAATAACTAATAATAAATAATAAATAAATAATAACTGACTAAAAACGTAAAATATATTAATTTTAGATGCTGGGGAATAGTTTTTAAGGGTTTGGGCTTTTCATTAAATCATGCTGAAGGTCCGGTTTAACAATTATTACATCCCCGTTGATGTGTTTGCTGCTGTCCTGTTATGTTACAGGGTAAAATGCAGCCTCCGCAGGACCACTGATGATCATGTTGTTAAACTGTTTACTTTCTGTAATCTCTACAGAAAACATTATTATCTCTGCTGGTAACGTAACAAATTCTTACCAGCTCCAAATCAGCTCAGATTAGAGTACAGAGGTTTAGCTGGAGGCAAAAAACACCCCTTGCTGTGCCAGAGGAGAGCAGACCGAGAGCTCCTCCTCGGGAATGGAATCAGCGGCTGATAACAGTCTGTAATATTCATCTTCTCGGTCCAGGACTTTGACTTGGCTGAAACAGAGCACAGAAAAACTCAAAGAAATTGCTATTAAAGTGCATCAGAGTAAGAGTGACTGGGGTGGGGGGTCCCACAAGATTCTGGCCCATATCCTGTCTCACTGAGGGATAGATTTTGACTATCCTAGATTTTGGTCCTTTCCCCTGGGCACTCCGATCGGGGATGCCCTGCCCCCCCAGATCGCAGATGGCAACTCACCTCTTTCTGGTCCTACAGTGCATGCACGTCCACTCGTCCAATCAGCATGCTCAGAGCGGCTGAAGTCGCATCGTCTAAGCCGTGTGGCTCCGAGCATGCTGTAAGCCGCATCCCCTGCTTCCTTCTAACAGTGAGCGTACCTGGCGCGGGCACACGCCCTGCTAGAGGGATAGCAGGGATGCGGCCACAGCTTGTGCATGCGCCGTTGGACTGGGAAACAAGGTAAGTGTCTGGGGCGACCTAGGGGGTTTCACACAGCGGGACATCCGGATTTTGGATGCCCCGGGGGGAGGGAATCGTTCAGCTTGGGAATCTTATAGATTCCTGGCCCAATCCTCGTGGGTTTTGGTCCACTTTAAAAGTAATGATGATGTTGTTTAGGGGAATCAGAAGAACAACTGCACCCGCATGCTGGTGTAAAATGAATGCAGGCATGCGATAACTGTGTGTTTTACACAGCGCTGAGTATGTCCTGTGCAAGGGTTAATAATATAACCACCCTAGAATGCCAGGCATGAAGCTTGACATGCCCCCTTTATTGTCTTTGCTGTCAGAGGAGTAGCTAGGCTTTCTGGCACCCAGGGCAAAGATTCGAAAAGGCACCCCCCACCTGTGCTCATGGCTGCCCTTTGGCACCCGCTGACCTGCTGTACCCGGGGCAAGTGCCCCCTCTGCTGGCCCCTAGCTACACCCCTGATTGCCGTGGGCAACATCAATCCTTCTTGCCTGGTAGCTGTTGTGGGGGGGTGGGGGGATGTTAAACTGCCGCTGAGTCAGTTTAAAACTTCTTACCTGCGCCGCAATCCGGAAGAAGCTGCCATTCTCCGCAACCAGCGTGCGCCATCATTGATGTATCAGCACATGCTGGCTGCCAAGTGGGGCAGCTTCTTCTGGATCCTGGCGCAGCGGTCATCGAGGATGGGGGTCTGCAACATCGCCTTTGCCCTATAAGACGCGCAGGCATTCCCCCAGCTTTTGAGTCTTATAGAGCGAAAAATGCAATATATATGTCATGAATGACTTACCTTCAGTCCGTGCCTGCGGTGTCCTTAGTCCATGCGTTGAGCACACCCTCCTCCCTCGCCCACTGTCATTTGGCTCGTGCTCGCGCGCTCTGACCTCCTGGTGTGACCCTTGGCTTGACGTCCGACTTCGCTTGATTTCTCCAGAGCACCCGACCAGTACTTACCTGTTCCAGAGAACCCAAACTGTTCCAGTACTTACTTACTACTTCGCCCAGTCTGACCTTCAGTCTACCTGTCCTCACTCCCCGTGAGCCTACAATCTTTGAGCCATCAAGTCCTGGGGACAACCGTGTCCGGCGAGGCGTGTATAGCGTCCCGGCAAACGGGGGCTTGTCTAAAGGTGAAGCTGGCTGTGGAGATTGGGGGTTGCAGACTGACAACGAAGACAGGTATTCTCAGGGTCTGACAATATATATATATATATATATATATATATATATATATATCTATATCGTCAGAGTTGATCGTGATCCTTTTCTTTCCCCTATACTAGTTGTCACCTAAACTCTCCATATAAATGTCCTTAGAGAACAAGCTTTTGTCACATCAGTTATTTGTGTGGAAAGTATAGTTGGCTGAATTTTAAGCCGTTCTCCTCACTCTTGTTAGCAGAACACCATATACACATCCGGGGGGCAATAAAAAAAATCTCCATGTTTAGGAATTTTCCATTTCATAAAGAGACTTCTGTTTACAGTTGTTAAATCCAGTAGAAGATATTTACCCAAGTTTTCTCGGCTTCCTCTTGCTCCCTTGATATTCCAGAGTTCCCTGCGGGGAGGACCAAGAACACGCTTTCAGAAGCGAAGCAGGGAGTCGTTAATTTTTAATTCAAAGTGATTTTGTGTTGAATGCGAGCAGATGCTGATAATATCAGTAAGTCAAAGCATAATTTTTTTGATCAAAGAGCTCAAGTGAGCCTGATGAAGCGTGCATGTTGGTTTTCTTTGATAAACCACATCAATTATTCACTGTGAAAGGAGACATCCTGATATAAACGCCAGCGATAAAGGGCAGAGGCACATGTTCACCCGGTGCTGTGCTCGGATAGGGGATGCAGAGAGGGGATGTAAAGAGGAGCAGGGCCCGACATATATACATTAAAGTGCCCAATATTGTTAGTTCAGGTCTGCAGGACACTGGAACTGGCCACACACATGGAAACCTAAACTATCTTAGTGACACCTGACAGGGCAGAGGAAACCACTGCACACATGTGCAGCAGCTGCACCTTCTCACTGCAGTGCAGAGCTGTTTCCTTCCCCATCATATACACAATTTTGACTGCCCCTGGGATATTTAAAGTGGATCAAAACCCACATTTTTAACTAGCATCCCCTTAAATGCTCCCCCCACGAAGAGCACCTTTTGCCAATTTTTAGTGCTCCAGCTTCACTCTAATCCCAGGTAACAGCCCTTGTTTTAGCTGTAAAGCTCCGCCTCCTCCATTCATTACCACTGTTGTGTGTGGCAATGATGTCATTGCCACACCTAAGCAATGACTGATCACCTGCCATCTCACAGAGAGGGACAGCAAATAAAATCAGTGTTCCAAAAACCGAAAATATACATTTCTAGTTCTACACCCTAAGAAAGGAAAATCAGCAGGAACTTTGGACAAATGTATTTCACAAGTTTGGTGGGTTTTGGTCCGCTTTATTGGTGGGGGGAAATTATTGAAAGGGACCTAAAGTTATTTTTACCTCCTTGAGGTAAGATAAATGAAACTGATAGATTAGCTTTGCTAATGATTTTTTTTTACCCCTGGCACTGCTGCCAGCTGAGTGCTGTGGGAGCAAGCAATCTAACCAACGCTAATATGTTATATGCTATGTAATATTCATATTATCTAAAAGAAGATTTAAAACAGATCTAAAGTTTAAAAATAAGTTTAGGTCCCTTTTATGCCATTGCCACTGCCATTAGAGATCACTAGCAAGCCGATTGCCAGCAGAGCGGGGAATGACAAAACGGCACGGAAGCACGGAGCAGCTGCGGCTGGCGTCAGACCATCAAAGGATGAGCATTCTGCCTGATTTTGGCCTTCCCATTGTTCTTTTAAAGTGGACCAACACCCAGGGGGGATCGGCCCGGGAATCTATAAGATTCCCGGGCCGATCAGATCCCTCCCCGCGGGGCATCCGAAATTGGGATGTCCCGCGCGGTGAAACCCCCCAGGAAGCCCACAAGCCTTACCTTCTCCCCTTCTCCGCCGCCGCCTCCCGCGCGTCCCTCTAGCAGGGTGCGCACCCGCGCCGGCTGTTTGTGAATGGCGCGCTCCCTGTAAGAGGGACACGCGGGAGGCAGCGGCGGCCGCGCTCGCTTGTCCGTCGACGGACCTCGCTTGTCCATCATCTGTGATTCGCTGGAGCGGTCACGTGGGAGCGAGTTCAGGTGAGTTTTCGGGGCTTTCTGGGGGGTTTCGCACAGCGATCGGGGTGCCCCACCGAAGTGGACCAAAACCCAGGATAGTCAAAATCCTGGGTGTTGGTCCACTTTAAAGGGACACTCTGGTGAGTTTAGTGTCCCTTCCCCAGTCCCCTTCCCCTCAGCAGACATGTACACACAGTGGACGATGCTGATCTGTGCACCAGCCGTCAGGAGCTCTGGGGAACACAATGGCTGCGGCCACCAAGTGAATACATTTTTCTTTTTAACCTGGGGGGGGGGGGGGAGCGGGATTTATAAAAAACCCTTTAGAGTCTCTTTATCTGATGAGGCATTTAGGTTGCACTAAACTAGAGGTTGGTCTGTACCTAACCAGAGAAGGCCTGTACCTAACCATATCTATGAATGCATTTGAACTGCTCTCTCTATGCTGCCACCAGAAGTAAAGGGCACCTCACCTGGACACGTTTCGCCGTCCACGCGACTTTCACTGGGAGCCATGGATGATAAAACGGCGGCGGGTCTGGCGGCAGCTCAGTATGGACCAATTAAGGGGTGCAAACGGTTAGACTGCTGGACCCCCTACCTCTCCTTATCGACCGGATTGGATTGGGCAGATGTGAAATACGTCTGGCTCCCCTTGACTACATGAATATGCGCTTTTATTCTACTTTGTCTGTGGGTGGATTTGGTTTCACTATTAAACGTCTCCTCGGTTTTAATGTTATTACGCTAGATATTTTTTTATTCTTCCTACATGCACATGGTTTTGGAGATATTTAAAGCAGAACTTCTCCCTGAATAAGAGCCTATCTTATGTTTCCCACACCCTGTACAATCACCCTACCTGCACCTACTGCATGTTATGAGCCTTTAAACATCCAAGATGGCGGCTCGTGGAGCATCAGGCAGCCTGCAAACAGGACTGTGTTGCTCTGCATTCTGGGATTGCTGTTCTTTCCCTGACCCCAGCTCTGCTCTGTCTGTGCAAAGCACAGCTATAACCCCGCCCCCTGCACTTTATCCCGCTCTCCTCAGTATGTGTGATGCTTCTGAGGCAAGATGGCGGCGCCCGTATCCTAGAGTCCTGAACAGAGTTGCAGCCCAGTGGGGGTAAGAATAATAAGTAAGTGACTAAAAACTTAAAATATATATATTTTAAATGCAGTGGAATCGTTTTTTAAGGGTTTGGGCTTTTCATTAAACCATGCTGAAGGTCCGGATTAAGTGGCTTCATCAACCAGCCTACTTACTTGATTAGTTATTTATTATTCAGATCTAAATACTAAAGACGTCGGTTGGCTGTCGTGCACAATTATTCCAGTTGGAGCCATGGATTTATATTTGGTCTGAATATATATTGAATGTGGTAAGAATCTGGAAAGTTGGTGGCGGGCACTTGATGGGTGAAGATATTTGCACAGAAGGGGATACGTCTATCAATTTTGCATGAACTTTAATTAGACATTTATCTTGTGCTCTGTGCAAGGAGTATGTGTTTTTGTAAAAAGCACAATACATTATCTTTAAGTCATAGCTATCATAATACCAGCAATAGGTTAAACATTCATGGCAGAAAGCTTTTAATACAGAAGCGCAATAAACACTCACATTAATATGGTTGTAGTACAAGCTGTCCTCGGGACTGTTGAGAGTTTTGGGCTGTTGACAACGTCTTCTTGTTGTTCTCAGCTTCCTCTCAATAAATATTTCTGAGCCTGTAACCGAATAATTGTTATTAAGCAGAGTTTTTTTGTATTTAGCTTCCATTCATGAAATGTGAGAACATGCTAAATTGTAAAATCAAACTTGAGCGCAAACTCAGCGCTAAAAATAAGGTCCCCCAGATGCACAACTAGGTTTTTTAGGTGCATACTTCTCATATGTATACATTACAAATAGCATATGGTAAGACTTTGAGGCCGATTCATTAATAGCGGCAGGTAGCGACAGTTGAGCGACTGTAGCAGTATTTTCACAGCGCCCGCTAGTAGTCGCTGTGCTTGGCCGTTGTTTGGTTGTTGATAGCGACTGAGTCGGTGTGCAGTAATGTTGAATACGGGGTGACGAGTCGCTATTTGACAGGTTCCGCGATGTATGGGTGCGCATGATAGCGACTGGTCAGAGTGACCGGCTCCCACCACATTCATCCAAAAATCACGCTCAAAAAATTCTCGCGCTGTGAAATGCATGTTTAAACCCCAGAGCGCTGGCGGCGATGGGTTAAAAGTAGTTTTTTTTAACCCCCAAACCACCATATTTTTGGAAACCAAAAAAAAAAAAATTTTGAAAGAATTTAGTAATATGAATACAATAATATCAGACCTGTAATATCAATTCTGCACAATTTTTTATTTTTTTTTTACCTTAAAAAAATTAACTAACATGGCAGAAGTGGTCACAGAATTTTTCACATTTAAAAAAAAAACATTAATAACAATTAATTATGAATATTTAAAGATTGTTCCATTGAAATGCATTGGAGAGCGTCAGGTAGCGAGAGGTCATACCTGTCGCTGTTCAAGGTCGGACGCTGGCGCTGTGGGCTGAGGCTGGAATAATGATGAATGAGTCGCTATATGGCGCTATCTCAGTCGCTAAGCAGGATCGGCTTGATAAATGTGTGATTGTGGTGCGGAGCCGGCGTTCTCGTGGCGGTGCACGTCATTACCGGCCGCTCACCAGTCGCTACCTGTCGCTATTCCTTCATAAATAAGGGCCTTTATCTATACCAACCACCACAGTGTTGAACAATGGGAAATTCATCCTTATACTGCTAAAAATATATGGGGGTTATTCAAGAAACGCTGTCACATAGTGCCATGTAGCATCGGGGGAACACCGGGCGCAGTATGTGAAAACCATATATATAAAAGTCATTCTGGTGAGTGCCTCTAATAGCGTCATGTAGCGTTGCATGTATCACTACCGGCGGCTCAATGTAAAGCGCCAGTGCTCTATGTTCAGCAGCGCCATGTAGCACCTGTCGCTCTGTATCTCTCTCCCATACATTTTAATGGTGTTTTTAATGTTCTAAATTTTTGGTCCAGATTAGAGATGAGCGAACGTCTTGAAAGTTTGATTCGGGCGATTCGCCGAATTTCCCCAAGAAATTCGGGTTCGCCCGAATCGAACTTTCACGAATCGCTCATCTGAAAAACAAAAATGCCGGCATGGTGGGAGCGGGCAGGCCGGCTACGCTGTCAGCGGGCGGCGCCGCTCTCAGCTGTCATCAGAGGACGCGTCATCAGAGGGCGCCTGAGAGCGGCGCCGGCCTCCACGCTCCGACCATGCAGGTAAGTGTTTGCTTTTTAAACAAATGCCGGCATGGTGGGAGCGGGCAGGCCGGCTGCGCTGTCAGCGGGCCGGCTTCCGCCGCCCGCTGACAGCGCAGCCGGCCTGCCCGCTCCCACCATGCCGGCTTTTTTTTTTTTTATTTCAGGGGAAATTCGATTCGGCACGAACCCGAATTTTTTTTGGTTCGTGCCGAATCGAATTTTCCCTGAAATTCGGAGCGAGTTCAGATCATTGTGTGGCCTCTCCTGCCCGGCAACCAAACACTTTATTGCATTTTTTTATTTTTTTTTATGCAGAATTGTATGTGCAGGTCGGCCATTGCAGTGTCAGTGTCACAGTGTTAAAGCAATGTCATTCCATATGTTTTCACTCTGGTGGTGGTGGAGATGTGTTGAGAAACAGACTACTATCACATAGCTTCTGGCGCTTGACGCAACAGCGCCCAGTTTTTGAGCACAGACACTGGTTGTGTGTAGCTTTTTCTTGAATATGGACTTCAGCGCCGAGTGCCTGATGCACTTAACTGGCGCTACCTTTCGTTCGCTGCAGCGTTGTCCTGTTGTTAGATGTAGCGTAGTCTTGGGCGCTTTGACCTCGGGACACCACCTAGCGTTCTCCATTGGCTCTGCAGTGAATCAGGGAGATCGCTTCTACAGCGTCCTCCAGACATCAAATTTATCAATGCTGGACAGGATAGTACAGCGTCACTTGTCCAGCCGCTAAGCTAGGTCACAGTGCCAGACACCCGCTTGCAGCAACCACTTGCGGACACTCTAAACCCCACTATACAGACGCTCACATGGCAATAGGTGGCGCTAGTCTTGCCCTTCTGCAATGCTGTCATTCCACAATAGTATATGGCCCAATTTGTATTGACAAGCCTTACCATATGCAAAGTTATATTTTTTCACTAGCAATGCACTTTTTAGGGCCAAAAATTCATGTGTACATGTACACAGGTGCAATGAAGCTTGCGTTTTCTTTTTTACATAATTAGCATGTGCACATAAAGAAAAAATAAAAATACCAGCAAATGCATTTATGTCCACAGCAATGTACACTGGATCTTAACGATGTCGTGCTAATTACTTGGTGAAGCAAATTTTGGGTGTGCATTTGAATTTGAACTTACAACTGAGTGATCGTTCTCTCTTTAACACACAAACATTTTCAACAAATGCTCTCCCCCCCCCCCCCCCCCCCCAAAGAGGTACATCATTTTTCTAACTGTAAGGCTAATCACACACCAGAACCAAAGTGCTAGACTTTAGGAAGACAAACTTCAAGGAAATGGCGGAGTATGTAGAAAGAAAATTAGGTGAGTGGAACAGAGTAGCAGAAGTGAGTGCCCAGTGGTCACTATTAAAAATGGCCATCTTAAAGGCAACTAAGCAATATGTGAAACAAACTAGCAAGAATAAAAGGAAGAAGAAACCATTATGGTTTAATAGGGAAGTCAACACTATCATAAAAGATAAGAAGTCTGCCTATAAGAAGTATAAAGTAAGTGGAAGTGTAGCTGACAGAGAGGCGTATAAAATTAAACAGAGGGAAGCAAAACTGATTATAAGGACTGCTAAAGGGCAAAAGGAGGAAGAAATGGCCAAATCTATGAAGAGGGGAGATAAAACCTTTTTCCGATATATTGGTGACAGAAAGAAGAAAAACAATGCAGTCTCAAAAATTAGAAATAGGGAAAATAAATATATTGACGGAGATAAGGCTGTGGCTGACCATCTGAATAGCTACTTTTGTTCGGAATTTTCAGATAGTAGCAGGCATGGTCATAGCACAGCATCCCGCTGGGAGGGCACAGCTCCGGAGTTTCTGGAGGCTGATGTCCTATCCGAGCTGGCACATCTAAAGGTAAGTAAGGCGATGGGTCCAGATGGAATCCACCCCAGAGTTCTAAGGGAACTTAGGTTTGTGATTGCAGCCCCTCTGACTGATTTACTTAACCATTCCCTTTCAACTGGTGAGGTTCCAGATGATTGGAGAATGGCCAATGTCGTACCAATCCATAAAAAGGGGAGTAGAGAAGAACCAGTAATTACAGGCCAGTTAGTTTAACATCTATAGTTGTCAAATTAATGGAAACACTCTTAAAAAAACAGATAATTTCCCATCTAAAAATTAATGACCTGTTGGACCCAAAACAGCACGGCTTTACTGAGGGCAGATCATGTCAGACCAATCTTATTGATTTCTTTGACAATGTCACTAAAGTGTTAGATGAAGGTGGTGCTGTGGATATCGCCTATCTGGATTTTAGCAAAGCCTTTGACACTGTACCACATAAGGAGCTCATAGATAAGTTATTGAAGGTAGGACTCAATCCCTGGATAGTTCAGTGGATTTCCAGTTGGCTGAGGGATCGGTATCAGAGTGTTGTTGTTAATGGTGTGCAATCTGAACAAAGGCGAGTTACACGTGGTGTGCCGCAAGGCTCTGTTCTGGGCCCCATTCTTTTTAATATATTTGTAAGTGACATAGGAGAAGGCTTGGTAGGAAAAGTTTGTCTGTTTGCTGATGATACAAAGGTTAGTAATAGGGTGGATATTCCTGGAGGTGTCTGCAACATGGAAAATGATTTAGCTTTACTGGATAAATGGTCAAAACTGTGGAAACTAGAGTTTAATGTCTCTAAATGTAAAATCCTGCAATTGGGTAGAAGGAATCCCTGCTCTGAGTACCGTATGGGCAGCACTGTGTTAGCCAGGACCTCGGAGGAGAGAGATTTAGGAGTACTGATTACTGATAGCTGCAAGATGAGTGGACAGTGTAGCCAGGCAGTGGGAAAAGCAAGCAGGATGCTCGGCTGCATAGCTCGAGGCATCACCAGTAGGAAGAGGGAGGTTGTGATGCCGCTGTATAGAGCCCTGGTAAGGCCACAGCTAGAATACTGTGTGCAGTTCTGGAGACCTTACCTGCAAAAAGACATTATTCAAACAGAACGTGTCCAAAGGCGGGCAACGAAAATGGTGGAAGGACTTAAACTTAAAACTTATCAGAAGAGACTTAAAGAACTTAATTTGTACAGTCTGGAGGAAAGAAGGGAGAGGGGGGACATGATTGAGACCTTTAAATATGTGAAAGGATTGAATAAGGTTCAGGAGGGAAGTGTTTTTAAGAAGAAGCTTAATGATAGAACAAGGGGGCACAACCTGAAGCTAGTCGGGGGGAAGATCAGGAGCAATGTTAGAAAATATTATTTTACAGAAAGAGTAGTAGATGCTTGGAACAAACTTCCAGCAGAGGTAGAAAAACAGTCAGTGAATTTAAACATGCCTGGGATAAGCACACATCTATCCTAAGATAAAGAGAACATACAGTATACACATAAGGGCAGACTAGATGGAGCGTATGGTCTCCTTCTGCCGTCAACCTTCTATGTTTCTATGTTTCGAGAGTTTGAAAACAACAGCACCCTATGGGCTATGCTACAAAATTCACCCATTTATCCTCAAAAAACATCTTTGCCTCATTGGAAAAATGATGGACATCGTCTGTAAAAATGCCCCATCTCAGCTGCAGGTTATATTTTGGGAAAAAAATATAATAATTGCAACTTTTCGTCTGTTAAAGTAAAAATTCTCACTTAGATGTAAGCTTCAGTCAGACCCAAAAGCACACTCAAAGTTAAAAGGATACAAAAGGCAAAGGCTACTGTTAGACCATTGCGTTGGGCTACGTTTGGCACTGTCCTAAACTGTTTTCCATTTTTAAGTTGAAGACTAAATGGCCAAGATATCAAGGTTTACAGTTTCACCTCATACATTTTCCAATTGAGAAAGTGGGCGTCGCCCTTGGCTCTGTGATGCCACATAATAAACAGCATAATGGTCTGTAAGGGGCCAAGGTATTGTGCATCAGACACAGGCATTTTCATCACCATGCGCACACTCCCACACCTATACATATATTTATATGTCATTGAAATATATATACTATAAGAACATTTTCTACCTAAGGCAAATAATAGACAAAAAATAGGCTAATAATATTTTATGATACGCATTTATAAACTATTACCAAAATGCTTATACACTGATTAGAATCACTTGTTACACACCAGCAGCCATTTCTAATCCACACTCTGATGATTAATGGTGAAGGGAGGGGTTGCAGGCTCTATTGTTCCAAAGCTGTGCTTGTTACACAGGGAGGCCGATTCATTAATAGCGGCAGGTAGCGACAGTTGAGCGACTGTAGCAGTATTTTCACAGCGCCCGCTAGTAGTCGCTGTGCTTGGCCGCTGTTCGGTTGTTGATAGCGACTGAGTAGGTGTGCAGAAATGTTGAATACGGGGTGACGAGTCGCTATTTGACAGGTTCCGCGATGTATGGGTGCGCATGATAGCGACTGGTCAGAGTGACCGCCTCCCACCATATTCATCAAAAAATCATGCTCAAAAAATTGAAGCGCTGTGAAATGCATGTTTAAACCCCAGAGCGCTGGCGGCGATGTGTTAAAAGTAGTTTTTTAACCCCCAAACCACCATATTTTTGGAAACCAAAAAAAAAAATTTTTTTAAGAATTTAGTAATATGAATACAATAATATCAGACCTGCACAAATTTTTTTTTTTTTTTTACCTTAAAAAAATTATCTAACATGGCAGAAGTGGTCACAGAATTTTTCACATTGAAAAAAAAAAAACATTAATAACAATTAATTATTAATATTTAAAGATTGTTCCATTGAAATGCATTGGAGAGCGCCAGGTAGCGAGAGGTCATACCTGTCGCTGTTCAAGGTCGGACGCTGGCGCTGTGGGCTGATGCTGGAATAATGATGAATGAGTCGCTATCTGGCGCTATCTCAGTCGCTAAGCAGGATTGGCTTGATAAATGTGTGATTGTGGTGGGGAGCCGGCCTTCTCGTGGCGGGGCCCGTCATTACCGGCCGCTCACCAGTCGCTACCTGTCGCTATCCCTTGTTAAATAAGGGCCCTAGTCACAACCACAAACACACTGTTAGCCACAGGTGATTTAGAAGCTAATTAGGTGTGGTAGTGATTGGAACGCTAATTAGACACAATGACTATTCATATGCTAATTAGCCTCCAGCTAAGGGTGAAAGCCACAATGCTGTGCTGGCTCAGGCTGCAGAATAGTAGTGTGCTTGTTCTTGCTGAGCTGACAAATGGTGGCACAGCTATAGACCACCAGGAGAATGCTGTGATTGGTGGTCTACAGCAAAGGAATTCCGGGGGTGTGCGACTACACTTGTTTCTACTTCCAGGAGCAGCTTCTGACAGGAAGGGAGAGGGCAGCCATTAGGAGGTGACTTGCTGAATGATAGCTTATGCACTTTGCCTACAGAGTCTAGCATGACCCTTACCAAATAACGTGTTGCATGACCTTCCGATTGCTTGCTATGGGCAGCTCACTTTTTTCTTTCCCATGCTGTATATTTATTGCAACAACTGTCAGTTTTTTAAAGCCTTTCAAAGATATCTGTAAATACATACACGGCAATAAGCTAATTTCAAAAAATGTATCAGGAAATTAAAAAATGGAAAGAATGGAAAAACTTGGTCCGTCTGTTTGCTGTAAATTAATATAGAGAATTCTTCTGTGAAAGAGAACCAGACATTGTGCTTTGTGTTAAATGCAGTCATATGCCAAAACACACTGGTCCTAATTCTGTACAGGCCATTAAAAAGGAACATCGGAGGCCCTGGAGCCTAAAAGACTCCAGGGCCAACCCGAGTTCCACTCCTGAATTAGGATGCCCTGCTGTGTACAACCAATCAGGAGCCCTCTTTCACTCACCTTGTCTTGGAGCCCTTGCAGTGTGTCTGCACCAAAGCCACGTCCCGGCTCACCTCAAACCATGTGCGCACCCGTGCCCATGTGGCCGGCGGCGCACTGTTTTTGGCCCTGCATGGCTGCTTAGCCATCTAGCTGTCAGCGGACAGAGTGAAAGCAAGAAAGCTGATTGGTTGAATGAAGCACTCAGCCAATCAGCTCGCTTGTTCTTGCCTAAGTCTGCATAGTGGGAACTAGAGATGAGCGAACTTCTTGAAAGTTCGATTCGGGCGATTCGCTGAATTTCCCCAAGAAATTCGGGTTCGCCCGAATCGAACTTTCACGAATCGCTCATCTGAAAAAAAAAAATGCCGGCATGGTGGGAGCGGGCAGGCCGGCTATGCTGTCAGCGGGCGGCGGAAGCCGGGCCGCTGACAGCGCAGCCGGCCTGCCCGCTGCCACCATGCCGGCATTTTTTTTTTTTTATTTCAGGGAAAATTCGATCGGCACGAACCAAAATTCGGGTTCGTGCCGAATCAAATTTTCCCTGAAATTCGGAGCGAATTCCGGTTCGTCCAAACCGGTTCGCTCATCCCTAGTGGGAATGACAGGAAGGTGAGTGACTTAGGGTCATACACACATTCCAATTTGGGATGCCCCCATTGAGAGGAACAACCCTCCATTCACAAATGCCTGGCATGGGCACGTGTCCTGCTAGTGGGATAGCTGGGACGCGGCCATGGGTCACGCATGCGCCACTGGACCGGGAACGAAGGTAAGTGAATGGGGCAAACTGGGGGGGTTCACACAGCGGGGCATCACAATTTTGGATGCCCCGGCGGGGGCGGCATCGGCGTGGGTTTTGATCCACTTTAACAATCTCCGAAGCAGGAAGGGGAAATTCATACCTCATAGGCAGTGCTTTTCTGGGCTTTCCATAATATCATAGTGCATCATTGTGATGCTAGGAGGTGGCGGTTAAGCAACTCCACCAAGGTGCAAATACCTAACTCTGTGGCAGTGGGCACACAAACTCTGGCTGGCAGCAGGTGTACAGACTGCAACCACCTTAAGAAAGCCAAATGTCTGGATCAAGCCAAAAATATACCCAGAGAGGCTAATATTAAGACAGATGGTGTGAATAAGCCATCAAAAAAATAAAAAAAGAAGAGGCAATGGTTTGTTTTTCTCATACTTTACCAAAGTAACAAACATGAGACCTTATGGTTACTGTTACTTTATTCCTGCTTGACCTACTGCTGAAAATAGACAGTAATACCAGTTCAGAGCAATGGGAGCTGGAAGTCACCTGCCTGTCATGTGGGCAATTGGCTTGCTCATATCCTCTGACAGTTACCCACTACCTATCCTTGACACAAGGGGTGTAGAAGAGCCCAGTGTTTGCCTCAGCAGCTGATTTCCTGGGGCATTCCTGGCATGTCTGCCACCAGGAATCTTTAGGCTCCATACAACTAGATTGGGGGTCATGCTAATTATTTGGTGAAGCCTGAGGAAGGGAGGTAATTTAAAGGTAAGTAAGATAAGGTAATTAAGGTTAATTAATTCAATTAATTAATTTATTAGGTAATTAAGGTAACGTCATTTTAAAGGTAACCTTTAAAATGTTTCAAAACAACAGCATCCTATGGGTTATGCAGAATAGACATTCAGAATTCTTTAGAATCCCACATAGGGTGCTGTTGTTTTTTCCTGATGAGAAAAATGACGATTCTCAACTGGAAAAATTCCCCATGACAGGTGCAAGTGTTTTTTTGGGGGAAAAATTAGAACAAACTTTTTTTATTGCACTTCTTGTGTGAAAAAAATCTTACTAAAGTTTCATTTCACACCCAAATGCATACTCAGAGTTAAAGTGGATGGAAACCCTTTTTCTGGGTTTTTCCACCACCGAAGCCACAGCCAACCAGACTTTTGAGATCGCTGATTGGCTCAAAGGTGCCGTAGCGACGAGGTGCAGCAGGGCGGCCGCATCACCGGTACACTGTTTGCTCCTGTGCCCAGTATTAATGAATGGCTGGACGCACAGCCACAGGGTAGCAGGGGATGCGGCTGCCGCCAGAGATCTCATTGTGGGACCTGCCAGGATCAGGCAAAGATTACTGGCGCCATGGGGAGTTTTACACAGTTGGGTGCAGGCTAGTGGCCAGGCCTGGAATCTTTAAACTTGCTTTACCAAATATTTAACTTGACCACCCAGTGTTTGTGCTCAACAGTCACACTCGGAAAGTTAGAGAGCAGCATACAAAAAATGATGCTTAGACTTGGGATGGGATGGCCGCTGTTTTATTAATGCTTGGGACAGTAGAATAATGCGATGGGCTGTGGGGTAAAGTTAAATGCCATTCACCTGTATGCGTGGTTTACTAGTTCGATTTTTTTCAGTTTAATCTGACAGAAGTATGTGCAGGGAGACACAGCTTTCACTAATTAGCAGCTATCCTCATTGGAAGTAACTGTTCCAATTAAATGATCAGAAAATCTGTGTAATAATGTGTGTGCTACCAGTGATAGTAGCGTTCACATTTGGAGGCTTATTCTTCCTTTGCACCTGTCAGCTTTCATATTCCTCCATCCCTAATGAAAGAAAATGAGGCTCCCCACTGATTCTTGCTGATGGCTCTACCAGGCTAGCCCTGAGCAACAAGCGGGGGCCAAAGTTTTCCTTGTTTTGCGCATACACTGCCTTTACTGAAAAGAGTATGGGCATATTGTCAGGTTAATACATCTTCTAAGACATTGTCAACCTGCAATAACCTTGCTATACGTACCCAAAGTGTCTGGTATATTATATGATAAAAGTGAAACATTATGCTGCCTTGCTTTAAAAGTACTACATGGCTTGTGGCCTATGTGTTTTGGTACTATTTAATTGATCACCCCCTTGGGGGTACTTGGTTGGAACTTCTTCAAGCTAGAGGGTACTGGGTGGAAATAATTTGAGACCCCCTGTTCTAAGAGAGCCACATTGGTAGCTGATGAACTTGGGTTCATGAGCACTGTAAATATTCATGCATGCCTATCCAGCATACATAGATCCAGCAATAGGTTTAATCGGTATTCTTGTTATTATTATTATTACTATTATTATTATTATATTATTATTATTATTATTAATAATAAAAATAATAATAATAGTAATAATATTACTACTGATGCTGATAAAAAGACGTGTCATCATGTCTCTTGTGCTGCTGGTTGATGCAGATAGCAGTTTATTATCATTTAGATATAGTATGAATATTCTTATTTGTCTATAGCATGTAATTTTGATTATGTTCTCATTACTTTTGATCTTAATTCTATAAATTATATTACACAGCAGAGGCTCCGGCAGAAAGTTTTGTACTTGTGTGATTAGCGCTAGAGGCAAAAACAAATCGGAAACCGCTCTAAATTGGATCAGCGCATTGAAACAAGTTAATTAGCATTATTTTTGCACAGCCAATTTCATACATAAGTAACATTTTAGAAAAGTATAATGCATTTGTTGGGCATCAAGGACCAGCGGGCGGTAGAATCTAGAGCCTTACCAATATTCCCTTATAGCTATAGCAAAGGCTTGTCACCGGCATAATTAGGGATGAGCGAATCGATCCGGACGAACCCGGATTCGATCCGAATTTCATGACAAATTCGATTCGGATCGAATCCGAATTTCCCCGCGATTCGATCGAGCGAAGTTTTTTTCTAAAATCCATTCATTTCAATGACAGGCATTCTAGGATGGTCTACGTGACATGTCCAGACATGTAAGCTGGGGCAGTGTATGCTGGGACAGTCACATGCAGCCTATCAGCAGCCAGCAAGCCCGGTGACGTCACAGCGCTATATAAGGCGGCGGCCATCTTGCTTTTGCGCATTTGTCTATTGCATTCGTGAGAGCCAGGACTCAGGAGGACACTGCAGACTGTATTCAGGGAGAGATAGGTAGAGAGTTAGGGACAGCCAGTAGACAGCCAGTAGACAGGCGGGAAACAGGCAGGAAGTCAGGGAGAAGCAGGGAAAGGTAGGAAAAAAACGGATGCAGTGACAGGGATTTTTTTTTGTTTTCATGCAGCCTGAGTGTTACTGTCTGGGTCACTGGCTTTGTTAGCTGTTTTACCCTGGTTAACCACTGTTGCTTTGCATAGTACTACTGCTCCCAGGTGCACTGCTGTTGTGGCATCCCATTCTGTGACTACACCAGCCTCTATTTACTATAACCCTTTGCACTTATTCTAAAAGTAATTTGGCCTGATAAAGACACTTTTGCTGTGCATAGTACTACTGCTCCCAGGTGCTCTGCTGTTGGGGCATCCCATTCTGTAACATACCATACCCCTCTTTATTTACACTAAGCAGCTCTCTTATTTACACTAAGCAGGCCTGTTGGAGGCTGAGTGTTACTGCTCACTTTTGGTGTGCATTTTATTCTGTTTCATATAGACCCACCGCTGCCTGGGGGTTCTTAAAATATCACCTACTACCACGCCAGTTAGACTATGTCGGGCAGACAAGTGCCTGGAAGTGAAAAGAGGAGTGGCAGAGGCCAAGATTCCGCAGGCAGAGCTCGCAGCAGACTGGGGGCCAGTAGCAGCAGGAGTCACGCTGAGAGACCTAATCTGCCAGTATCTGCTAGCGGTCAGGTCTCCACCAGTAACGCATCTGCCGTGGTAGATTGGTTAACGCGCTCATCAACAACATCATCACAACTTACGTCTGAGACCCCCAGTCTAGGGTCGGTAGGTTCCTCTGACACAACCCTGAGTTGGCATGCCCCGAGAGCAGTCCCTGTCCTCCCATTGCCTCTGTCCTACGCCGTTCCCTCCCCCCAGCGACGTATCCTATGCTTTGGGTTCAGCTCCACTCTTTAGTGAGGAGGACGATCAGATAGAGGACAGTCAGCAGCTACTGCCCAGCCAAGAAATGGAGGTGGCTTCTTTAGCTAGGCAGACAAATAGTGATGTGGACAGTGTCGTGGGTGCTGCGAGCGTTCCAGCTCCTGCGCCAGACACTGTTGACGAATCCACGAACATCAGTGACGTACAGCCACAACTGTGATAATGATGATGACGATGAAGCCGATCGCACTTGGGAGCCGGGTGATGAAGGGGCTTCATCGTCATCATCAGGAGAAGAGGGGCGCCGGTTGCCCCGGAGTCAGCAGCTCAGGCAGCAAGGTGTTAGCAGCATGGTTGGCAGGCAGCATGGGGGCACAATTGTAAAGCCTGGAGCCAAACGGGGCCAGGGCCGGGGTAGAGCACCTGCTGCGCGGCAGGCTACCTTATCGGGAGGTAGTGGGGCAGGGGTTCCTGGAGTTAGCGACAATAGCAGCGAATCTGTGAGGCCTGTTGGTGGGAAAAGTAGCTACTCGGCAGTGTGGCAGTTTTTCCTGAAGCATCCGCAGGAGGGTAACATGGCCACATGCAAGATATGTAGGCAGAAGGTGAAGCGTGGCCAGGGTCCAAATGTTGGCACCACGGCCCTGTGTCAACATATGCAGCGTCACCATAAAGCGGCCTGGGAGAACCTAGGCTCCGGAGAGGTGGGCCAGACTGCTTCCTCACCGAGTGGCACACCGCTCCCAATTTCTGCCAGCCAAGGCTCCAGCACCTCAGCCGAAGGCAGCTGTGCATCATACCCATCCTCTGTCGCTCCTGCTCCTCCTCCTCCAAGTCATGCATCCCGCCAGCAATCCATCAGCGAAGCCATGTCCAAGAGACAGCAGTATGCGCCCACTCATCCTACGGCGCAGAAGCTGAATGTGCTCCTGTCCAAGTTGCTGGTGCTGCAGTCGCTCCCTTTTCAGGTGGTGGACTCTGCACCTTTCAGAGAACTGATGGCTTGTGCCGAGCCGAGGTGGAGAGTCCCAAGCCGTCATTTCTTTGCCAAGAAGGCAGTACCAGCGCTGCACACTTTTGTTGAACAGAAGGTGGGCCAGTCCTTGAGCCTGTCGGTGTGTAGCAAAGTGCATGGCAGCGCCGACGTCTGGAGCTGTAACTATAGTCAGGGACAGTACATGTCGTTTACGGACCACTGGGTGAATGTGGTCCCTTTGCAGCAGCAACTTGGACAGGTCACGCCGTTTCGGCCTCCGCGTTCCCTGCCCGTTGGGCCTGTGACACTGTGCGACTCGGCCTCCTCATCCTCCGCCATCTCCTCACCCTCCACTGTAGGCTCAAGTCTCAGTGCCCCTCCAGTCTACCATGTGTGCAGGGCACGGAGGTGTCACGCAGTGCTTCACATGGTTTGTCTTGGCGAACGGAGTCACACAGGGGAGGAACTGCTTAAATTTATTCATCAGGAAATCCAAACATGGCTTACTCCAAGAAAACTTAAAATGGGAATCATGGTTACCGACAATGGGAAGAACATTTTGTCTGCGCTGCGCCAAGGAAGCCTGACCCATGCCCCCTGCATGGCTCACGTCTTCAATCTGGTTGTCAAGCAGTTTCTGAAGTGTTCCCCCCATCTGCAAGACATCCTAACAACTTCAAGGAAACTTTGCATGCACTTCAGCCACTCATACACCGCCAAACACACCCTTCTTGAGCTACAGCGTCAGAACGGTATCCCCCAACATAGTCTGATTTGCGATGTTTCCACCCGTTGGAATTCCACCCTTCACATGTTGGACCGATTATATGAACAGAGAAAAGCCATCACGGATTTCCTGATGATCCAAGCAGATAGGGGGACTCCCCTGTGTAACTTCAATGTCAACCAGTGGCAGCTCATACGTGACACCTGCCGTTTGCTCAGGCCCTTTGAGGAAGCCACTTTATTTGTCAGTCGGCAGGATTACGGGATGAACGACGTGATTCCACTGCTTCATGTACTACAGCACATGTTGGAAACCATGGCTGGTCAGGGCACTGGAGACATGGCGTTTACATCTTACGGCCATATGAACCCCGTTGGAGCTGAAATGGAGGAGGAGGAGGAAGAGGAGGAGGAGTTGCCCAGCGAAACACAGTTTAGGCTTGGCGAAATGGCTGGTTTATCTAGTCAGCGGACAGGAGAGGAGGAGCAGCCAGAGGAGCTAGAGGTTTTTGAGGGAGGCGAGACAGAGGACCCGGGCACACCGTGGCAGTATGCAGTGGAGATGGAGACAGGTAGTCCATCCGAGTCACTTGCGCAAATGGCAGGAAGCATGCTCACGTGCTTGCGTAGTGACCCCAGAATTGTTTCCATCTGTCGGCGGGATGACTTCTGGCTGTCCACCTTATTGGACCCTCGCTTCCGGCACAAAATGGGGGCATTTTTTAAACCCACCGAGAGGGAGGACAAACTGAACTACTACAAAGACATTCTACGTAGGCAGTTGGCCGATGCCTATCTGCGCCATGGTCCATACTCTCGCAGGTCTGACTCGAGGGGACCTCTGCGCTCACCTTCCACTGTCATGGCTGCTGGGGGGGTTGGCAGGAGCAGTAGCAGCAGCTCCATCAGCAGCAGCCTCAGTCTTCAGTCGCTAATGAGTAGCTTACACCCGCATAGTGAGGCTACTCATGAGCAGCAGGAAGACCTGGAGCAGGACCTGAACCAGCAGGTCATGTCATACTTTGACATGACCATGCCAACACACCTTGAGGATCCGCTGGACTTCTGGGCAGCCAAACTTGATTTGTGGCCGCAACTAGCAGAGTTTGCCCTGGAAAAGCTGTCCTGCCTGGCAGGTAGCGTGCCATCTGAGCGGGTGTTTAGTGCGGCGGGGGCCATAGTTACGGCGAGGAGAACTTGTCTGTCAACTAAAAATGTGGAGAGACTCACCTTTGTCAAAATGAATCAGGGATGGATCAGCCAGGATTTCCACCCACCAATGCCTGATGCATGCGACTAGATTCAGCATGGTGCCACGTTTTACACTTTCCAAATGGTGCAAAACATATTTATGTCTTTAGGCCAATTTTTAGGCTCCTGCTGATGCCAACTCCAGGGTGTGATTCATCCAATTTTTGGGCTCCTGAAGCCAACCCCAGTGTCTCTTTAAAGTAATGTTTGGGCTCCTGCTGCTGCTGCTGCCAACTCCAGGGTGTGATTCATCCAATTTTTGGGCTCCTGCTGCCAACCCCAGTGTCTCTTTAAAGTAATGTTTGGGCTCCTGCTGCTGCTGCTGCCAACTCCAGGGTGTGATTCATCCAATTTTTGGGCTCCTGAAGCCAACCCCAGTGTCTCTTTAAAGTAATGTTTGGGCTCCTGCTGCTGCTGCCAACTCCAGGGTGTGATTCATCCAATTTTTGGGCTCCTGAAGCCAACCCCAGTGTCTCTTTAAAGTAATATTTGGGCTCCTGCTGCTGCTGCCAACTCCAGGGTGTGATTCATCCAATTTTTGGGCTCCTGAAGCCAACCCCAGTGTTTCTTTAAAGTAATGTTTGGGCTCCTGCTGCTGCTGCTGCCAACTCCAGGGTGTGATTCATCCAATTTTTGGGCTCCTGAAGCCAACTCCAGTGTCTCTTTAAAGTAATGTTTGGGCTCCTGCTGCTGCTGCTGCCAACTCCAGGGTGTGATTCATCCAATTTTTGGGCTCCTGAAGCCAACCCCAGTGTCTCTTTAAAGTAATGTTTGGGCTCCTGCTGCTGCTGCCAACTCCAGGGTGTGAATCATCCAATTTTTGGGCTCCTGAAGCCAACTCCAGTGTCTCTTTAAAGTAATGTTTGGGCTCCTGCTGCTGCTGCTGCCAACTCCAGGGTGTGATTCATCCAATTTTTGGGCTCCTGCTGCCAACCCCAGTGTCTCTTTAAAGTAATGTTTGGGCTCCTGCTGCTGCTGCTGCCAACTCCAGGGTGTGATTCATCCAATCTTTGGGCTCCTGCTGCCAACCCCAGTGTCTCTTTAAAGTAATGTTTGGGCTCCTGCTGCTGCTGCCAACTCCAGGGTGTGATTCATCCAACTTTTGGGCTCCTGAAGCCAACCCCAGTGTCTCTTTAAAGTAATGTTTGGGCTCCTACTGCTGCTGCCAACTCCAGGGTGTGATTCATCCAATTTTTGGGCTCCTGAAGCCAACCCCAGTGTCTCTTTAAAGTAATGTATGGGCTCCTGCTGCTGCTGCCAACTCCAGGGTGTGATTCATCCAATTTTTGGGCTCCTGAAGCCAACCCCAGGGTCTCTTTAAAGTAATGTTTGGGCTCCTGCTGCTGCTGCTGCCAACTCCAGGGTGTGATTCATCCAATCTTTGGGCTCCTGCTGCCAACTCCAGTGTCTCTTTAAAGTAATGTTTGGGCTCCTGCTGCTGCTGCTGCCAACTCCAGGGTGTGATTCATCCAATTTTTGGGCTCCTGAAGCCAACTCCAGTGTCTCTTTAAAGTAATGTTTGGGCTCCTGCTGCTGCTGCTGCCAACTCCAGGGTGTGATTCATCCAATTTTGGGCTCCTGCTGCCAAATCCAGTGTCTCTTTAAAGTAATATTTGGGCTCCTGCTGCTGCTGCTTGCAACTGCAGGGTGTGATTCATCCAATCTTTGGGCTCCTGCAGCCAACTCCAGTGTCTCTTTCAAGCTATGTTTGGGCTCCTGCTGCTGCTTGAAACTCCAGGGTGTGTCAGTCAATTTTTGGGCTCCTGCTGCTGCCAACTCCAGTGTCTCTTTCAGCCAATGTTTGGGCTCCTGCTGCTGCTTGCAACTCCAGGGTGTGATTCATCCAATTTTTGGGCTCCTGCTGCTGCCAACTCCAGTGTCTCTTTAAAGCAATGTTTGGGCTCCTGCCCCTCATAGTGATGCCACTTCAATTCTCTGCAATTGTGCCGCTCTGCGATTCTATTAGCGATGCCTCTGATCTGCATGTGATATTTATTTACAGTATTATTTAACTAACCCAGCACGCATCCTATGCGTGTTACAGCAAGGCAAAATGGTTTACAACCCTATTGAGGCTCTAGGAGGCTCAGAAATAGCCGTTTTTAATAGCGATTCATCGCGAATAAATTCGGGTCGAAACGATTTTTGTCGGAAAATTCGGCGAATCAGTCGAATCGAATTTTTCAAAAGTTCGCTCATCTCTAGCCATAATCCCAGACATCACAGGCTGCCTTGCTTACCACATGCTTACCGCCATGTTTGTTACTCAGGTATGCTTAGCGACAGGCACCAGTTTGTAAAACTCAAAGGATTCAGGAAATTTGCAGGGTTTAACTTTCAGATGAAACTATGTGGACAGAATGAACTAAACAAAAAGTGCTTAAACCGGACCTTAAAAAACTATTCCCCAGCATCTAAAATTAATATATTTTAAGTCACTTTAGTCACTTACTTATTATTCTTTCCCCCGCTGGGCTGCAACTCTGTTCAGGACACGGGCGCTGCCATCTTGACTCAGAAGCATCACATACTGAGAATGGGGGGGGGGGAATATAGTACACGGGGTGGGGTTTTAGCTGTTCTTTGCACAGACAGAGCCGAGCTGGGGTCAGAGAAAGGTCAGCAATCCCAGAATGCAGAGTGACACAGTCAGAAGACACTTCCTGTTTACAGGCTGCCTGATCCTCCATGAGCCGCCATCTTGGATGTTTAAAGGCCCATAACATGCAGTAGATGCAGGTAGGATGATTTTTAATGTGAGCGATCTGTATGTACAGGGTGGGGGAAACATATAAGATATGCTCTTATTCAGGGGGAAGGTCCACTTTAATATAATGTGCCTTTAGCAAGTTAAGCTGACCTAAAGCAGAACAAAACCTACCAGCTGCCGTCCTGGAATCCAAAAGATTTGAGGGCCGATCGCTGGCTTTACCCATCTGTGTGAAACCCCCCAGGGCGCCGGTAATAACTCACCCTTCCCCGGTCCAATGGCATGTCTCTGATTGTTTACAATGGGAAGCTCTGCCACGTCCCCTGCAGGACTAGGCTGGAGCGGGGATGTAAACACAGCAAAGGGCTCTGATTGGACGACAGCATTCTGTATTGGAGCAAGGAGAGATGAGCTTTACTGGGCAAACTGGGGGGTTTCACATAGCGGGGCACAGAACAAAACTCAGGAAAGTTACATATGCCTAAAGTACAACTTGCTTATCTCTGGTCAACCAAATAGGTTGGTGATTCACCTAATGCTCAGCCAATCCGTACATTATACCACCTCTGTTCAGCCAATGAGCTGGAGCAAGGCCCCAGTTGTAAATTGACTAGATGTCCCTGATGTAGTGGGACAGTCTTTCCACTAATGCCAGCATTGTGGGGCATTTAAACCAGACCTTCGCCCTGAATAAGAGTCTATCTTATATGTTTCCCACACCCTGTACATACAGATTGCCCACATTAATAATCATCCTACCTGCATCTCCTGCATTTTCTGAGCCTTTTAACATCCAAGATGGTGGCACATGGAGTCTCGGCTGCCTGCAAACAGGAAGTGTCTTCTGACTGTGCCGCTCTGCATTCTGGGAATGCTGTCCTTTTCCTGACCCCAGATCTGCTTTGTCTGTGCAAAGCACAGCTATAACCTGCCCCCTACACTTTTCACCCTACCCTCTCCTCAGTATGCGAGACAAGATGGCGGCACCCATATCCTAGGGTCCTGAAGAGAGTTGCAGCCCAGTGGGGGAAAGAATAAAAAGTAAGTGACTAAAAACGTAAAATATATTAATTTTAGATGCTGGGGAATAGTTTTTTAAGGGTTTGGACTTGTCATTAAATGATGCTGAAGGTCCGGTTTAAAGTGTCCCCAGTGTTTTTGGGAGGACAGTCAGACAACATGTCTTAAAGTGGAACATCCGGTCAGTTTACGTCTGAGCAATGCATATTTTTTTACAATTACACCCCCCCCCCCCCCCCCCCACTATTCCTGACCACATTGCTAGCGGACTGCAGGATTCCCTGGCATAATTGCAGGATGGGGGCTGCCTCATTTTTGCATATAGTTGCCAAATGTCGCATTTAGTTAAAAGCCCCCCCCCCCCCGCCTGTCCATTTATTGTGGTCTACTGATCAGCATACAGCCAAAAAACTTGTGTATCAACCAGATTCATTTTTTTGTGGCAGTGAACTAAAAGGAGGAAGAATCAAGCCCTCTCACATGCACACAGTGAATGGCGTGTCTCCCACTGTGTGATGTACGAAGATGTGGTTTAGTCCAGCCTTTTGCTCAGCAGAAGGGTGCAGACTAGAGAAAAAGCTGGCTAGAGAAAGGGACTAGAATGCAGCAGCACAGCAGCATGGATCAGCTGCATGAAAGGTAAGGAAAGAATGCTTTGAGCAGCCCATAGGCATGTCTATGAACTGGCACATATAGTATAGTTACTTCTAACTCTATGTTTGGTGAAGAAAGGATACACGGCCAGCACTGCTCTTCATAGAAGTAAAGTAAGTCTGACTTTCAATTAATGTATTCCCCTCCCAACCATCTCCCCAAAACTGTTGACCTAAGATGTCTACAGTTATAATACATAATATACTGTACCCAGCACAGAGTATAAGCAATGCAATGCACACATGCTATATAGGGAATTTTGTTATATCAGTGATTACAGCTCATGTTATTGATTGTAAAGTGATGTAACAACGGTTAAACCATTAATACATAGGACCGCGCTAAAAAGAAGGGGGGGGGTTAAGAATAAATTAAAAATAATAAGGAATTGCTCAACGTGAAATGTCCTTATCTCCAAAAGAACACAATACCAATAAATAATGCAAACACAGAGCAAAAGATGTGCAAAGAGCCAAAAGTTCTATATGTATTGGCTAGAAAAGGTGCTACGATACACGATATCCCACGGTGCATGCACTTCACACAGACATGTGCAAGAGAATCCTCCACCGATAGTGCAAACTCTTACCAGCTTCTGATCAAGAAAGCGATTTAAAATAGTAGTGAACAGCGTTGCTACTGCTTCAGATGACGTCTGCTTCAGATTAAATGCTCAACAAGCAATGCTCAGATTATATATCTGCTTCACATCCATCAAATACTCTTAGATGGTATAAAACACCATTGGCACCACTTCCAAAAACATCTGCTTCAGATAGTATCCTTATCGAGCATAGCTCAGATGGTATAACCACATGAATACAGAAACAAACAAAAAAAACCAAAATAGTGTAATTCTGCAAAACTTTGTAGCTTTAATGTAAATGATCCAAAATGCACTCACAAAGCAAGTAAAAGAATCAGCTTAAAATACATTCACGGTCTCACCGGTCCTGGAATCAGACGGTCACCACAATCAATCCAGCAAAAGGACAATGCCGTTAAAAATGGGTTAAGATGTCCAGGGTATGTCAAATCCTAAATCCACCGCTCGCCACCGCCGATGCGTTTCGTCGCCGCAAGGCAACTTTAACTAGGCTGGTAAGAGTTTGCACTATCGGTGGAGGATTCTCTTGCACATGTCTGTGTGAAGTGCATGCACCGTGGGATATCGTGTATCGTGGCACCTTTTCTAGCCAATACATATAGAACTTTTGGCTCTTTGCACATCTTTTGCTCTGTGTTTGCATTATTTCATGTTATTGATTGCTTATACAGGATGCCAATAATACTAACCTGACATACAGAGGAGGTATAATGAACAATGAGTGGCAGTGACATTAAAGTCTCAGGCACTTGCTTCCACCTTATCCCATTTGGAACAGTGTAAAATGAGCCATTTTAAAGCATCTTAAAATCTAATGTTATATATAAGTAAATACACTGACTCGGATAGGAGAACGTGTATGGTAGTCATTAATAACCCTAATGATTAACAGATTGGTGGTCGAATGCGCGAATGAATGGAACCCTTCTAGTGAGTATTTAAGGTTTGGCTACTCTTACCATTGGATGTCATGATTAAGGACTTGCTGTCTGAAACGCGTTGGCGCTGGGGCCCGTCATGCACATTTTCATGAATGCTTTGACCTGTTGGATTACTGATTTTAATCGAGATAATAAATACTTGAAGAATTTTAAACGACTGCTGGCTGGCTTTCCTCTTTCTACAGTTATATATAAGTACATTATGTTTTCTAAGCAAAGCCCATTTTCCTCTTCATTTTATGTGTCATGGCTGAGCTGCAAAGGACATGTCATGATGCAGGTTTATCAGTTTAGTAGTCGCGACAACTGCGGGACCACTGTGGCTTGCAGTGCTCGCTCATGCTGAGAGCACTAAGGGACAGCGTGGCTGTTAGACCTCTTTTCTTGCATGGTCCTGGAGGAGTGAAATTTAATGGAAGGCTAATCTTTGGAGCCCGTCTACGGCTTTTCCCCAGAGCTGCAGGTAATGGAGGAGAGGTACATGGGACAGGCATCAGGTGAGCTGCTCGCGGTGTTACTGTCGCCTTTGGCTTTACAGATCCAAAAAACAAAAATAATTAAACAGCAGATGGGTGTGTAACCTCGATACAGAAGTGGCCTTCGTGAAAATATTGCTGGGATATAAGCATGAGCCACCCTCACCATAAAAATACAGCACAGTTTATAGCAGTCTGGAAGATTGTGTACCCTACCTGAACTTCTGCGAGATCCATATGTGCCTGAATAATGACGCCTTTGAACCACTTCTTCTTCAGTTTTGTTTGGATAGGCAGTCAAATCCTTAAAAAAAATGCAAGATGTAATTAAACAATTATTTTCAACAGGATTTTTACTAAATGGTTGAAGATTGTCATATAAGACCTCTCATGTCCCTTATTCTTTTCCCTAACCCTAATTCTTTAACCCTAAAGGCTGTGTGAAACCCCCTGAATCCCAAGTAAAACCTACCTGATTCTATGATATATCTTTAGCTAGTCATATGCCAGTGCCAGGCATTTGTGAATAGGAGGAGCAGAGGCAAGCTGGGATGCAACCGTTGCCACACACTATGCTCCATTTGGCTCCATTCAGGCCTTAACTGATTCTTAGCCGAAAGGACTGAATGGAGCGGAGCATGCTGATTGGCTGCGAGTCTGCCCATTTGCCATAAGACTGGAAAAAGGTGAGCTTTTCTGGGCGATCTGGGGGTTTCGCATAGTGGGGAATCCCAAACTAGGATGCCTCAGGTGCGAGGACTAATAATCTGAATTTTGGTTCAGTTTAAAGCAGACCAACCACATCCTATGGAAGGTTACATTAACTCCCCTTTGTGTCCTGGTAATGAATTAGATAAAAATACTCAAAAACAATTTTGGCTTCAAAGGAAAAATTGGGGTAAAATTAAAAAATCTTCTTTTGGCTTCTATCTTCCTTCTTGGCTTCAATAGCCTGTAATTGCTCTCAGCATGAGATTGTGAGAAGGGGGGCGAAGGGGTGCTTAAACAGCTAGTTTAGAACAGTGGTATCCTGTCAGAAACCAATGGCATACAACGGCATAGCTGGGAAAGCGAAAATCACTATAACAGGAATACCAAGCAGCATTGGGCAGAAGACATCAAAATGGCTAATGTACCTGGGGTGGGGGGGAGGGGCAAAACAGATTGAGTTGTTTTGGGAGGTTTTGGTCGGCTTTAAGTCCAAAGATTGACTACTTTTTGAGCTTTTAATAACGACACTTAGGCCCTTATTTATGAAGGAATAGCGACAGGTAAGCGACTGGTGAGTGGCCGGTAATGACGGGCCCCGCCACGAGAACGCCGGCTCCCCACCACAATCACACATTTATCAAGCCAATCCTGCTTAGCGACTGAGATAGCGCCATATAGCCACTCATTCATCATTATTCCAGCCCCACAGCGCCAGCATCCGACCTTGAACAGCGACAGGTATGACCTCTCGCTACCTGGCGCGCTCCAATGTATTTCAATGGAACAATCTTTAAATATTAATAATTAATTGTTATTAATTTTTTTTTTTCAATGTGAAAAATTCTGTGACCACTTCTGCCATTTTAGAAAATTTTTAAAAAATTGTACAGAATTGATATTACAGGTCTGATATTAATGTATTCATATTACTAAATTATTTAAAAAACTTTTTTTTTTTGGTTTCCAAAAATATGGTGGTTTGGGGGTTAAAAAACTACTTTTAACCCATCGCCTCCAGCGCTCTGGGGTTTAAACATGCGTGATTTTTTAATGAATATGGTGGGAGCCGGTCGTTAGGGCCAGTCGCTATCATGCGCTCCCATACAGCGCGGAACCTGTCAAATAGCGACTCCTCACCCAATATTCAACATTATGGCAAACTACCGAACAACAGCCAAGCACAGCGACTACTAGCGGGCTCTCTGAAAATGCCGCTACAGTCGCTCAACTGTTGCTACCTGCTGCTATTAATGAATCGGCCTCCCCGTCAGGAACAGCATTCTCAGAGCTACTGTAACATGTAAAGTGGTAGAGCATAACCAGAGCATTAATTAAATAAAACACAGGCACTAGATACTCAGATAAACTTCCCTTACTGTATAACAAAATACAAGTTGCATCCAGCTGTTCCTTCATCTGATCTGCAGCACTGCTCTGCCCTGTTGTCTGTCTCTGCTGGTTTTCTAATCCCAGGATGCCCGCTCTACTTTCCAAGCCTAGGAACCACCCAGCCCATCATTCACTCTGGCCCTCATTTTCCCTCTGCATAGCTCAGCCATGGAATTTATCAGGCCCAGCCCAGCTATACCTGTTAACCAGTTTCAACACCCCCCCCCCAAAAAGACTGGACATTAGACTGCAGACACCTTTTATCACTTCCCACTGCCTGTCAGCTGATGAATAGGTTACTTCTCCTAGTGCAGCTTGGTGTACTTGGTGTACCTAGCTTGGTACATTTAGATACATATGTAACAGAGAATAACAGGCAACTGTATCTAAATGTAACAAGTTCCTCCTGCACTAGAAGTAATGTATTTATCAGCTGAGAAGTGTCATTAATGAAAATAGACACACAGCTAGAGCAGTTGGCAAACAATACCTGTCCTTTAAAGAAGGGCCAAAATCCCAAAATGTAATCTGCCTTGATTTTTGGTCTCCTTTACAGGGTCTGTATATACAACCCCTGAGGATCACCTAAAATCTTATACAATTGAAGAGATATGCTATATCTAATGAACATCCAACTTACATGATGCAAAAAAGTGACAAGTTTTAATAAATATAATGAATGTAATTGATCAATATTTACAATGAAATATGTTTGCATCAAAAATACAAAGCTCTAGACATAATGAATATAGAGTCTCCAGGGTTGTGTCACCAATGAAATAGGGAAATAACCCAAATCAGTTATACACAGTGCATACAGACTAGCAGTGTGCAATACAGAGATGGACACAATCCATGACAGCTGCTCCCTCCTGATGAAGGTTTACTCAACCGAAACGTTGAGGGTTTAGGTTGTCATCCAACAGAGGTATACTGCTGTCTTATCTTACCATTGATGTCTCTTGTTTCTGTTAATTGATGTACATGTATGCATTAGTGCTTGTTTATGTACCATGGATTGTGTCCATCTCTGTATTGCACACTGCTAGTCAGTATGCACTGTGTATAACTGATTTGGGTTATTTCCCTATTTCATTGGTGACACAACCCTGGAGACTCTATATTCATTATGTCTAGAGCTTTGTATTCTTGATGCAAACATATCTCATTGTAAATATTGATCAATTACATTCATTATATTTATTAAAACGTGTCACTTTTTTGCATCATGTTGTAGTTGGATGTTCATTAGATATAGCATATCTCTTCAATTGTATGTTATTTATAAGCTGTGCTATTAAGCAGACACAGCTAGCTATAATTTGAACCCCCTTCATTGTTGCCATATCTAGTCTTCTAACTGGTGTTTCAAGGTGTGCATTTGTAACCTGATTTCCTATATAATCACCTAAAATCTTACCTCGATCCACAATCCACAAAATGCCCGGTGGGAGCAGGAATCAATGTAAGATAAGGGCTTTCAACCAGCCATAGAATCTTTTAGGCTGAAGATGGGTGTCATGGATTTTGGTCTCCTTAAAATGCAGGCTTTTTATTTTTTGATAGGTGACATTTAAAAAGATTAAACTATGCAGAACAAGATCCACTTAAGTAACAGAGAATAACAGTCAACTGTATCTAAATGTAACACATTTCTCCTGCACTAGAAGTAATGCATTTATCAGCTGAGAAGTGTCATTAAAGTGGACCAACACCCAGGATTTTGACTATCCTGGGTATTGGTCCGCTTCCCCGGGGCACCCCGATCGGGGGTGCCCCGCTGTGTGAAACCCCCCAGAAAGCCCCCAAAACTCACCTCTCCCCGCTCCCACGTGGCCGCGCCGTCCAATCGGCGCCGACGTACAAGCTGATTGACAGCGACGTACAAGCAGCTTGCCCGTCGGCGCCTCCCGCACGTCACTCTTGACGTGTGCGCGCCCGCGCCGGCCATTCAGGGACGGCCGGCGCGGGCGCGCGCACGGCTAGAGGGGCGCGAGGGATGCGGCGGCGGCCGGCCGCCACCGAAGACGAGGTAAGGTGATTTGGGGTGTTTGGGGGGGTTTCACCCCGCGGGACATCCCGGTCTCGGATGTCCCGCGGTGTGTGAGGTGATCGGCACGGGAATCTTATAGATTCCCGGGCCGATCACCTCAGGGTGTTGGTCCACTTTAATGAAAACAGACACACAGCTAGAGCAGTTGGCAAACCATACCTGTCCTTTAAAGAAGGGCCAAAATCCCAAAATGTAATCTGCCTTGATTTTTGGTCTCCTTTACAGGGTCTGTATATACAACCCCAGAGGATCACCTAAAATCTTACCTCAATCCACAAAATGCCCGGTGGGGGTGTTCTAATTGAATGTAGGGGTTCTGGGTATGCCAATAGAGGCCTGTGCGGTGGAAGCAGGAATCAATGTAAGATAAGGGCTTTCAACCAGCCATAGAATCTTTTAGGCTGAAGATGGGTGTCATGGATTTTGGGCTCCTTTAAATGCAGGCTTTTTATTTTTTGATAGATGACATTTAAAAAGGTTAAACTGTGACCCTGATACACTAAACCTGTCATCCTTTGATTTTATTCCTATCAGGAGAAGAAAAATACAAGCTTGGCAGAAGCTTTATTCAGTTTGGGTGTATAAGTGACCCCTCCTCTTATTAGCCAACATGTTTATATGGGTTTTTAATATTACAAAATTTCATGATAGTGCTCCTTTAATCCACACAATGCCTGCTGGGGGTGTTCTAATTGGATGTTGGGGTTCTGGGTATGCCACTAGAGGCCTGCTTGGTGGGAGCAGGAATCAATGTGAGATAGGGGCTTTCAACCAGCCATAGAATATTTTAAGTGCACAAAGGGGGAGCGGCAGCTGCTCAGAACATTTTATAACTAACCTGGGAGGTGCAAGTCAGCAGGGCAATTAGGTTACTAAAGACTTAAAGGAGCCACAGCACTCAACCCTGTCAGCTTGCAGACCAACCTATAATCTGTCTCTAAATCTGGTAAAAACAGAGGCTCGGTAACATACATCTGCAGAAGTATGCTAAGCTGCACCACCAGCGCCAAGGTGCCTCTTTGGGTGCAGTCCTAACTCTAATCTATGAGAGCCCCATTTTGGACATACAATGCAAGAGATAAAATTGAATATTTTAGTCTGAAGTCAGGTGTCATGGATTTTGGCCTCCTTTAAATGCAGGCTTTTTATTTTATTTTTTTACTACAGATGCCATTTAAAAAGGTTAAACTATTCCGAACAAGATCTACATATCGAAAAAGTATTGTGGTCAAAGCTAACTCCATTAAGCTCCTATTTTCATGAACCTGAAATCTCAGGGTGCATTATTCCCTGTCCCCCCCCCCCCCCCCCCCACTTGCGCTTCATTTGTATCAGCAAAAAGCTATAGGAAGGTACTAATCTGCTTAACATTTCTAAGTACATCATCCAATGGATTTTGCTATTTTTTTCCCATCTTACATATGCTCTACAGAGTTCCTGGCAAAAAAATGTACATTTTCTTCATTTCATCCTTTCAACATCAAATGGTAAGCAGCAAAAATTGGATCAAACTTCAAAGCCCGAGCTGTGCTCCAAGTCACAGAGAGACTCCTCCGTTTCACATATTGAATTCAAGCAGGATATCAAAGTGCTACCAAAGAACCTGAGGTCTTTACTAAAATAGAGGCCGGAACATCTGTAGCTAAGCGGAGTGCGCAGACACCACCTCGGGGAGCAGCCAGCGTTTTATGCTCCGCAGCAGATTTCCAGCCTTTTGATACTCTCTTTTCACTGTACCTCCCTGTCTTTCCACACAACTCGGCTTCTTAGCAAGCTGGGCCCTTTGTCTCCCAGACTTCAAAACATAACTAACGGTTTCATGTTCACATGGTTCAGCCAAAGAGCCATGAACTCCGCTCAGAACATTAGACGCAGGAATGTTAAGTAACAATGTAGAGTTACTTCAGAGGCTTTGTGTAAAACTACCTGCTCTGACCGCTGCTCCTGGAGGATGGGCTCTATGGAATTGTTCTGGGCACCCGACTCCTGCCTGGAATTGCAAAAGAAAATATATTAAAGGAAAACAGTACTCCGCAATAGCTTTTCACTTTATTACCTATTTATTTTGTGGTTTGGACTGGTGCTCCCCTAGTGGCCACTTGCTGGGGTGCGGAGGGAGGGCCCCGATAGATAAGCGGTGGACCCAGAAATGGGTTTCCATCTGCTTCCAACACTCACTTGCCAGAAAATGGATGTTGATTGCCATTTAGCATCTTTCTGGTGGCCATAGTCCTATAGTTAATTCTCGAGAATGCTTTCGTGCCTGAATCAAAGTCCTTCTATACTTATATTGGGGGGGGGGATTTCTTTTGGGGGGAATAGGACACCTTTGTCCTTGCAATTGGTTCCTATCCTCTGGTGGTGGGCTGGTATAAAGTGACCTTGTAGGGCACTTTTGGACAGGGAATACGGGGTGAGAGTTCCACTATTTCCTCCCAGGTTACTTTCCCGGGGGTGAGAGTGGACTCTTTTTTACCTTGCTCCACACACCGTTGTATAATACTTATATAAATTTATTTTCAAAAATACATTATATACATCTATTAACAGTGTTTCTTTTATATTTTCCAATTACAGTGCAATATTCATACATATAATTCATACATATATTTTTTTCACATATTGTACAACATTAAACTGTGTTGTGTAATTCACAACTGAGTTACCCATTTGGAAAACAGTCTCTGTGACCTGGGGTTCTCCCTCTATGGGGGTAGCCAGGCACAGTTTAATGTTGTACAATATGTGAAAAAAATACATGTATGAATATTGCACTGTAATTGGAAAATATAAAAGAAACACTGTTAATAGATGTATATAATGTATTTTTGAAAATAAATGTATATAAGTATTATACAACGGTGTGTGGAGCAAGGTAACAGAGAGTCCACTCTCACCCCCGGGAAAGTAACCTGGGAGGAAATAGTGGAACTCTCACCCCGTATTCCTTCTATATTTGCTGTTAGCCTGTGTGCTGTGACGTATACTGTCTGCCCTCTGATTTTCTTTACCCAAGTCTGCTCTACCACAGGACTGCCTGGGGCCTTGTGCAATCTCCACCATCTGGAGCTTGGCTAAAGACATGGGTTGGTTACAGGTTCTCGAGTACTGAACCTCTCATGCCCTGGGTGGTTGGTGGCTTGCCTCTCTGGTGGTGTAGACGAGTTGTATGTCTGCTGTGTGTATGTTCCTAGTTTATGACCTGCTCCCTATTCGTAACTACTTGTTTTCAGCCTGTGTCTTTGCTCTCCCGTTCCCAGCATGTGACTCAGCTGCCCTGTTCCTAGCATGTGACTCTGCTGCCCTGTTCCTAGCATGTGACTCTGCTGCCCTGTTCCTAGCATGTGACTCTGCTGCCCTGTTTATAGCTTGTGGCTCTGCTCACCTGTTCGTAGCCTGTGATTTTGCTCACCTGTTTCTGTTCCCAGCTTGTGCCTGCACTCACCTGTTCCCAGCCTGTGACCCTGCTCGCCTGTGCCCAGCATGTTACTCTGCTCACCTGTTCCCAGCCTGTGACTCTACTCGCCCATTCCCAGCATGTGACGCTGGTAATCTGTTCCTAGCTTGTGACTCCACTCACCTGTTCGTAGCCTGTGATTTTGCTCACCTGTTTCTGTTCCCAGCTTGTGCCTGCACTCACCTGTTCCCAGCCTGTGACCCTGCTCGCCTGTGCCCAGCATGTTACTCTGCTAACCTGTTCCTAGCTTGTGACTCTGCTCCCCTGTTCCCAGCCTGGGACTCTGCTCACCTATTCTCAGCCTTGGACTCTGCTCCCCTGTTCCCAGCCTGGGACTCTGCTCACCTATTCTCAGCCTTGGACTCTGCTCACCTGTTCCCAGCCTGGGTCTTTGCTCACCTTTTCTCAGACTGTGATTCTGCTCACCTGCTCTCAGCCTGGGACTCTGCTCACCTGCTCTCAGCCTGGGACTCTGCTCACCTGTTCCCAGCCTGGGACTCTGCTCACCTGTTCTCAGCCTGGGACTCTGCTCACCTGTTCTCAGCCTGGGACTCTGCTCACCTTTTCTCAGACTGTGATTCTGCTCACCTGCTCTCAGCCTGGGACTCTGCTCACCTGCTCTCAGCCTGGGACTCTGCTCACCTGTTCCCAGCCTGGGACTCTGCTCACCTGTTCTCAGCCTGGGACTCTGCTCACCTGTTCCCAGCCTGGGTCTTTGCTCAACTTTTCTCAGACTGTGACTCTGCTCAACTTTTCCCAGCCTGATTCCTATGTCCCTGATCCTAAACTAGGAAATTCCCGTGCCTGCCAATCTAATTCCTTGGACCTGACAAGGAGTGATGTGGAAAATGGAAGAGGAGGGAATCTGTAAAAGAGATAATTATGGAGAAAAAGAGAGAGAGACAAAATATAGACCGAAAGACAGAGACAGGAAAAGACAGAGATGGAGAGATAGAGAGTGATGGAGACAAAAGAAATGAGAAAAAGAGAGAGCTGCTGAGCGGGCTGAAACTGTCTCTTTAATTGCACCTGAATGGTATCTCCTGGTGGGGAGATGGGGATGGCGCCCTGTGTGGCTGCACAGCTTGCACACTACGAAGGCCGGCCATGACAGCAGCCAGCTGTAATAATGTTGTGTAACTGTGTACAGCTTATTTACACTTATGACAGCAGATGGTGCTATTACATATATCTATGTGTAGTTTCTGTTGTACATTCTCTGCTGGATGTTGTGTTTCCTGTGTATTGAGGTGATCTCTATGACTCATGTTCCAGTAAAGCCAGTTCCTGTTTCACCACTAATGTCTGTCTGGATTTGACTTCGCTGCACTCCGCACTCACACGCTGTAACAATCAGAACCCAAGCTTAATTAGAGCCCTAAGGATAAGTAAACTCACCATGAGCCACAGTTAGTACTGGCGTAAATATTGCTCGAGGTTTTATCAGTGAGTGGTAACGATCTGCTGTCTTTCAGAACAACGTAATTCTTTCTTGTAGCATATCCTTTATAAGCTATAAGTAGAAAGTGAGAGATACCTCATAAATGATTAGCACTTCAAACAACACAAAAAACAGTACAAATAAGTACAGTATGTTACATCAAGTGTATTTTAAACTGGACCCTGAATAAGAGCCTATCTTACATCTTACAAGTTTCCCCTACACTGTACATACAGATTGCTCACATTAAAAATCATCCCACCTAGTGCATTTTCTGAGGTTTTTAACATCCAAGATGGCGGCCCATGGTGTCTTCTGACTGCGTCACTCTGCATTATGGGATTGCTGTCCTTTTCCTGACCCCAGCTCTGCTCTGTCTGTGAAAAGCACAGCTATAACCCCGCTCCCTGCACTTTCCCCGCCTCCTAATCTCTTCAGTATGTGATGCTTCTGAGGCAAGATGGCGGCGCCCGTATCCTAGACTCCTGAACAGAGTTGAAGGCCAGCGGGGAAAAAAATAATACATAAGTGAAATAATAAGTAAGTTATTTTAAGATGCTGGGGAACCCCCAATCGGGGTAAGGACCAAAACCCAGGATAGTCAAAATTCTGGGTTTTGGTCCTTATCCCAATCGGGGGTGCCTCGCTGTGTGAAACCCCCCCAGGTCGCCTGAACTTACCTCTTCCCAGTCCTATGGCGCATGTGCGGCCGCTCTTCCAATCAGCTTGCTCAGATCCGCTCGCGCCCCTTCGTCCAGGAGCTCGTCTAATGCAAGGAGATCCGAGTGTGCTGGCAGCCTCATACCCAGCTACCCTTTAACAGGGAGTGTGCCTGCGCCGTCCATCCACAAATGCCTGGCACGAGCATGTGCCCTGCCGAAGGGATGGTGGGGATGCGCCGCTGCTGGCCCGTGCACCGTTGGACCAGGAAAGAAGGTGCGTTTTTGGCCGACCTGGGGGGTTTGTCACAACAGGGGCATCCTGAATCTGGATGCCCCTGGGGGAGCGAGTATGCCTGCCCTGGAGTCTCTCTTGCAAAATATACATTCAGTATAACATTTCAGAGAAAGAAGATATTCCTCTGTATAAACAGTGGTTGGTGTTCTCTTGCAGAAGTTCAGTCCAACTATTATGGTCTAGCAAAAGGTGGTTGTACTTAAACTGAGCTGGGGTTGACTATAAAAAAGGGGCTAAAAATCAGTAACCATTTTATTTAGCAGCACAGCAGGAGGGAACAACTGCATTGGAGGGAAGGAAATAAGTCTTTGATCTTACACTTTGCTTGGAGAAACCCTTTAAATGTCTTTATCCCAACATCTAACTCTAATCCTTAGCCAGTAATCTATCACCCAGTCTTCTAGTAAGGCCTCTGCACAGCAATAAGCTTATATAAAGAAATGAATACTGTATCTACATTTTAAATCACTCTCAGCAAGTTGAGGATGTGATTCGGAAAATGGGTCTACTGTTAGCGCAGATAATTAAAGGAAGGTCAGAATAATACCCACAAGTGTAATAAAGAAGGGAATTCTTGAAGCAGCAGCGTGCAGTATAAATTGCTTGTCACTTCTAGCTTGGCACTTCCACATTTAGCTCATTCAGTGTGAAATTAACAGGCGATGTTGGTGCCAGGACTGATCCACTATCACAGTGCAGAGATAATCTGCAAGCAGCTCATCATATGTACTCTGCACTTAATAATCATTACAAACTTAACACAGCATATCAGCTCCTGACTGATTGTTAGCGTTTTAGCGAGCTAAAAAGATGGAAAACAATAGTATTTTTTAGGAGGCGCATATGATGAAATGTTATCCTCTCTAACGGGGAGGCCGATTCATTAATAGCGGCAGGTAGCGACTGTAGTGGCATTTTCAGAGCGCCCGCTAGTAGTCGCTGTGCTTGGCCGTTGTTCTGTAGTTGACAGCGACTCAGTCGGTTTGCCGTAATGTTGAATATTGGGTGAGGAGTTGCTATTTGACAGGTTCCGCGCTGTATGGGAGCGCATGATAGCGACTGGCCCTAGCGACTGGCTCCCACCATATTCATTAAAAATCACTCTCAAAAAATTCTCGCGCTGTAAAATGCATGTTTAAACCCCAGAGCGCTGGCGGCGATGGGTTAAAAGTAGTTTTTTAACCCCCCAAACAACCATATTTTTGGAAACCAAAAAAAAAAAGTTTTTTAAATAATTTGGTAATATGAATACATTAATATCAGACCTGTAATATCAAATCTGTACAATTTTTGTAAAATGGCAGAAGTGGTCACAGAATTTTTCACATTTCAAAAAAAAAAAACAATTAATAACAATTAATTATGAATATTTAAAGATTGTTCCATTGAAATGCATTGGAGAGCGCCAGGTAGCGAGAGGTCATACCTGTCACTGTTCAAGGTCGGACGCTGGCGCTGTGGGCTGAGGCTGGAATAATGATGAATGAGTGGCTATCTGGCGCTATCTCAGTCGCTAAGCAGGATTGGCTTGATAAATGTGTGATTGTGGTGGGGAGCCGGCGTTCTCGTGGCGGGGCCCGTCATTACCGGCCGCTCACCAGTCGCTACCTGTCGCTATTCCTTCATAAATAAGGGCCTCTGAATATCAGTGTTTTCATTTTACAACCTTCCTCTCTCAGTCATCATGTCTACGTGGAGGCTGATTCACTACTAACACCAGGTATTGCCAGATGAGTGTCTGTATAGCGGCGCTTAGAGCGACCGCTAGTAGATGCTGTAAGCGGGTATCAGGTGCTGTAACAGAGTGCCTCAGTCGCTGTAGTCACCTGGTCCTCATTGATAGATATGATGTATGTTGGGCGCTCTAACACCAGTACAGCGCTGCATGGATCGAGAGGTAGCGCCAGCTCAGTGCGACTGACTCTGGGTGCTCCACACCATACTTATCAAAAAAAGGACACACACACAGCGCCGGCGCTCTAAATCTGGTTGCTGTAGCATAGAGCGCCAGACTCTGTGTGATTGAAGTCTGTTTTTGAACACATATCCACTTGTAACAAAGCGAAACACATGGGATGACATTGTTTAACACTGTGACAATAACACTTTAGTGCCAGACCTGTAATGACAATTCAATTCAATGCACACACCCGCATTCACCCCGCTCACACAGAAAAAATGCTGACCAGCAAAAATCATAAGGACAACACTGTATCCTCGCTTGGAACCTGAAGGATTGTACAATTGTAAATCAGCACTTGACTTTTCCTCTCCACCGGGACTAAGCTGATGTCCACTATAGAAAAGTCCAGGAGCCTACGCCTGGGTGCTGTAATACTGCAGTGAGTCCCGATAGGATCGAATTCTTGGACTTGAACATTGTGAAGGAAGCAGGTACCCTCACCACCTCCACATACCGCAAACCAACAGCAGGCAACACCCTCCTTCACTTCTCCAGCCATCATCCCGGCCCGTTACGGCCAGCATTTTTTCTGTGTGAGCGGGGTGAATGCGGGTGTGTGCATGGAGTCCAGGTCGATCTGGCAGGGGCCCTTAGTTTAATGTATTTGTATTTTAACATGCAATTGCGTTTTTAAAATTTATGTATGTACCCTGGTCTTTTCATACATGTATCTGTTTGGTGCCATAATTTTTGATAATAAAATGTGTCTTTTGGCTATATTGCCCGTATATTAATGGCCAGCCCAGCATTTAACCAATTGTGATAGTTTGTGTTTTATCACGCTTTGTGAAAGCCCACAGACACTCCACTCAGCTTTCTGCTGTTCTGGCTGAACAATCAGCGCTTTAGTACGAAGGTCATAAAGACGTTGTTTAGGACAGTGTGTCGTCATAGGATGCGGTGGCCGCATCCCCTCTTTTCCTGTGACGTGTGCAATCCCACGTGCCTGGCCTATCTGAATGCAGGGATGCCGGAATGTGGCCGCTGCCTGTGGTCGTAATGAGGGACCGTAAAAGGTAAGGCAAGGGAAAGGATAAGTCCCTAAAGTCAAACACCACGGGAGCAGGGCCCGGGGTGAGTTACCAGGTGAACTGTGAGGTTTCACACACAGGGTAAAGTGAGACAAAACATATAGGGGTGAAAGTTTTGGGTTTCGGTCCATTTTAAAGGGAAACAAAACCCAGGATTTTGACTATCACGGGTTTTGTTCCTTGCCCCGGGGCATCCCTATTGGCATGCCCCACTTTGTGAAATCCCACCCAAGATTGCCCATAAAAACTCACCTTTGCATCCCAAAGTCTTTTTCTGACTTTTGGATCACTTTATAAGCTCCTTTTATATCAGCATGCAACCAATGTGTGCTACTGCTGATAGACCCTTAATCTACCCCAATCTGTTTAACATGGAACGGGGGGGGGGGTTATAGGTTAAGTAGAAAATGAACTTAAATGGAGGTTTCATATATTTTAGAGTTGATAGGGCAGGTGTGTAGGTGGGCCTTCTCTATGGAAATCTAGTGGCATCAGCACAGCGCACACCGCCAAGTCCAATTGAGCGCTTTTCTGTCTGACAGCGTGGCACATCAGATATCACTATTTGTACGTCTATTTGCATACCCACAGGGAATGTCGCTTCAGCTTGATTATTTCGCCAAGCCTTTCTTGTCTCCTCCACTTGATCAATGGGTGTGCGGAACATAAGCCCGCTGAGATCTCTCGACCACCAGCTCATGTATTTGAAAGGCATCTGTTTATTTTTTTAAATGCAAATTTCTCATACCCCTAAAGACTAGCTGGGAGAAAAAAAAAAGAACAATCAGTTAAGTTAAAATATTTTCATGAGGGGGTCTGCTTTTCTCTTTTTTTTTTTTTAACTAGATTAAGATCAATCGCTGTCAGAATCACTTAAATAATATTGCACTATTAAAACAAAAAAAATGAGTTTGTAATTAAAGGAGCTCATGTTTTAAAATCTTCGGAAGAAGTTGTGAATAAATACTGTAGCAATATTGCCGTATCAATGCAAGAAATGTGGCACTGAAATACTATTGAGACCACAAGCTTGGAGGCTTGCCATCGATAACAATTAAGATTGGCCCCAAAACTAACCTCTCCGCCTCAGCGGCAGATTCCGGTGGAGAAGAGGCCCAATAAGGTTAATACCCCGACTTTGATCTCTGTCAAGGCGTACTAGCAAGAATTAATTTACATTTCAGATGAAAAAAAAAAAGTTGACAGCATGAAAAGGCATCTTGTTCCTGGTATGTGAATGTGCGGCAATAGATTGGGAATTCTAAAAAGGAAGTTCTGAGGAAGCTAAAAGGATAAGCCCCCACTGCTGATTTTACTGGGAAGGAGATGAAAGGAAAACAAATTTCAATATGAGCTGGGCCGTAGAAACATGTAAGCCAAATGTTTCCTAGATTTGAAGAACGGCCCCAGATACGCATGGCGTCCAGTCTCCGAGCTGTCATTTGGATTGAGAGTAAAAAAGTAAATAGTAAAACCTGGACCAAATTCCAGATCTACAGCTGCTGCTTCGGAGCTCATGTGATGGGGTAATAATGCTGAACATTTACGCCTTATGGGAATGAGATATTATTGAAAGGTGTGGCATTACACTGTTGCTTCCTACTATCCAATATTTCCCAGATATTGGTAACCAAAATGTACCACACACATTGGTCCTGATTTGGTAAAAATACCCTAAAACAGTGGTGGCAATTTTTAGGGACTAAGTTCCCAAACTGCAACTCTAATGCCAGGTGGAAGATGAAAAAAACCCAAAATGCACGTACTGGAAAGATGATGGGTACCCACAGAGAGGGCTCTGAGTGCTGCCTCTGGCACGGGCAGGGGTGGGCTGGCCATAGGGCATACCAGGTAAAATCCCAGTAGGGCAACGGCAGGGAAGGCCGCAACCCCGTTAATGACATGATGTGGGAGGGTGGGTGGCGGCCAGTCTGCCAGTTGCTGCTGTTCCCCAGCTGCCACACACACACTTACCGGCACATCTGATTCTGCGCACTGTCTGTAATGGGGGGATTTTAGCACACCTTTGGTTCAGAATATTTTCTAATTTTTGTTCTCTAAACCCTGGGTGCGTGTTATAGAACGAAAAATAAGGTGTATATATAATGTGACATTGCGATACTATACAGGGCCAGGAAAAGTACAGCAGGGCCGGTGTGCCCCAAAAATCCCAGGCCGTTTTTTAGCCCCAGTCCGCCCTGGGCATGGATGTCATAGGTTCCCCACCACTGCCCAAAAATATTTTCTCAAACTAAGATCTAGTTCATGCTTTATTTCAAAATCATAGTGCAAACACAAGGGGTGCCCCAAACAAAGTGCCATGTGCGAACCAACCACTGGGACCCCCAAATTCCCTGCCAATTTTGGGGGGCCCAGTGGTTGGTTCGCACATGGCACTTTGTTTGGCAAGTAAGATAACATTACTGTATGTATTTTGTCTGTGATTTGCACCTACCTCTTTCTTGGCAATTTCTATATTATTATGTTTGTATATAGATTTGGGATCTGATGCACCTTGGAAGCACTGGACACTTTATGAATTTATTTGTAAATATAGCTTTATTAATTAATTATTGACACATTTAGTTTTTTCCACTGGCTATACTAAACCCCCCCCCCCCCCGCCCCTCATTTGATGGCAGTCTATATATGTGGTGTATGTTTTTTAATTGTTTTTAACGTGTCTTGATATTGTGAGAATTTAATAATCTAAAAATAAAATTGGATATGAATTATTATTAATGGAGTGCCTTTGTTAGTCTCTGGTTATATTCCCTTTTGGGGTTGGGGCACCCCTTGTGTTTGCACTATACTTATTCTAACAGGGATTTACCAGAGCAGGGCACCTATACCTTAAGTTATTATTTGGTGCCACCCATTTTTCTTTCTTGGTAAATATTATTTCAAAATCAGACATGAGATAAAATAAGGTGTGATTCAAAACATTATAGAAGTTTATAAATGCTTAAAAGTGCACATAAGTTTGTTATTATACCTAAACTTTTCACCCTGTTAAAAAGCTGTACTAACTTTTCTAAAAAAGAGAATGAAAGAAGCTGTCGCATTATTCTAGTGCTTTCTCTTTTTCACCTTATATTAAAGCAGATCTTTTGCCAATTTTCACTGCCCCTTCTTCACTCTAATCCCAGATAATGGCGCCTGTTGTAGCTGCAAAGCTCTGCATCCTCCATTGCCACACCTATGCAATGACTGATTGGCTGCCATCTTACAGAGAGGGACAGCAAGAAAAAAACGTTTTCCAGGGCGATTCAAAAAGTGAAAATATCCATTTATAGTTCTACATTCTCTTCATCATGAGGGGAGTATTGGCAGGGGCTTTGGCCAAATGTATTTCACAAGTTCAGTGGGCTTTGGTCCGTTTTAATTTATTTTCTGCCCACCTCATCCAGCAGCATAGGGATGTATTTTGTCTTTGGCACAGAGCAATCTCCAGTAGCCTGGGCTGTATTTCTCATTAGGCATTGGAGGACCTGTGTCTAGGTTGGCACAGGGTGGGGGGCAGCATGCATCTGGAAAAAGTTCTAACTATTGTTTCACTATCTTTTTGCTTTTTTGGCTTTTGGCATCTTGTCTTACTTACTGAACATTTGTATTGAAATCTGGCATCAAGGGGGGATATGGCGTAACATGACAATAAGCTGATTCAGTATAAACCCAAACCCTCTAGGCAGGGCCAGCCTTAGGATAGAAGGTGCCCTGTGCAAGACTACAGGATAGGGCTACCACGCCCCCCCCCAAAAAAAAAACATTTCTGCACCTATTTACTACAGATCCACTGCCCCACCTGATTGCTGACAGCCACCAGGGATGCTCCGGGGATACGGAATTAGCTGGTTTGGTTTACTTTAAAGAGCAGAACTGAGGTGAGCATGGCACCTCATCCTTGACCCAACCTACACCCCCAGCAGCTTCGACTGACACCCCCCACAATAAACAGTAAACTGAGCCAGTGGGGGGGGGGGGTTAGGGCTCCCAGTGGGTTGGGCACAGCCCTGACTATGGCGCCCTGTGCAGTGGCACACCTCGCACAGCCCAAAGACCGGCTCTGCCTCTAAGCAGTCTTTTCAATAAATAAAAGAAATACAAATGGATACAAAAGTCTACACACCCCTAAAAAGTTCTGAAATGATTCTTCTTGGTCTGACTTTTTTACATGGCAAAGATCTGCTATTCTAACAGGGGTGTGTAGACTTTTTATATCCACTGTATAGAAACACTTCAAAAAGGGACAATATGCACACTAGTTGTTGGTGTAAAGCTACAAGTGGTTGATACATGCACCCACAAATCTGAATAAAAAAGTGAGAGAAGAGCGGAATAAGCTTTATAAAAACATGAGAAGATGTAAAAGGCAGTAATAGAATATGGCAAGGAAAGGGGTTCAGAACTTTATAAGTACACAACTGTTTTTTGGATAGGGCATCCCAAAAGAATATGAAAGTTGAATAACTGAAGTTGCAAAAACATTCATTAGCTGTGGCTCACAGATCGAATAGATTGCATCTGGAATCCCAGTCTTTAAATTAAAATATCTTTGTGCAGATGGGCCTTCAGCAAACATAGAAGCCTTCTGACCATCCAGCCTGTGTCTCTGCAGCCAGTAATGCTAATCTAAAAGCAGAGGCACGCTGGGAACTGCAAGATTGATGTATTTTTACTTAGAACTTATAGAATTGTTATTGCCAGCTGGCCTTTTTTTTCTATGTATTAATAAGTCAAAAGCACCCATCTTGTATTTTGTCGAGAGCAGGGGGATCCCAACTGTAGTATATCAAGGGGGTTATTTTTTACCTACAGCACCATATCACATCAGGTGCTCAGTGTCGTTCTCCCATAGACTTCAATTAGTCATTCCAGTCAATTAGCCATTCCAAAACCGGTTAGCGTTTTTTCATTTTTTTTTGTGCTCAACCAAGTGACATGGAATCCCTGGCCTGTTATGAATTTTTCTTTCGTTTATTATTGTATTTAGGTTACCTACTGCTAACGTGCGTTTTCATGCCTGCCAATCATGTGTCATGTCATTTGTATGTCCCCAATGTCATGTCATGTGTTTTCGCTTGATCACTGTGCAGCCATCTCCAGTTAAAGCCTTGGCATCTGGCGCTGTATGCCTAAGCATTGCGGTTTAACAGTGCCTACGCTGCCGCAGTTCATTTACGCATTAAATACAAATGATTTCTGGCCTTCCCCATTAAAAAAATAACAAGACACAGCACCACGGGTAGCCTACAGCACCAAACCCTAACAGCGCAGTCGGCCTGTGGCCGGCGTTGCAGCTGAGGCGCTAATAATGTCTCTCTGCAGTGCTAGTGATAAATTGGGCCTCCACGTTTGAAGGCCCCAGGGCTGCCCGACTAGGTGCCCATGGGTCCTTCTGATTCAAATATGGTCCTTTTTGTAATCTTGTTGCTGTGGCCCGCAAAGCTCTTCCTTTTCCACCTGTCCCTCACCGCGAATGTCCCTCACCTCCGCACATAGAAACATAGAAACATAGAAGGTTGACGGCAGAAGGAGACCATACGGTCCATCTAGTCTGCCCTTATGTGTATACTGTATGTACTCTTTATCTTAGGATAGATGTGTGCTTATCCCAGGCATGTTTAAATTCAGTGACTGTTGATGTTTCAACTACCTCTGCTGGAAGTTTGTTCCAAGCATCTACTACTCTTTCTGTAAAATAATATTTTCTAACATTGCTCCTGATCTTCCCCCCGACTAGCTTCAGGTTGTGCCCCCTTGTTCTATCGTTAAGTTTCTTCTTAAAAACACTTCCCTCCTGAACCTTATTCAATCCTTTCACATATTTAAAGGTCTTAATCATGTCCCCCCTCTCCCTTCTTTCCTCCAGACTGTACAAATTAAGTTCTTTAAGTCTCTCCTGATAAGTTTTAAGTTTAAGTCCTTCCACCATTTTCGTTGCCCGCCTTTGGACACGTTCTATTTGAATGATGTCTTTTTGCAGGTAAGGTCTCCAGAACTGCACACAGTATTCTAGCTGTGGCCTCACCAGGGCTCTATACAGCGGCATCACAACCTCCCTCTTCCTACTGGTGATGCCTCCAGCTATGCAGCCGAGCATCCTGCTTGCTTTTCCCACTGCCTGGCTACACTGTCCACTCATCTTGCAGCTATCAGTAATCAGTACCCCTAAATCTCTCTCCTCCGAGGTCCTGGCTAACACAGTACTGCCCATACGGTACTCAGAGCAGGGATTCCTTCTACCCAAGTGCATGATTTTACATTTAGAGTCATTAAACTCTAGTTTCCACAGTTTTGACCATCTATCCAGTAAAGCTAAATCATTTTCCATGTTGCAGACACCTCCAGGAATATCCACCCTATTACTAACCTTTGTATCATCAGCAAACAGACAAACTTTTCCTACCAAGCCTTCTCCTATGTCACTTACAAATATATTAAAAAGAATGGGGCCCAGGACAGAGCCTTGCGGCACACCACTTGTAACTCGCCTTTGTTCAGATTGCACGCCATTTACAACAACGCTCTGATACCGATCCCTCAGCCAACTGGAAATCCACTGAACTATCCAGGGATTGAGTCCTACCTTCAATAACTTATCTATGAGCTCCTTATGTGGTACAGTGTCAAAGGCTTTGCTAAAATCCAGATAGGCGATATCCACAGCACCACCTTCATCTAACACTTTAGTGACATTGTCAAAGAAATCAATAAGATTGGTCTGACATGATCTGCCCTCAGTAAAGCCGTGCTGTTTTGGGTCCAATAGGTCATTAATTTTTAGATGGGAAATTATCTGTTTTTTAAGAGTGTTTCCATTAATTTGACCACTATAGATGTTAAACTAACTGGCCTGTAATTACTGGCTTCTTCTCTACTCCCCTTTTTATGGATTGGTACGACATTGGCCATTCTCCAATCGTGGGGAACCTCACCAGTTGAAAGGGAATGGTTAAGTAAATCAGTCAGAGGGGCTGCAATCACAAACCTAAGTTCCCTTAAAACTCTGGGGTGGATTCCATCTGGACCCATCGCCTTACATCCCCGGCATCCCTGCAGTGAAGCGCGCTCCCGTACCCAGCCATTCATTCACTCCTCAGGGAAATGCTGATGCTCAGTCCAAAACCATGGCTGCATCCAGTGCTTTAGTATGCATGGCTTATTATAGCATTGATTGTACGAAAGGCCGCACATGCGCTGTGGGAATGGCAGAAAGTTAAGCGAGCGATCTGGGGGGTTTCACACAGCAGGGAATCACAAATCGTGATGGCAGCAGACAGCGCCCCCACCCCATGATATGGGGGCATGAGGGGCTTGTCCACTAGCAATCACCACTAACAGTGGCCCTGGAAAACAGGACGGCTGGGATAAAGGCGCCTCCTAATGGCCTTAGTATCCAGGGCGATTGTCCCGCTCGCCCTTCCCTAGAAACAGTCCTATGTTGGAAGATGTTTCATTCCCTCTATTAAATAGATCTGCTCTTAAACGTAGGGCTTACTGATGGTATGAGCAGGTGAATTTGGTTTCTTTGGTGTTCTAGTAAACCAGGACCCTTCCTGACACAGATCTGCCAGGAAGCATGGAGGTCCACTTTAATGGCAGGTTGCCATAGTTGCCATTTTGGCTAGAACCCATACAGGACCCAAGCCTATACTTATCTCTATAGTTTCATGTGTGCATGTATGTAAAAGCAGTAGTAACACCCATGTAGATGAGCGTATGTGTCTTGTACAACAGACGTCATGCTCCAGCAGCCATATTTGTAGCAAGCGGTGGAACATGTTGAATTTTAGACCTGTCCTGTCCTTGTCATGATTAAGAGCGCAAGCTCGAAACGCGTAGACGCGGGGTTGGCTCTTCAGATGTGCGTTTTGTTTTACTGGCTGTGATGGCGTTTTACTATGATGTCTAAATAAAGGAGGATGATTTTACTCACCTAACCATGTGGCTGGCACTTCTCATTGACGGACTTTCATCGCTCTAGGAGGTGAGCTCTCCTTGCCGTAGCCCATAGTTTGAGTGTGGAGCAGTAAGTGCTTTGGTCTGAGGCTGACATACAAGACATTTTACTGTGAATTTTAGACCTGTGTATGTTTCTGCTCCACATGAAACAAGCCGTGTTCTGCACAAGTGTCTCCCCCTCTGTCACCCAACCAAAGCATTTCCCTGCCTTTTAAGAATCCGTCATATTTTCAGCTGCGGGCACAACTTGAGCTCTGCTTCCGATAAACACAAATCCATTTCCTTAACAAGAACAAGTCACAGTAACATTCTAGTTCTCGGGCAATGAATGATAATATGTAAATGACGTCTTCTGCTCAGCAACTCGAGCAGCGCTCCATCTTCCCAGAAATGATCCCGGTGCTGGAGGAAAACACGAAGCTGGTGCCTAATGTGCGGGGAGATGAATGAGCCGGAACTGGCTGCTCTGCTCAACATTTTAGAAATGGAGAGATCGCTGGTGTGCATTGCGCAGCTTTACACTGTTACATTTCATTGAACTGCTACATTCCACCCGTGTTACTAAATGCAGATGCTTTTTGTTTGTTCTACAATACATACGGCAATTGGGCAGGAAGTGTTCAGCCCTGCTTAGAATGGGGAGTAAGAAAAAAAGATGCCCAAAAAATGCAGCAAACTCATCCTTTCACATGACTTTAGGCCCTTAGGTTGTGCGACCTGTACAAATGCACAGGGGACCATCCCAATCTCCTGCTAAGGGGCATCAGAAGACATCTTTCAGAAGCCCATTTAGTAATAAAGTGCACAGCTGGCTCCCCAGGTCTCTATTTATGATCCTTCCAGGTTCTCTCTTTATTTCCTTCTTTCTATTTTTAACCTAAATTAAACGATGCTTCCTCTTCTCTCTTTTTACCGTAATTATGTTTTTTTCTGTTTTCACCTTTCCTTTTCCTTTTCTCTGTTCCACATTCCCTCCATATCTCTCTTTCTCCACATTGCCTCCTTTCTTTCCTTTCTGTTCTGCTCTGCCTTCTTCCCTCCCTTTATGTTCCACATTAGCTATGGCCCTTATTTAACAAGGGATAGCGCCAGGTAGCGACTGGTGAGCGAACGGTAATGACGGTCACCGCCACGAGAACGCCGGCTCCCCACCACAATCACACATTTATCAAGCCGATCCTGCTTAGCGACTGAGAGAGCGCCAGATAGCGAATCATTCATCATTATTCCAGCCTCACCCCACAGCGCCAGCGAGCGACCTTGAACAGCGACAGGTATGACCTCTCGCTACCTGGCGCTCTCCAATGCATTTCAATGGAACAATCTTTAAATATTCATAATTAATTGTAAATAATTTTTTTTTGTTTTTAATGTGAAAATTTCTGTTACTGTTCTGTTCTGTTAGATATTTTTTTTTAAGGTAAAAAAAAAATAAAAAAAAAATTTTGTACAGAATTGATATTACAGGTCTGATATTAATGTATTCATATTACAAAATGTTTTTATAAAATTGTTTATTTTTGGTTTCAAACAATATGGTGGTTTTGGGGTTAAAAAACTACTTTTAACCCATCGCCGCCATCGCTCTGGGGTTTAAACAAGCATTTCACAGCGCGAGAATTTTTTGAGCGTGATTTGTTAATGAATATGGTGGGAGCCGGTCGCTATGGCCATTCGCTATCATGCGCTCCCATACAGCACGGAACCTGTCAAATAGCGACTCCTCACCCAATATTCAACATTACCGCACACCGACTGAGTCGCTGTCAACAACCGAACAACGGCCAAGCACAGCGACTACTAGCGTGCGCTGTGAAAATACTGCTACAGTCGCTCATCTGTCGCTACCTGGCGCTATTAATGAATCGGCCTCCCCATCTCTCTCTTTCTCCACATTGCCGCCTTCCTTCCTTCCTTTCCTCTCTGTTTTGCTTTCCCTTCTTCTCTCTCTTTCTGTTCCACATTCCCTCCATCTCTCTCTTTCTCCATATTGCCGCCTTCCTTCCTTCCTTTCCTCTCTGTTCTGCTTTCCCTTCTTCCCTCTCTGTTCCACATAACCTCCCCTCTCTCTCAATCTCTTCCACATCTTTTTCTCTTGCCTCCACATTCACTCTTTTCTCTATCACCAGCATTTTCCATGTTACCTCCCCCAATTTTTACTTCTTTTTATTACACATTCCTATCTTTTCACATTATCTATGTCTTCTGTTTTCGCCTTCCCTTTTCTTTTTCTCTGTTGCACATTCTGTCTCTCTCTACCACATTTCCTCCATCTGTCTCTCTCTCTGTTTCACAATTCCTCCTCTCTCTTCCACATTCCCTCCTTCTCATGCTTTTCTCTCATGAATCTGTTTACTACTATGATATGTAAAAGGATTGAATAAGGTTCAGGAGGGAAGTGTTTATAAGAAGAAACTTAATGATAGAACAAGGGGGCCCAACCTGAAGCTAGTCGGGGGGAAGATCAGGAGCAATGTTAGAAAATATTATTTTACAGAAAGAGTAGTAGATGCTTGGAACAAACTTCCAGCAGAGGTAGTTGAAAAATCAACAGTCACTGAATTTAAACATGCCTGGGATAAGCACACATCTATCCTAAGATAAAGAGAACATACAGTATATACATAAGACAGACTAGATGGACCGTATGGTCTCCTTCTGCCGTCAACCTTCTATGTTTCTATGTTTCTTCCACATTCTACCCTTCTTTTACTCTCCCTCTCTGTTCCGCTTTCCTATCTTTCCTCACTTTTTGTCCCACATCCCCCCATCTCTCTTTTTCACAGTCCCCCCTCCTCTGACTCTTCCACATTCCCATCTTCTCCCTCTTGTCCTATGCATCTGCTATTTCTGGTACTGAATGGCGAAAGATTCTAGAATAGGGTTCCCCAACCTGTGCTGCCATTTTGCTCTGTTTCTGGCTCCAGCCAGCAGGAATATGTTGCTTCAATCCTTCAGAAGGGTCAGGTAAATAGTGAAGAAATTGTGCCTACAGTTGCTCTTTAATAGGATATAAATCATGTCAGGTGCAGCTTGGCCCTTGATTCACTAAGAGTTGAAAAAAAAATTAATGGCAATAAAAAATTCATGAGAAAAAAGCCTGAGAATGTCACTGTTAGTGAATCACCTGCTAAAAAGACAATGAAAGTCAATGACACTTTTTAATACTGGTGAAAAGTTCAATACTCTTTACAAGATTAAATAAATGCCATTGACTTTTATTGTATTCCTATCTGGTGATTCACTAAAAGTGACATTCTCATGCTTTTCTCTCATGAATCTTTTTACTACTATGATATTTTTTTTAAACTCTTTGGCCTTGATTCACTAAGAGTAGAAAAAAATTCTCATGGTAGTAAAAAATTGCAATTAATAAGAAAAAAGCCTGAGAATGTCACTGTTACTGTATCACCAGATAGGAAGACAATGAAAGTCAATGACACTTTTTTACTCCTGAGAAAAGTATTGTAACTTTTTACCCCTCTTTACCTGTAGTAAAAAGTACCATTGACTTTCGTTGTCTTCCTATCTGGTGATTCACTAACAGTGACATTCTCAGGCTTTTTTTCTCATGAATTGATTTTTTTACTACCATGAGAATATTTTTCAACTCTTAGGCCCTTATCTAAGAAGGGATAGCGTCAGGTAGTGGCTGGTTATTGAAAGGTAGCGACTGATAGCGACTGGTCAACGCCGGACACGGCACGCAATTACACATTTATCAAGCAGAATCTGTTGAGCGACTGGAATAGCGCCATGTAGCATCTGATTCATCATTTTTACAGCATCAGCGAACAGCGCCAGCGTTCAGCCATGCACAGCGCCAGGTATGACCTCTCGCTACCTGGCGCTCTCCCATCCTTTTCTTCTCTTTAAACAGGTTTTTTTTTTTTTTTTTTCAAAAAATCACAAATAATTATTTGACCTCTTCTGGCATTGAAAAATCATTTTTTTTCATAATTTTTTCATTTTTTAAATATTTCCTCAAAAATGACATTACAGGTCTGCCATTAAAGTGTTCATGTTACAATGTAATTCCATATGTTTTCGCTTTGTTACTAGTGGATAGATGCTTGAAAACAACTATTTTTCAGCGCCAGAGTTTTTTGCAGCTGTTTTTTTGCTCAATATGGTGTGAGTCGGTCACTATGAGCAGTTGCTAACATGCGCTCCCATACAGCGCTGTACTGGTCAAATAGTGACTCCTCACAATGTATTCACCATTACTGAACAGCGACTGAGTCGCTATAAAGTAGCGACTCACGGGCGAGCACTGCGACTACTAGCGGGCGCTCTGAAAATGCCTGCTACAGACGCTCATCTGTCGCTACCTGCCGCTAATGATGAATCAGCCTCCCCGTGAATCAAGGCCAAGGTCTGTCAGGCATCAGGGCATAGTGCACTAAGCACCTTAAGTTCAGGGTTTTTGTTCTTACCTGCCTGGATAACAGTAGCAGCTTCATTTCTCCTATTTCGAATACTTCTTATTTCCTGGACCTTTTTTCGAGTGTCGTATCCTCTCCATGCTGAAAGACAAAAGAAATGCACAGCAATGAAAGCGCGTGTCAGTTTTCTTGTATGTAGCTGATTCCAGAGTTCCAAGTTTCTGCCAGAACCATGTTCAAGGCATGCTGTAGGCAAAGATAAAAAACAAGGATACTTATTAAAGGCAATTAAAGAGGAACAAAACCCATGATTTAGCTCTTCCCCCACAGTTGGACCGTCCTTGACCTTCCTTCACAATGTGAAACCCACCGTGTCCCCATTTACTCATATGTGCTTCCCCACTATACAGCGTTCCTTACCTGATTTTGGCTTCCTTTGGATCCTTAACTGTAAAGGCAGACCCGTAGACTTACCGCCTCACAACGCCCAATCAGGTACTTTCTGGTGTGTTTGTGATTACCGCTGGAGTACTTTTCCAAGAGACACAATTCAGACCCCCTTCAATGAGAAAAGCTTCTCAACCTCTCTCTTTGTTTTGTGAATTGGCCTCGATTCAATAAAGGTAGGAAAAAATTCTCATGGTAGAAAAAATTCAATTCATGAGAAAAAAGCCTGAGAATGTCACTTTTACTGAATCACTAGATAAAATGACAATGAAAGTCAATGGCAGCTTTTACTACAGTGTAGAAAGGAGTAAACAGTTCTCTACTTTTCTAGTAGAGTGAAAAAGTTCCATTGTCTTTCATTGTTTTCTTAGCTGGTGATTCAGCAACAGTGACATTTTCAGGCTTTTTTCTCATGAATTGAATCTTTTACTACCATGAGAATTTTTTTCTACCTTTATTGAATCGAGGCCACTGTCCTTACCATTTTCTCCCTCTATCTCAGGCATTGGCCTCGATTCAATAAAGGTAGAAAAAAATTCTCAAGGTAGTAAAAAATTACAATTAATAAGAAAAAAGCCTGAGAATGTCACTGTTTCTGAATCACCAGCTAAGAAAACAATGAAAGTCAATGGCACTTTTTTACTCCTAAGAAAAGTAAAGAACTGTTTACTCCTTTCTACACTGTAGTAAAAGCTGCCATTGACTTTCATTGTCTTTTTATCTAGTGATTCAGTAACAGTGACATTCACAGGCTTTTTTCTTATGAATTGAATTTTTTACTACCATGAGAATTTTTTTCTACCTTTATTGAATCGAGGCCAATGCCTGAGATAGAGGGAGAAAATGGTAAGGACAGTGGCCTCGATTCAATAAAGGTAGAAAAAAATTCTCATGGTAGTAAAAGATTCAATTCATGAGAAAAAAGCCTGAAAATGTCACTGTTGCTGAATCACCAGCTAAGAAAACAATGAAAGACAATGGAACTTTTTCACTCTACTAGAAAAGTAGAGAACTGTTTACTCCTTTCTACACTGTAGTAAAAGCTGCCATTGACTTTCATTGTCATTTTATCTAGTGATTCAGTAAAAGTGACATTCTCAGGCTTTTTTCTCATGAATTGAATTTTTTCTACCATGAGAATTTTTTTCTACCTTTATTCCATCCTTTTCTCTTGTTTTATGCATTCCCTTCATCTCTTTCCCTTTGAATGTGAATCTGTGAATGTGTGTGTTTGGGGGGGGGGCTTCATTCTGAACATCTTACACAGGATGACATGCAGGGCCGGCACCAGCACAGGGCAAACCTGGGAAATTGCCAGGGCCTCCGGCATCTTCAGGGGCCCACTCAGGCTCACACTTGGCCATGGTATTATTTTACAGTGGACACCGAATGCCGGGTGTCGTGTGCAGACCTGCTCATGGCTGGGCTCAGCAACAGGGGATGATGGAGGGCAATTGATGGAAGTGCAGAAGGTGGTAAAAACTAGGTGACAACGTCAAGGCCTGGAGGGTGATCAGCAGCAGGAGATGACCTATTTGTGGCAGCATAGCTGAAAGGTGACATCATGTGGCTCACTACTTTAGCGCCCATAAACACCGTCTTGCCCAATAGTACCCACAAATCCGGAGCCGGCCCTGATGACATGTACAGTCATAGACGGCCTTTGGGTTGGGGTTGCAAAGGGCGCCATCTCAAACTTTCTGTAGGGGGGGCACCAGAAGAACTTAACTCTCTCCGTTCTTTTTTTGTCAATTTCTTTATCGTTTTCTTTTACCTTTGTCCTTCTTGATTTTCCCTTTCTCCATCTTTCTCTTATTTCATGATCCCTCCATTTGCCCCTCATTTTTCATGTCATTTCCACATTCCCTCCATCTTCCTCCCTCCTGCCTCTCTTTTCAGAATCTTTACATCTTTCTCCATCTCCATTTTCCAGTTTTTCTTTTTTATTTCTCTCTTCCCCTTTCTCTGTCTTTGTTTCCTTTTCTTCTTTTTCCCTATCTTCCTTTCGTTTTCTCTTTCTTTCTTTCACTCGTTATTTCATTTTCTTTCTTTCTCTCTCTCGCTTTTTCTCTTTCTACTTTTTTCTTCTATGCATTCCTAATTGTTCCCATCACTTTTTCTAACTGTATTTGACTCCCTTTCTCTCTCTTTCTCCTACACTCATTCCTCCCATCTCTCTCTCATTGCCTAATTTTCTCTCTGTCTCTTGTTTTCCCACATTCCCTTCTTCTTTCTTCATCTTTCTTTCATTTCCACATTCACTTCATCTTTCTCTTGTCACATTCCTTTAATCACCCTCTCTCTCTCTCTCACACACTTTCTATGTCATCCTATTTTTATAGTCTCCTTTTCCCACTCCATTCTCTTTCCCACTTTCCCTCCATCCTCTCTCTTTTTTGCTTTTTGTCCATTTTCCTTTTCTTGATTCCTTTTCCAAATTTACTCTTATGTCTCCCTTATTTACCTTCAGTCTTTCTTTTTCTGCTTCCCTCTGTCTTCCTTGTCCTATCTCTTGGGCTCCCTCTTTTTTGTGTTTTCTCTGTTGCTTGCTTTTCATATGTTATGCGTGCGACTGGCGGGAGCCATCCTGAAATCTTGCACAGGGTGGCACTTACCCTAAGGTCGGCCCTGTGTACATTAGAATAAGGTTGGCCTTGCCTGTACACTGTTCATACAGTAGTGATGGGGTGTAAGTTACCTGCTTGAATGCAGGTGGCGCTCTTCTCTCTTTTCTCTTTCACTCTCTTGTATCTTCTTGCCCCGAGCCATCCTTTGGTGTAGGCCTGCATTACCACCACTCGTCCAATCACTTCTCTCAGGAGGAGATTTAACTGTTCCACATGGTAATATTTTAAGAATACCTTCAAGCAATAGAGAGAGATTATATGTTACATTCTGCAACAAATGACTGTCATGCAATAACTATAGGGGCAATTCATGATCGGTGCGCAAAAACGCTCAGGCGCATGATTCATGGCTGCGTGCACACCCCGGGAGCACGTGTGAGGCGCACTACGTGGCAAGCACTTGGGAGAAGCACAATTTGCACCTTCCGCAAGGTAAATCTGCTGTTTTGAAGCACAAAGGGCCCTGCAACATGCACATTAGGTCAGCTAGGGGCTTAAAGTGGACCAAAACCCGGGAATCTTATGTATGCTTGACTCCCACCCACAGAGGCATCCAGAATTGACCTCTCTTGTGCGGGCTCTCGTCCAATCAGAATGCTGCAGATCTGCTCCTGCCACTTTGGCTAAGGCGAGTGGATCCGAGCGTGCTGGCGGTCACATCCCCCGCTACCCTCTAACAGGGAGATTGTCTGCACCGGCCATTTACAAATGCCTGGCTGGGGCATGTGCCCTGCTATAGGGATAGCGGGGATGCGGACGCTGCTCGCGCATGTGTTGTTGGACCGGAAAAGATTTTGGATGCCCGGGGGAGGGAGTCAAGCGGCCATGGAATCTTATAGATTCCTGGGCCAATCTCCATGCGTTTTTGTCTTTAAAGTGGACCAACACCCAGGATTTTGATTATCCTGGGTTTTGGTCCACTTCGGTGGGGCACCCCGATCGGCGCTGTGTGAAAACCCCCAGAACGCCCCAAAAACTCACCTCTCCCCGCTCCCACGTGACCGCTCCAGCCAATCACAGCGCGCGTCCAAGGCCGCTTGGACGCGCATAGCAGCTCAGCGGCTCTGATCGCTGGAGGCCGCGTCTCGCGCTTCCCTCTAACAGGGAGCGCGCCTGCACCGGCCATTCACAAACGGCCGGTGCGGGTGCGCGCTCTGCTATAGGGAAGCGCGGGACGCAGCCGCGGCTCGCGCATGCGCCGATGGAACGGGGCTGAGGTAAGGTTTGTGGGCCTCCTGGGGGGTTCCTCCCCGCGGGACATCCCGATTTCGGATGCCCCGCGGGGAGGGATCTGATCGGTCCGGGAATCTTATAGATTCCCGGGCCGATCCCCCCTGGGTGTTGGTCCACTTTAAAGAGAACATCTGGGACAAAACATTGAGCAAAAAATGTTACCCGGAATCAGAATATCCCCCCCCCCCCCCCATAAAAAAATGGAGAACACAGATTCTCAAGAGAATACACTCACCTTTCCCCGGTCCTACGGCACATGCAAGACCTCCCGTCCAATCAGCGCGCTTGACTGCACTTGGCTAGTCTAAGGAGCCGAGTCTAGCCGAGTGCATCGATGCTGCATCCCTGCTACCCTCTAACAAGTAGCGCACATGCGCCAACCATTCACGAATGCCTGGTGCAGGCTGAAGGTAAGTATATCGGGTGACCTGGGGGGTCTCACACAGTGGGGCATCCCTGATTGGACGAGAGCCTGCTCATGCACCATTGGTGTGAGGAGAGGTGAGTTTTACTGTGCTTTCTTGTGGGTTTCACACAGTGGGGCATCCCTATTTGGGACGCCCAGGGGACACGGAACAAAACCCAGGAAAGTCAATTTCCTGGGTTTTGTTCCTCTTTAATATTCACCACTGAACTTAGCTATACCCTAAGACAGGAGCTTGCCCACACCAGGCATTAGTGAATGGTCGGAGCGGGCACATCTCCTGTTTGAGGCTAGAGAAGATTCAGCCGTCAGCAAGCTCAGCTCCATTGAGTGGCTTTCGGCTCCATTTGGCCCTTAGCCAATTCTTGCAAAATGATGAATGGAGCTGGGTGCTCTAATTGACTGAACAGCCACATATGCGCCATTGAACTGGGCAAAGGCAAGTTTTTATGGGTGACCTGGGGGGTTTCACACAGCGGGGCATCCCAAATCGAGATGCCCCCTGGGTGAGGACCAAAACCCGGGATAATCACAATTCCCGGTTTTAGTTCACTTTAAAGATTGCACTCAAAGCTCCTCTATTCAGACGAGCCTGTCATCTGGCCTAAGCAATCCACTTCACAGTCCTGATAACTTCAGAGCACCTGCCACCAAGCTTAGTACTGTACATACTATTTGTAATCTACTATTGGTCTCCACCCCCTTATCCTATAGATTGTACGCCCACAATTGCAGGGCACTCATCCCTATTGTAATCCAGTATCATTGTGTATTTGTTGATTTTCTGTCACATCTGATTTGTGTATTTTACCTTGTCTGTAATTTCTACATTATACAGCGCCATGGAATATGATGTCTTTCAGAGTGGGAAAGAGGGACAATTTCCAAATTATGCCACACCCCTCATTGAGAGATAGATGGGGGATAAGCGATAACCATTACAACAATGTAAACACTTTAAAGAGGATCAAAACCCACAACCCATTGGCCTGAAATCTATAAGATTCCAGGGCAGCTGGATTTCCTCCCCCCGGGGCATCCAGAATCGGGATGCCCCTCTGTATGAAACCCCAGAGGTCGCCCGGAAACTCACCTCCTCTCCTGGTCCAACAGCACATGCGCGAGCTGAGGCCTCATCCCTGCTATCCCTTTAGCAGGGTACATGCCCGCCCCAGGCATTTGTCACCAGTGCGCTCGGATTGGACTAGAGGCTGCACATGCGTTGTAGGACCCGGAAGAGGTGAGTTTGTTTGACCGACCTGGGGGGGTTTCACACAGCCGGGGGGCAAGGACCAAAATGCAGGATAGTCAAAATCCTGGGTTTTGGTCCACTTTAAGTAGGCAAATTAATCATTTATTGAATCAGATCTGCATGTTACACCTCAAAGAGGGACAAATGAGAATGAGGGACAGGGGGACATGGACTCAAATGAGAGACAGTTAGGAGGTATGCAATAGTAATAATAACCAGTGGTAATTTAGCATCACCTAATCCCCCTGCTCCAGTACTACCAGATTAAAGAACAACAACACCTGGGATATTTACTCTCCAGGATATCATTCCGCTTCAATAGGGCATCCTGATTTTGGATGCACTTCTATGTGTACCTCCGGGGTTTGCCATAAAAACACCTCTCTGGTGATGTGTGAGCTGCCAGCCAATCAGCAGCTTGAACTCCATTCAATTTTTACTAAGCCGATCTTAGGTCAGATTGATTAGTAAGCAAAATGGAATGCGAGCCGCTGGCTGCTCCACCGCATACCCACACCAGCCAGAAATACCCAGCGCAAATATACACCCTTAGCTGGAGGTTAGGGGGGATGCAGGCGCAGCATGTGCTGGGATGCCCCAGGAATGAGGAAAACTGCCTTCCTGGAGTCATTTAGACTAGGTTTACCCCCGCTGCTTTCGCTAGCCCAAAAGATCCACACAGCGTCTGAAGTCTGTAGAACCTCAGAACTTCTGGAAGGGCAGGGACAAAAATTCAGCGACCTGCGAAACAAGGCCCTCAGCTTCCATTTATGCGGAAGCCTAGTTGGCCAGAAGCTCCCTGAAAAGACGAACCGCATGCCTGGCTAGCTGGCACAACCTCCTAACCACCGAGTCTCTCAAGGCTGCACTATTCGATGTAGGGATAATGGTGTGCCGAGCCAGACCTGACACCAATTTGTCTACTTCAGGTGGCGAAGACCAAACCCTGACCGACTCATGCGGAAAGGGGTACTTGGCGTCCAGGACCTTAGGAACTTATGGAAGCTTATCTGGTTTCCCCCATTGCTTTGCCACCAGCCTGTCCAAAAGGGCAAGCCACGTCCGAAGGAGGAACCCCATCCGTGGGTGGATCCTGGTACACAAATGGACCTGGCAGCCCGACCGAGCAGGTATCCCACCCCAGCGAATCCGAGCATGAAGCCTCAGGGGAATGATCCGACAAAGGTGCGGAACCTGCCTACTGTGTAAGGAGGCACTGGACAGTAGTGCACCTAGCGCACAGGGTCCCTCGTCCGAGGTCAGGAACGCTTTGCACATGGGACACGTAGCACCACTCTCCATTTAACCGGACCTTCACCCTGAATAAAAGCATATCTTATATGTTTCTCCCACCCTGTACATATTGCTCACATTAAAAATCATCCTACCTGCATCTACTGCATTTTCTGAGCCTTTAAATATCCAAGATGACGGCACAGGGCTTCTCAGGCTGCCTGCAACAGGAAGTGTCTTCTGACTATGCCGCTGTGCATTCTGGGATTGCTGTCCTTTTTCTGACTCCTGCTCTGCTTGGTATGTGCAAAGCACAGCTATAACCCGCCCCGAACTTCACCCCTCTCCTCTCCTCAATATGTGATGCTTCTGAGGCAAGATGGCGGTGCCCGTATTCTAGAGCCCTGAAGAGAGTTGCAGCCCAGTGGGTGAAAGAATTAAAAGTGAGTGAATAAAAACTTATAATATATTAATTTTAGTTGGTGGGGAATAGTTTAAGGGTTTGGATTTTTTATGAAATTATGCTGAAAGTCTGGTTTAAAATACAAAACCCCGGTGCCACTTATGCCTCCGACATGGTAAAATAGTTGCTCTAACTGCTAAGCAATACATCTGGAGCGCTGGTTCCCACACCCTCCTGCCTGTCGGTTACTGGTCAGACCTGCCTGTACTATCGAAAAAGCCACCTCCTTGCAGCTGAGATTAACCCAACGGCCAAGGATGCAGCATCTTCCGGCTCTCATTGGCTTTAATGGGGAGTTTGCAAGGCTCATCTCCAGCTGTGCATGTGCTCCAGCCTCAGCCTATCTGAATGAGTGCCTCCTGAGGAATGATGTAGTCATAGCAGACGGCTATTATTGGACGAGAGACCATGCATGTGCTGTTAGATCCTGGAAAGGTAAGCGATTACAGGTGGAGTTTTCACATAGCGGGGCATCCCATCTCAGGATACACCAGGGGAAAGCCGGCAGCCGGCCCCGAAATCTTTTACATTCCAGGCCGGCCACTGGTGCATTTTGTTTCGTTTTAAACAATGACAATGATGATTTCATAAGCTGTCTCTGACAGTATTCTGCAATAAAAAATTAAAACATTTAGCCCTGTTACTTTTATTTTTACAGGTAATATTGTACCTTTGTCTTTCCCAGGATCCACTTGTCCAGTTTGGCTTTCTCCAGAATAGCGGCACAACTTTCTTTCGTCGCTGGGGGATTTTGATGCGCTTTAAAGGCGAGATAATAATACCTTGGAATGAAAAGATGACAGTTAGTTATGAAGCTGTGATTGAATCAGATTATAGAAATAAATAGACAGTGTGTTTGTGCTGTCAGGTGGGTGTGGGTCCAAAGCCCCGGGTTGGGCTATTTGGTATGCTCAGGCCGTTTCCTGTGTATACAACACATCATTTCACTGCTGATTTGAATCATGAGTGCTGATCCGGGATATAGATTGGCTGTCACTCCTGTAATTGCTACTGCTGCCTTGACGTGCTAATCACTAATCTACAGAGTTTCCTGCAATAACTTCACCAATAACTCTTCCTTTTCCTGTTACATTCAATACAGGCCTGGCATACCATAGCTATGGGCATCTGCAGAATATTTAGAATACACAAATAAAATGAATATTTAAAAGCACTATATCATGAAAATAGTCTAATATTGAAAATCCAAATGAACATACACGATAGCAAGAAGAGGGGATACCTATGTACCCCGTAAGAAAAAAGAATACTGCCATCTTTTACTGAAAAAAGAAAAAACAGGGGTGACAGGTTTTAATGTACAATTCCATATTTGGGGCGGGGTGCTCATCTTTTAACTACCAGTGTAATAGGATAGTTTCCTGGCTGGGGATACATTCAGTAGGGGTTTCCCTAGAATGGAAGGGGAGCCCTTGGGATACCTGAAGGGGTAGAGTTTGAGGGATATTGTATATTGTAAGTGTAGTTACAAAGTTTGGCCACTAGGTGCCACTGTAGGATAGGTGTAGAGTCACAGAGGTGTAGAGTTATTTTCTTTCCATCTTTTTTTTCTTTACTTTCTTTGCTTTCTTGCCTCATTCTTTCTTTCCAACCTGTATTCCTTTTTTTCGTCTGTCTTCTGTCTTGCTTTCTATCCTATCGTTTTACCCTCTTCCCTTGCTCGCATGTGGCTGTGATTTTTTGTTTCATGCACGGTCTGGGGCATGTTAAAGTGGACAAAAAAAATAATTTTCACTATGGCGGGTTTTGATCTGTTCCCCTGTTGCATCCTGGTTTGGGATGCCCCACTGCATGAACCACCACCAATCCCCTGCTCCTCATAGCTTTCCAATGAGCCCACAGGGCAAGTCTCCTCCATTGAGCTTCTCTGACCGTGTATATTAATGTGTAACTAAAGAAGCTGACTAGAATCCTAGCGCACAGCACCCCCTACATCTCTTGGCTGTGCGCTGCCATGCCAGCCAATAAGTTACAGAGCAGCCTTAGAAACATGTGAATGATCCCGCCACACATGCTCCCCTGGCTTGAGGAAAGGTAAGAAAAGTGGGCTATCCGGAGGGTTTCACACAGTGGGGCATCCCGAAATGGGATATCTTGGGGGGCAGACCAAAACCTGGGAAAGTAACCAAGGTTTTGGTCTACTTTAAAATCTTTGTGTAGGATCAAAATGGGGGGGGGGGACATTGTGGCTGTAGGGGTCCCAAGATTCCTTGGTAGCCCTGCTCCTGTATATATAGAGATCCAGCACACTTTGCACACATTAAAAATATAGTGCAGGGTCCAGTTACGTCGTACAATACCATTTGGATGGAAACAGTGTTTCCTGAGATAGCTGCACTTTTATTTTATTTTATGCTGGGTGTATAAACAGCATTGCACGTTACTATTAATTACTGCGTATTTATGTCAGTTTTTATCACAGGCTTCAGTGGGTATGAGAAAGGAAGGTACTGGGTATGTATATTACTAAATCAAGTCAGTGGTATAAACCACTAGCACTTACCAAACTTTGCGAGTTCAGGTTGCCAAACATGAAGACGGACTTCAGCCAGAAGTTTGAGTTCGGTGTTCGTCCGAACTTAGTAAAGCTGGTTGTTGAGCTTCAGAACGGCCTAACAACTAGCTTTCAGGCCGTAGCTAAGTTAATGTAGCTAAACTAATGCAGAGTGTGCAGCACATAGGAAGCGGCTGTACACTTACCTGAGCCAGCGACCCGGAAGGTGCTCATAACAGTTAATCAGTATGCTGGGAGGGTTTTAGACAGGGCCGGCGCCAGCACAGCAAGCCTGCGCAATTGCCAGGGCCCTTGGCATCTTCAGGGGCCCACTCAGGTTCACATTTGGACATGGTATTTTACAGTGGACCCAAACTACCGAATGCTGGGTGTTGCGTGCCAGACCTGCTCATGGCTGGTCTCAACAACAGGGGATGATCAGCAACAAATGGGGAAGGTGGCATGGAATGGAGGTGGAAAGAACCAGGTGACAGCTGACAGCAATGTTGGAGTCTTTAGTGGCAGCGGGGCAAGCAGTAAGGGCTGAAGGGTGTTTGGTGGCAGTAGAGAATGTAACAAGGACTAGAGGACCATTGGTGGCTATAGGGAAGGCAATAAGGACTAGAGGACCATTGGTGGCTATGGGGAAGGCAATAAGGACTGGAGGGCGATTATCAGCAGAAGATGAATGAGCTGAAAGGTGACATCACTACTTTGGGGCCCACTAAGACTCTCTTGCCAGAGGACCCCCCCCCCCAAAAAAAAATTGAGGCGGCCCTGGTTTTAGATTTTACAACTTCTACTTGAAGCTCCTTATTGTTATTGTATTTGTAATACTGTTTGTAATATCATTAACCAGTCTTCCATTCTGTTTTGTATTGGGTTCTTAAAGTGGACCAAAATCCACGACCATCGACCATGAAATCTATAGGATTCCGGGGCCGCTACATTCCTTCCCCCGGGGGCATCCAGAATTGGGATGCCCCTCTGTGGGAAACCCCTAAATTGCCAGGTATACTCACCTTCTCCCCAGGTACAATAGCGCACGCGCGAGCAGCAGGCACATCCCTACTATGCCATTTGTGAAGGGCTGGCGCGGACACACTCCCTGTTAGAGGGTAACGGAGATGCAGCCATCAGCATGCTCGGCTGCGCACGGAGAGGCTGCACATGTGTCGTAGGACCAGGAAATTGAGCTGGGGGGCGGTCTGGGGGGTTTCACACAGCGGGGCATCCCAAATTGGGGTGCCCCGGGAGCAAGGACCAAAACCCGGGATAGTCAACATCCTGGGTTTTGGTCCACTTAAAAGCAGAACAAAACCCGGCAATTTGACGCTGCTATTCACTCACTTCCTTTCCACATGCACACTTCCACAGAGGATGCCGCGGATGAGGCAGCGCACGTTCCCATTGAAAACAATGAGAGCCGTTAGCCAAATGGCATAGTCATGGCTGACGGCTCACATTGGAGAAGAGCTTGTGCATACGTCATAGAATGGAGGAAAAGGTTAGTAATTAGTGGTGTTCTGGAGGGGGGTTCACACAGCATGGCATCCCATCTTTTATATTCCAGGGCGGCCGCTGGTGGGTTTTGTTCGGCTTTAAGACACAGGGTAAGGCCTCACTGATTTTGCACATATTATTTTCCATGCTCAGAGCCATCATTAAAGCTTTGCATAGGTCCCTTTAAATGAAATATCGGGAATAGATAAATACATTAGCCGGTGATCCATGAAATTCTTCAAATATCCTTAAGAGCAGATCAAATGCTAAACAGATTGGCACTTCTTTGTTCATATTCAAAAACCCATTAGGCAAGAAAGAACAAGAGTCGCTGCCTTATGGAAAATCTCAGGATATGAGGGATCCCTAAGCCTAAAACTTAATTGCTACTTTGATCCTTTTTAGCCCCGTACAAACAAAATAGATGAGCCAGCAGGTTCCTGCCCCCTCCCCTCCCCTCCCTCCTCCGCCATCTTTAAACAATGCTTATACGACAGTTGTGTTTTATAAACTACTAATGCGACATCAGAAGAGAAGCCGGTGCCGGATACTGAGAGGCAGTGATCAAGGGATCACCTAACTAAGGGTATTATTTCAAGGCTTGGATACAACTAAGCACAGGGGTTGTTTCATTTGTTTCAATACAGTGATAAAACGAACTGTTGCTGTGATTTCAATTAACTGGTCGTTTTATGTCCATTGCTCACCTTGTCCTACAAATAATACAGCCTGGTACAGTTGCAGAACATCTGATACACACGTCTAATAAGAGGGGTTATTAACCATTCACAGATGTGCAGCGAGCAGTGTTTTTAGGAAAGCTCTGCAGCAGGGGTGGACTGGCCATATGGAAACCCAGGAGAATTCCTGGTGGGCTGTACCAGCTTTGCATCTGGCTTGGATGCTGCTCCTGCCTCCAATCCTTGCCTCTCCAGCCCCTCAGTAATAAACCGATAATTTTTGGGGGCATTTAAAATGAGACAGCTTTAACCAGTTTTTGGGTAATGAGCATGGTGCAGGTGTTTTTCAGGGGTGTGGCTTATTTATGGGCATTTAAGGATCAAATATCCACAGAAGTCTATGCTACTTGTGTTAAGGAGGCCCCGCCTCCCCGGTCACATGATCCAGGGATCTTTGGTCCATAAAAGATGTTGGTGATAATGCAGGTAGAGATAATGCATCCCAATATTTTAAACTCCCAACCCAATATAGGACCCTGAGAGCTCTGTCACCTCTGAACATGTTCTTTTGTTTTCCTGCATCACAAAACATAGATAATGTATACAGGGGTGGACTGCAGATTTTACTGGCTGCCGGCCAGCATGTGGCAACCCCGTGAGCTGCTGAGCCCCGCCCCCAAGGTGTTTCCGAGTCACTCAATGACTAATGTTAATCAGCTAAGTCAATAGCACTGCAGGGGTAGATCATGGCCAGGTGTGGTCCCCGCAGCAATGATGCTAGCGCTATAAGCTGTACAAATGTAAAACATGGACTGCGGTGTCTTGGCTTGGGGTTTCATTAGGGCCAGCTATGGGGAGACCTGGGGGGGTGTTAGGCCATAATGAATTCTGGCACAGGGTGTGGGTAAGCTGCCAGCATTTTTGGCCCCACAGCTGTGCGGCCCCCCGAGAATTATCCATGTGGCCAATGGCCAGACCACCCCTTGACTGTGTGTATATATATATATATATATATATATATAACGTGTTGGTTAAATAATGATACACTTTATTCATACCTTTTTAGAAACTCTTCAAATAAAATCCTATGTGAATATCCTTGTCGCCGGATATTTACGGTCTCCAGAATGCCTGTATAGCGTAACTGCATGAGAATCCGATCGTGGGAAAATGTCATGGGCTCTCGGTTATCGTTTGGTTTGATGCAGCGAACGAAGTGAGGCTGTCCAACCACCATTTTTGATAGAAGGTCCATTAAGGAATACTAAACAAAACCAATGCAACATAAATAACAGTGGATTGCTACCGAAAAGGTTAGAAGTGCCTAGTTTTAGCACCATAAGAAGCACTTTCATTCCCCCAAATGTGAGGGGAAAATGTAAAAAATAAAATCAACTCACATGTGTCCGCGCTCCTGTGTTGCTGGCCGGGCTGCTACACTGCAGGAGCCAGAAGAACATGAAGGAGCGGTGGGGCACTGTCTCTGGGTCTCTGTCCCCTCCGCTACCTTTTCCAGCCTGGGTCACACTCAAACACCCTGCTCCATGTAGTGGGTGGGCATGGCCTGCACAAGTCGGCACAGGCCACGCCCACCCACTACATGGAGCGAGGTGTTTGCATGTCCCGGGCGGTAAGAAGCAGCGGCTCGCATGGGGACTGTTTCCTCCACTCTTTCATCTTCTTCTAGCCTCCTGCAGGGTGGCAGCCCCCAAACTATGGGGAATGGGAGGGTGGATGCCACACTGCCTATGGGAATGGGAGAGTGGATGCCACACTGCCTATGGGAATGGGAGGGGGGATGCCACACTGCCTATAGGAATGGGAGGGGGAATGAATGCCACATTGCCTATAATGGGGAATGGGGAGGGGGAATGCCACAATGCATATGGGAAATGGGAGAAGGGATGGCACACTGCCTATGGGGAATGGGAGGAGGGATGCCACACTGCCTATGGGGAATGGGAGGAGGGATGCCACACTGCCTATGGAGAATAGGAGGGTGGGATGCCACATTGCCCATGGAGAATGGGAGGGAGGGATGCCACACTGTCTATGGGAATGGGAGGGGGGAAATGCCACAATGCCTATGGGAATTGGATGGGGGGGATGCCACAATGCCTATGGGAATGGGAAGGTGAATGCCACACTGCCTATGGGTAATGGGAGGGGGGATACCACTCTGCTGTATTTGGGGGATTCTGCACTTTGCCTATTATTTGGTTCACAACATTTGGTTCAGAATATTATTTTTCTTATTTTCCTCCTCCAAATCTTATGGGTGGGTGAGTCTTGTAGGGCAAAAAATACACTAACTTTGTATTAGGTTTGGCATAAACTCTTTTTTTATATTGCCAGGAAGAAACAATAGCTGCATGTAAATATGTATACTGACGTTTTAATATCTGTGAAGTGATGCTGCTTTTGAGCAACCCTGCATTAATTTAATACATAAAATCAATACCCTTCACAAATAAATTAGCGTCACATCATATAAATGTTGTTATTTCCAAAGCTCAAGGGAGTTTAATTAACTAAATTAAAGCAATGTGATTATTTCTCCATGTGAAATTACATGTTTAGGCTGAAAGTGATTTACTCATGCCCATGCGGCATCTCTAAATTGCTTTTGCTAGTGTAGGAGTCAGAATGGCTGTTATATATGGGGACACATTATTCACTAATGAATGATCCAGTAAAAAAAAGCCCACTGGTATTTTGACATATTTCAAAAAAAACTATGTTTCCAACTTTGATTTTACAAAAAGTCCCCACTACTTTATGGATATTCACCACACCGAGTATACAGGATGGTACCTCTGTAGCTCAGGAACCCCTGATCCTGTTGATGCCAGACCCTATGTCCTTCAGCAAGGGGGGGGGGGGGGCTTTCAAACACCAAGGTCACTTTTCTCAAAGTGGATCAAAACCCAGGATCTTGGCTATCCTGGTTTTGGTGCTTGCCCCCTGGGCCCCCCGATTTAGGATGCCCTGCTGTGTGAACCCCCCTCAGCTTGCCCAATAATACTCACCCTTTCCCAGTGCAATGGCGCATGCATGGCTTCTGGTCCAATCAGGATGCTCGACTGCACTCATGTCAAATCGTCCAAAACCCAGCTTCATCTAGCTGAATGGAGCCGAGTGCTCCAGAGGCTACATACCCGGTTCCAGTGGCTGCATACCTGTTACCCTCTAACAGGCTGTATGCCCGCACTGGCCATTCACAAATGCCTGGTGCGGGTGCGTGCCTCTCCTCCTGCTTCCTCAGTGCTGCTCAGTTCGGTCATTTCCTCCACTGGTCGTCTATAACTAACAAATCAGTTTAAACTCTAACTTTAACCAACAAAGCTCTCTCTAGCCAAGCCCCACCCAACATTTTATTGCAAGTCCAAATATATCAGCCCAGACACAACCTCTGCTCTGCCCACAACTTACTCCTGTGCTTAAAGTGGACCAACACCCAGGATTTTGACTATCCTGGGTTTTGGTCCACTTCGGTGGGGCACCCCGATCGGGGGTGCCCCGCTGTCTGAACCCCCCCCCCCCCCCCGAAAGCCCAGAAACACTCACCTCACCACGCTCCCACGTGACCGCTCCAGCCAATCAAAGCGGCCTTGGAGGCGCATAGCAGCTCAGCGGCTCTGAGCGCTGGAGGCCGCGTCTCGCGCTTCCCTCTAACAGGGAGCGCGCCTGCGCCGGCCATTCACAAACGGCCGGCGCGGGTGTGCGCCCTGCTAGAGGGAAGCGCGAGACACGGCCGCGGCTCGCGCATGCGCCGATGGAACGGGGCTGAGATAAGGTTTGTGGGCCTCCTGGGGGGTTCCCGCGGGGAGGGATCTGATCGGTTCGGGAATCTTATAGATTCCCAGGCCGATCCCCCCTGGGTGTTGGTCCACTTTAAACTCTATCACCTCCTCCAACTCCCGACTTCAGGACTTCATACATACTGCTCCACTCCACTGGAATGCTCTCCCCATACAGTTCACCATTCTTCAACCCTTCCATGCCCCTAAAGCCCACCTATTATTCCAGCCTATCATCTGGCTCTAAAGCTTTTCCAGGTCCGCATGCGCAAGCTCTCGTTCTATAAGACCCAAAAACCTTGCAAGAATATTTGTTAAAAAAGTACAAACATTTTATTGCATTTATATTCTAAAATACATTTCATGGCCTTTGTGCCAGTTTAAAAACAATAAAGCATTTGTTGCCACCATATGTAATTTTAAAGTGGACCAATCACCAGGATTTTCAATACCCTGGTAATTGGTTCTTGTCCCTGGGGCATTCCCCTCTCTGCAACTGCAAAACCCCCCAGATCCCCCACTCAACTCACCTTTATGCCATTCCCACAGCGAATGCATGGGCTCTCATCCAATCAGTGCTTTATGCCATTCATACGTATACACAGCATAACGCCATTGTTTTGCCTGAGTGTCGGCATAGGGAGCAGGGCAGCCAAAGTAGTGTACGTGCTACCGCGTCTGGCCTATCAGAATGGCTGGGCATGGGAGTGTGCTTCAGCTGCAGGGATGCGGCTTCGGCCCACAATTGCGTCAAGGGACCATTGGAAAGGTTTGCGGGCCACTGTGGGGGGGTTCACACAGTGGAGCATCCCTAATCTACTTTAATGTCTATACACAATGAGCTGCCAGTATCTGCTCCAAATGGACCCCACCAGACAAAAGGCCGCACAAACCAAGGTGAAAGGACTAATTAATTATATCTTTAATTTCAAAAAAGTACCAATCCACAATGACAAATACATATACTAAACACACACAAAGACTAGTTAAAAAACATAAATAACATGGTAATAAAAAGGCTGACCCAAATGACTCTCCTTAAAGAATATTGCACTATGCCCAGTTCAATATAATAAAATTTAAAGCAACTATATCACTTCATGATTGGTTAATAGAATATAATAAAATGCTGTGCAAAAGATTGAAAGAAAATCCACATGATACAACAATCCCAAGGGAACTTAATCTATATATTGTGCAATATGAGATAACCTGTGCTACTATCTAAACAAAGTGCAAGAGTGCTTAATTAGAAAAATGTGCAGACAATGCAGTGTGTAATGAAATAAATATAATACAATCATGATTGTAAACCAAAATACATAAAGTAGGGCATAGTCACAAAATAAATAAAGCTCATATCACCATAATTGATAGGAGTCCGGGATCACCATACATAGGGCTACAGTAGCATTGACGCGTTGCGTGGGCGTAGCCCAGCCTACTTCCTCAGGATGCATCATGATATAATACAATCATGATTGTATTATATTTATTTCATTACACACTGCATTGTTTGCACATTTTTCTAATCAAGCACTCTTGCACTTTGTTTAGATAGTAGCACAGGTTATCTCATATTGCACAATATATAGATTAGGTTCCCTTGGGATTGTTGTATCATGTGGATTTTCTTTCAATCTTTTGCACAGCATTTTATTATACTCTATTAACCAATCATGAAGTGATATAGTTGCTTTACATTTTTTTATATTGATCTGGGCATAGTGCAATATTCTTTAAGGAGAGTCATTTGGGTCAGCCTTTTAGGGCCATGTTATTTATGTTTTTTAACTAGTCTTAATGTGTGTTAAGTATATGTATTTGTCATTGTGGATTGGTACTTTTTTGAAATTAAAGATATAATAAATTAGTCCTTTCACCTTGGTTTGTGCGGCTTTTTGTCTGGTGGGATCCATTTGGAGCAGATACTGGCAGCTCATTGTGTATAGACATTGTTACAGGTCCCCTTTAGGCCAGCACCCAATCATTTACCTGTGGCAGTGCAGAACTTGTTTTGTGTGTAATCTTTGATTGGCATCCTAAGTTATATCTTAAGACATCATATAATTAACACAAGGGAGGGGGGTTAATAATTTTAAGAGCATATGTGCTTTTTTTTTCCATATTTATTGTGTACCAGGTTGGAAAGCCTCTCAAAATTCAACCTCTCCTAAAATGACACTGGCTCATAAAAACAATTATATAACCTGCATAAGTGTTCTTAGTCTGAATTAGCTACATGGATCAGCGGGAAATATACTTACCCTAAAATAAGAAGCCACTGTCTGTCTTTTCATATTTGTTGTCTCTCCTGGATGCCTCATCATTTCCAGAGTGTCCACCTATAGACAATAATTATAAATGCTTTAATGACGCTGGCTCATATATCACAAAGAAAGATCTCCCCTGCCCCAAACAGCCAATCAAGTGTAAAAGAAAATCAAAGTTAGAACATTCATCAGCCACTTTTCTATATGAAGCATATATATATATATATATATATATATATATATATATATATATATTATATGTACTAACATAAGCAGGGCTGCTATCAGGACTGGACAGTCAAGACCCCAGTATGGGGTGACTCCCCAGTCAGATTTGGTGCACACACCAGCCTACAGTCATAAGAGAGCAGGCTCCCTCTGTGATTGGTTGTAGGAGGCACAACATGTGATCATCCACCACTGTGTGCTATAAGCGGTTGAGGCTTGTATGTGCGCATTGACCATGTTGGAAGTGAGCTGTATGGCCACAGCTATTGCCAATAGGCAATAACTCAGAAATGGGATTGCAGCACCCTGCAGTATTTCAAGATATAGAGCTGTCCCTTTTATTGTCCCTTTAAAGTGGACCAAAACCCATCCAAAATCGGGATGCCCCGCTGTGTGAAACCCCCCAGGTCGCCCCATACACTCACCTTGTTTCCCAGTCTGCGCATGCGTGAGCCGCGGCAGCATCCCCGCTCCCCCTCTAGCAGGGCACGTGCCCGCACAAGGCATTTGTGAATGGTGGGCACGCTCCCTGTTAAAGAGAAGCGGGGCCAGCGCCCTCTGAGCCGCTGGCCTTAGACAAAGGCTTGGACGACGTGACGTCAGCGACTCCGAGCTCGCTGATTAGAAGTGCGGCCGTGCAGAAGAGAGGCCGTGCATGAGGTGAGTTGGCATCTGCGATCTGGGGGGTTTCACACAGCAGGGCACCCCCATTCGGGGAAAGGACTAAAACTCACTTCAACGTTGACCAAAACCCGTGATTTTCACTATTCCAGGTTTTGGTCCTTCTCCCTGGGGCACCCCGCTGTATGGAACCCCCCAGAATGCTAAGATAACTCAGCTCTCCTTAAGCCCACTGCACAGACGCAACCACTCCTCCAATCAGCTTCTCCCACCGCGCATATTAATGTGGAATCCCCTGTTGTACTTAAGAGCAGCACATGGCAACACTTCCTTCGGCTGTGTGCGACCACGCACAGCCATTCAGTCGCGGCGGGCCACGCACAGCCAAGAAGGGAGACGAGACGAAAGGTGAGTTTACTGGCCGCCCTGGGGGGTATCACACAGTGGGGCATCCCAGTTTAGCCCAGTAAACCCCCAGGGTGGGTTTTGGTCCACTTTAAAGTGATCCTGTAACGCGACAAGTCTTTATGATCACCTACAATAGTGTCTAGGGAGCATTCCGAGATCAGACTAAATATACACCTTCTTCAGACAGTTTCCAACAGAAATAATGAAGATCCCGGGTTTTATTCTGATTTGGGAATAAGGGGCTTTTCAGTCCTATTTATGCCACTTTATTAAAGTGGACCAAAATCCACGGAATTGCTCCCCCCATGAAGAGCACCTTTTGCCAGTTTTTACTGCTCCTGCTTCAATCTAATCCCAGATAATTGTCCTTGTTTTAGCTGTAAAGCTCAGCCTCCTCTATTCATTGCCACACCAACGCAACGACTGATCGCCTGCTAACTTACAGAGAGACAGCCAAAAAAAAGTTTTCCAGGACCATTTAAAAAAGGGAAAATATCTATTTCTAGTTCTACATCATAAGAAGGGAATATCGGCAGGGGCTTTGGCCAAATGTATTTCACAAGTTCAGTGGGTTTTAGTCTGCTTTAGGCCTATTGCTCCTCTGTTAGAATGCTCTCAAGTCTCTTTATGCTGATGAGGGCCTCAAGCTCAAAATATGTTTTACTTAGAGGCCGATTCATTAATAGCGCCAGGTAGCGACAGATGAGCGACTGTAACAGTATTTTCACAGCGCCCGCTAGTAGTCGCTGTGCTTGGCCGTTGTTCGGTTGTTGACAGCGACTCAGTCGGTGTGCAGTAATGTTGAATACGGGGTGACGAGTCGCTATTTGACAGGTTCCTCATTGTATGGGAGCGCATGATAGCGAATGGCCATAGCGAACGGCTCCCACCATATTCATTAACAAATCACGCTCCAAAAATTCTCGCGCTGTGAAATGCATGTTTAAACCCCAGAGCGCTGGCGGCGATGGGTTAAAAGTCGTTTTTTAACCCCCAAACAACCATATTTTTGGAAAAAAAAAAAGTTTTTAAATACATTTTGTAATATGTCATACAATGTAATACATTAATATCAGACGTGTAATATCAATTCTGCACAAATTTTTTTTAACCTTAAAAAAATATCTAACATTGCAGAAGTGGTCACAGAATTTTTGACATTTAAAAAAAAACAAAAAAACATTAATAACAATTAATTAGGAATATTTAAAGATTGTTCCATTGAAATGCATTGGAGAGCGCCAGGTAGCGAGAGGTCATACCTGTCGCTGTTCAAGGTCGGACGCTGGCGCTGTGGGCTGAGGCTGGAATAATGATGAATGAGTCGCTATATGGCGCTATCTCAGTCGCTAAGCAGGATCGGCTTGATAAATGTGTGATTGCGGAGGGGAGCCGGCGTTCTCGTGGCGGTGACTGTCATTACCGTTCGCTCACCAGTCGCTACCTGGCGCTATCCCTTGTTAAATAAGGGCCTTAAGCTTTACCTAAGCATTGCATGCTCTGTGGCTTCTTTCTGAGCACTTGTGATAGCATAGAGATGAAAAATAATGTCTTTGCATGGTTCTGCCTAATCACTAAGAAGAGTGGGTCTAGTTTGTTTTTCTTGGTCATGTAAATACTTAGAAGGCCAATAAAATCTCAACATCGACATATACTGACCTTAATACGCCCAGCGTTGAGTTGAGGTGGTAGGGACCTAGAGGCTGCTGTCACACGTGCTCTTGACTGAGCCAAGTTACCTGTAACATACACCATTTTTTTATCAGTAATGTTAACTAACTCCACCGTTGATTTTTTCAAAATAGAAAACACATACATTTCCATGCTTGACTCTACTTTTGTTAAAGCGGACCTACACCTTCCCTGGCAAACTCTGCCTCTGGATCACAGGGACAATAAACGAACCTAATCTGCTCCTTCTGTTATCAGTAAGCCCTGCATTAGAAAGATACTCACCTTTTCCTAGCGGAGCTCCATCCATTAGTTGAAAAATGGAAGCACACACAACCAACAGCCGCTTCACTCAGTGTGTAGCTACTTAAAGCGGACCTTCACCCTAAATAAGAGCCTATCTTATATGTTTCCCCCACCCTGTACATACAGATTGCTCACATTAAAAATCATCCTACCTGCATCTACTGCATGTTATGAGCATTTAAACATCCAAGATGGCAGCTCATGGAACATCAGGCAGCCTGCAAACAGGAAGTGTCTTCTGACTGTGTCGCTCTGCTGTCCCTTCCCTGACCCCAGCTCTGCTCTGTCTGAGCAAAGCACAGCTATAACCCCACCCCTGCACTTTATCCCGTTCTCCTCTCCTCAGTATGTGATGTTTCTGAGTCAAGATGGCGGCGTCCATATCCTAGAGTCCTGAATAGAGTTGCAGTAAGTGACTAAAAACGTAAAAAAACTTAAAAAAAATATATATTAATTTTAGATGCTGGGGAATATTTTTTTAAGGGTTTGGGCTTTTCAGTAAATCATGCTGAAGGTCTGGTTTAAGACAGGCCATTAGGGTTGAGCATTTTCCCTCTGTAAAAGCAGAATGCTACATCACCCTGTTCCTTCTTCCTTCTGGTAAATTAAAGATTTTTATTATGCAGGATGTAGCATGTATGACGTAAGCCCTCCTCTTGCCATCTATTATACTCAGGGTCAGCTCCAGGTTTATGTGGCACCTTGGGTCATAGAGGCTCAATGGTCCCCTTGTGTATGACGCACCATACATGGGGATAAAGTTGCATTTATAGTGAATAAAAAAAAAAAATTAGCAGGAAAGAAAGTAAGAGAGAAAAGGAATGAAACAAAAGAATAGATGGAAAGAAATAAAGAAATATAAACAATAAATGGAAAGAAACAAAGAAAGAACCAAGGCATTGAATGAATGACAGAAACAAAGAAAGAGAATGAATGAAGGACAGAAACAAAGATAGAGAATTAATAAAGGACAGAAACAAAGAAAGAGAACGAATAAAGGACAGAAACAAAGATAGAGAATGAATAAAGAACAGAAACAAAGAAAGAGAACGAATAAAGGACAGAAACAAAGATAGAGAATGAATAAAGGACAGAAACAAAGAAAGAGAACGAATAAAGGATAGAAACAAAGATAGAGAATGAATAAAGGACAGAAACAAAGAAAGAGAACGAATAAAGGACAGAAACAAAGATAGAGAATGAATAAAGGACAGAAACAAAGAAAGAGAACGAATAAAGGACACGAACGAAGAAAGAAAAATAGGAAGTAAAGAAATAAAAGCAGGAACGAGAGAAGGAATGTTAGAAAAAAAGAATAGATGGAAGGAAAGAAAGAATAGGATTGACATGGAAAAAAAGAAGAAATTACAGAAACAAAGGGAAGAACGAAGAAAGAAAGAAAAGGAATGGCATAACGGCAGAAAAAATAGATGAAAGAAAGAAACAGAGAATATATGGAAAGAAAGAATAAAAAAAAATGGAAGGAGAGAGACAAATAATAAAAGGAACAAAGTAAGAAAGTAAAAGGAATGGCAGAATGAACAGATGAAAGAAACAACGAATAAATGGAAAGAAAGAAAAAGAAATTAATAGAAGGAAAGAAACGGGGAGGCCGATTCATCAATAGCGCCAGGTAGCAACAGATGAGCGACTGTAGCGTGATTTTTTCAGCGCCAGCCAGTATTCGCTGTGCTTGGCCGGCATTAGCTTGATGACAGCGACTCAGTCGGTGTGCGGTAATGTTGAATATGGGCTGGGGGGTCGCTGTTTCACAGGTCCAGCGTTGTATGTGAGCGCCTGACAACGAATGGCCAGAGCGAACGGCTAGCTTCATATTCATCAAAAAATCACGCTCCGAATGTGCTGTCGCTGTCCATTCCTTGTTTAAACCCCAGAGCGCTGGCGGCGATGTGTATTAACTAGTTTTTACCCCCTAAACAACCATATTTTTTGAATGTAACATTATACATGTTTTTAGAATCATTTTGTTATATGAATACATTAATCTCAGACCTGTTAGATCAATTCTGCACATATTTTTTTTTTTTTTTTTACTTAAAAATAAATCCTAACATTGCAGAAGTGTTCTCCGATTTTTTGACATTAAAAAAAAAAAAAATTATTACCAATTAATCATGAATTATTATAGATTGCTCCATTGAAATGCATTGGACATCGCCAGGGAGCGACAGCTCATACCTGGCGCTGTGAGGGAATTTGCAGCGGCGCTGTTCGGTCCAGGCGGCTTCATGATGAATGCCGCGCTAGCCGTCGCTCTCGCCGGCGCTAGCCTCATTTTGCTTGATAAATGCGTCATTGTGACCGCCGCCGGGCGTACTTGAGTCGGTAGTCGCCGTTAGCTGCCGCTACCTGGCGCTCGTCAGACACTACCTGGCGCTATCGCTTGATGAATAAGGGCCAAAGAATAGAAGGGTTGACAGTAAGAAAGAAAGGCTCCCAATGGCCAATCTGGCCCTGGCATAGGGGCTGCCCAGGATAGAGAGAATGAGGTTGAGCCCTCCCAAGGTGCAGGGGCCCTGGTACCTACCTGGGTACGCCCAGTGCTGCTGCCTGCCCTGATCATACTGTATATATGTAGGTTTTTATCTGTGTACCGTTTTTTCATGATGGTGCTCCTTTAATAAAAAAGTTTTGGCCATAGGCTTTATACAGATCTATTTGTCATATATATAATAGGCCAGAGAAATTTGGCGGCCTTCCAAGTGTCACGACTCCCTTTGTGACATAATTACATACAGCAGTACGAACGGCCGCCCCCTACAGAGGAAGCGCTCGGCAGAATTCATACGTAAGCAGTCAGGGATATTTTTAAAGTTTGTAGGAAATTTAACACAAGAAGTCCAAATGTTTTCCCTGGCTTTAGCTTCAGAGGCTACACTGGGATTAATAGCATTGTGAGAAGCCTTTGAAGCAGGATTGGTGACATCAAAGTCCTAAATCTTGGGTGGCAGGATTTCTTTTTATAATGAATAGGAAGCACTAGAACACATTTTAAAAGGGTTTATAACATGAATAAACAATAGAATTATGCAGATGTGCTGCACACCTTTCTGTAAATTAGCCGCCACATGATTTAAATCCCATCTCTTAACCCCAGACAAGGTGACTGACAAGTATTAAGTGTTCTCAGATCTGTTCCTAATTCTGTCAGTTACATAGCACAGCTAGTCATGGTGGCCGGATTTACCAATGTAACAAAAAAAATATATATATATACTATATATAAATATACTAAAAAATAGTATAAAAATATACTGTATTTCCCTGAAAATAGGACAGGGTCCTATCTACATTTATTGATGGAACTTAAGGGTATTTTTTATACCTTGCCAAGTGTTCCTCCAGCACTGTCCCTGCTCTCAGCTCGGTGCTGTGAATGAGGAAATACACTTCTGCCTCTCCAGCACCACCCTGCTGATGTGGACCACTAATACTAGCTTGAGGAGCTAGTCCAAACCACACCCCTCTTTGTATTGATGGCTTGAATAGCACTCTCAGAGTTGCCATTTTAGCCATGCTAACCTCTGAAAGTGTCTGAAGCAAGATCTCAGGCTCTCATAGACCCTGCCCATTATGATGATTATTTTGCTGCATCACAGCACTTAGAGGCCGATTCATTAATAGCGCCAGGTAGCGACAGATGAGCGACAGTAGCGTTATTTTCACAGCGCCCGCTAGTATTCGCTGTGCTTGGCCGTTGTTCGGTTGTTGACAGCGACTCAGTCGGTGTGCGGTAATGTTGAATACGGGGTTAGGAGTCGCTATTTGACAGGTTCCGCGCTGTATGGGTGCGCATGATAGCGAATGGCCATAGCGACCGGCTCCCACCATATTCATTAACAAATCACGATAAAAAAATTCTCGCGCTGTGAAATGCATGTTTAAACCCCAGAGCGCTGGCGGCGATGGGTTAAAAGTAGTTTTTTAACCCCCAAACAACCATATTTTTGGAAACCAAAAAAAACAAGTTTATAAAAACATTTTGTAATATGAATACATTAATATAAGACCTTTAATATCAATTCTGCACAAATTTTTTTTTTTTTTACCTTAAAAAAAATATCTAACATGGCAGAAGTGGTCACAGATTTTTTTCACATTTAAAAAAAAAAAAAAAAAATTAACAATTAATTATGAATATTTTAAGATTGTTCCATTGAAATGCATTGGAAAGCGCCAGGTAGCGAGAGGTCACACCTGTCGCTGTTCAAGGTCGGACGCTGGCGCTGTGGTCTGAGGATGGAATAATGATGAATGAGTGGTTATCTGGCGCTAAGCAGGATCGGCTTAATAAATGTGTGATTGTGGTGGGGAGCCGGCGTTCTCGTGGCGGTGCCCGTCATTACCAGTCGCTCACCAGTCCCTACCTGGCGCTATCCCTTGTTAAATAAGGGCCTTAGAGTTGCCATTCTAGCCATGCTAACCTCTGAAAGTGTCTGAAGCAAGATCTCAGGCTCTTACAGACCCTGCCCATTATGATGATTATTTTGCTGCATCACAGCACTAAGTCCTTCAGAAGAGATATAATACGGTAAAACTCTAAACCTTGATATCTCTGCAGTTTCTTCTTAAATTTGAAAGTGGAAAACTGTTTAGGACTGTGCCAAACTCAGGCAGACAAAACGGTCTAACAATTGGCTTTGCCTGAAATATCACTTTAAGCTACATTTTCATTCCAAAATTGATAGAGCTACTGTAATATGGCAGCCCCCCCCCCCAACATGTTCCTGGTGGGTGCCGTTTCATAAAGTGTTAATATTTCCTATGGGTGCCACTGCTCCAGGAGTGAGCTTGAGGGCAGACGGTTATGCAGCGTGAGGTGCATGTACTTACAAGTCCCAGCTCCTGCAGGGCTGATTCTAGGGGAGAGCGAACTGGGTGATCATCCCTTTAGGGTGTTAAGGCCATTGGGGGAGATTTTATCTCAGCCATCCTGTTTTTTGCAGGTTGTCAGGGCCACTGTTAGTTGTACAGGCCATAAGGAAGGCCCCTTATCCCCCCCATAAAGTCACGGGGAGGAGGCACTAAATGTTACAACAAAAAAATATATATAACCTCACCTTGTAACTGCCAGGAGAATGCCACTGGATTCCAGGAGAGGTATCCTTTTTTTTTGGCAGCGCCAGGGGAGGGAGGAAGGTCAGGGGTTTACTAGGAGACTGGACCTCCGCTTTAATACCCATTCTATTCTGGCTGCTCCCCTCTGCTACCATTCAGATTTGCTGCTGGATGCACATGCATTAGAGGAGTGCTGGGGATGCCACCAGAGGCTGTGGGATCAATTCACTAGGTGAGCATCTGGTGATATTGATACCCGAGATGAGCATCTGTGAAATCAATTTTAGATCAATGGATCTGGAAGAATGATGGACCAGCTTGCTAATCTGATAAATTTCCTTCTGCCAGGAGTTGAGTATCCTGACAAAGACCCGCAGCAACTTTTGCAGTTTAAGCAAGTCCTGGTTCAACAACAGAATCAGACAAGAAGGTGGAGGCACACAGAGCAGGGAATATCCCTCTGTTCAAGGAGCAAAGTAATCTACTCGAGAAGGAGATCAAAGCAGATAAAAGGCGGTACATGCTGAAACTGAAAAACGACTTGGCTCAAATAACACCAGGAGTGCCTGTGAAGGCCTTCACCAGATCGCCAATTACAAGAGTCCCCCCTAGCTCTATTCTAGTGGCAGAACTAAACTTCTTCTACTGCAGGTTCGAGCTCAATGCAGAACCTTCAGTTTCTGTCCCTCTGAACAGAACTTCCATCACAACAGGCCCCTCAACACTTTCCAATCCTCACCCTAGAGGACACTGCTTGACTTCTCTAAGTCCTGAACCCGAGGAAGGTGGCTGGGCCGGAGGGTATATCCCCATGTCATGCACATCCAAACTTCTAACTAACATCTTCCAGGCATCCTTGGAGCAGGGTATGGTCCCGCAATGCCCAGAAAGAAGCACCATTATACCCATACCCAAAACACCCACCGCACTTAGTTTCAACTACTACAGGCCAGTTGCTCTTACATCTGTAATCATGAAGGATACCTAAGCCAGGATCCTATTTGTAGATTTCACCTCTGCCTTTAACGCCTAGAGAAGATGGCTCTACTGAACATACCAGCAGGTGCCTGGACAAGCAGCTAATGGCAGATTTCAGTAGGTCAAACTCGGCCCTTTCATCTCCACTGCCATGGTCACAAACGTGGGGGCCCCAGGCTTGCGCTTTTTCTCCACTCCTCTTCTCCTTAAACACCACTGTCCACAGATGACTCAAAATCTTTAACTACGCAGATGACACCACGGTCACATAGGTCTGATTAAGTATGGGGAGGAGGCGACATACCGGAATTGTGTCATCAAACTTGATGGGTGGTGCATAGAAAATGGACTGGTGATCAACTCCAACGCCCTCAACCATCTTTACCCCATTAACCATCAACGGGTTTGAGATACAGAGAGTCAGGGAGACAACGTTTCTGGGAACAATCATATCGCACAACCTTAAGTAGTATAATAACATCTCCAGGGGCTTGGGGGCAGGTGCCTGAACTGCCCCTATGGTATGTACGCCCCTGCTCCATTGTCTTGCAGAAGGCTCAGCAGCGATTATTCTTTCTGCGGCTATTGAAGACTCCAGAGCAAGCATACTCCCCCTGGGGCATCCAGATTTGGAATGCCCTGCTGTGTAAAACCCCCCAAGTCGCCCAGTAAACTCACCAACTCACCTCCCCAACAATAGCGCATATGCGAGCAACGGCCGCTCCCTGCTACACCTTTAGCAGGACACGCGCCAGGCATTTGTGAATGGCCAGGATAGGCGCGCTCCCTGTAGTAGGCTAGCAGGGATGCGGCCCAGGGCATGCTTGCCTGCCTTCGGCTAGAGTCCTTAGACAAGCTAACATCACAGCAGTAGAGCACACTGATTGGGCGGGAGGCTGTGCATGCGCCGTAAGACTGGGGAAAGGTGAGTTTGAGTGAGCAACCTGGGGGGTTTCACACAGCAGGCCATCCTGCATTGGGGTGCCCTAGGGCTAGTCAGAATCCTGGGTTTTGGTCCATAGAGCTAGTCCAGTTGCTTTAATTTATAATTATAGATATACCATGACTTGGAAACATGATTGGGATTTCATTGTATATAGTACATAGCAGGCCTGGTTTAGTTTATTTAGACTTGTGCTTTTCTGCTATTTTTACCATTGTATTCAGTGTATTCATACTAATAATTTGATAAAGCAGGGTGCTCCTTTGGTGTGGCTTTCAATTGCAACCTGCATCCCCAAACACCACATGTACCTAACATGGAGTATCTTTACAGGTGAATTAAACCGGACCTTCAGCGTGATTTGATGAAAAGCCCAAACTCTTAAAAAACGGTTCCCCAGCATCTAAAATGAATATATTTTACGTTTTTAGTCACTAACTTATTATTCTTTCCCCCACTGGGCTGCAACTCTGTTCAGGAACTTAGGATACAGGCGCCGCCATCTTGACTCAGAACTATCACATTTACTGAGGAGAGGAGTACAGAAGGGTGGGTTATAGCTGTGCTTTGCTCAGACAGAGCAGAGCTGGGGTCAGGTAAAGGTCAGCAGTCCCAGAATGCAGAGCAGCACAGTCAGGAGGCACTTCCTGTTTGCAGGCTGCCTGATAAGATGGCGGCTTCCATAAGCCGCCGTCTTGGATGTTTAAAGGCTCATAACATGCAGTAGATGCAGGTAGGATGATTTTTAATGTGGGCAATCTATATGTACAGGGTGTGGGAAACATATAAGATAGACTCTTATTCAGAGTGAAGGTCCGCTTTAAATAATTTTACAACGAGATTTTGTTCTATGTATCTCATAGAATGTTATTTCTAAATTCTTAAAAAAAAGATCCTTACCTCATTATTAGAAAAAATATTTAACTGATTACGGGGGATTAAACGGGTGGAACATGTTATATTGCACTTTGTTTGTTAGAATTAAAAAGCTCACTCAGATGCGAGTTGCATTTCACACTGCAATGCACCTTGCTTCACCAAATAATTAGCATGACCCCCCCAAGCAGCACACAAAGGGTTACAATATAGTATAAGAATAAAATACACTGTATGGCCGGCCTCCTGAACATACACAATGCTTTTCTGCCTAAACAGCAGATTTTACAGCTCGCTGTGCCCCAAACCCCACCAGAGACCTCTAATGATTTCTTTTCTTTCGGGGGAGACTGTGGAGGGGCTGAGCAGCTGAGTGTAGAAATGCAGGGGAAGCACTTTCAGGAGCTGCCAAACGCTGAGGAATAAAATATTTAAACACTGCTTGCATCCTATACATTGCAAATTGGGACGGTGGAGCGACCGGGATACAGCTAATGCCACTTTACCAGACCCACCGACAGTGTCGCCGGCACCTGCATGCATCCTCGGGGCAGTTCAGACTGAGAAACTCTTATTCTGCACTTGAATCCGAATACTATTCAAGTCTAGAGGGTTGATTCAGCATCAGGTGAGAAAAGTCTACTATTTTAAGGACAGAAAACTTCCATTTACTCTCATTGTCTAATTTGGAGCTGATTTAGTTCCAGGTGAATATTTATATCCTGGGAATAACTCCCATGGTAGACAATGAAAGTGAATGGCAATTTTCTCACCTAAAAAGTAGAAGTGTTTTCTCAGATGGTGCTGAATCGACCCTTATGGGAGAAAATTCTGCCTGTGAGATCTGGTCTCTGAAAAGCAACTAAATTTCCTTACAGTGCATGTGAAGCCCATCAAATGTTTGGGCAATATTGTGATAATTAAAAAACAAGTCAGGGCAGGGTCCCCTTTATCCAAGTAGGACCAAGAAGAGGTTAGTTGTACTGGGTGATCTAGGGGGTTTCACACAGCGGGGCATCCTAGTTCTGGATGCCCAGGGCATGAAAAAAACCCAGGACAGTCCATAAAGTGGTCCAAAACCTGGGATTTTGACTATCCTGGGTATTAGTCCTTGATCGTGGGTCACCCAGATGCCCCGCTGTGTGAAACGCTCTTGTTCAATCAGCACACTCGACTGCGCCTGTCAATTTTGGCTAAGAATGGTATAGTTTATGGTGGCCGTGGACTGTGAATGCACCGCAGGATCGGGGAGAAGGTAGGTTTTACAGGGTACTTGGGGGGTTTCACACAGGGGGGCATGGCAAATCAGGTTGCCCCGGGGGCAAGGAATCAGACAGCCCCTTTTGGTTCCTGGAGTCTATAGGACTCCAGGCCTGCCTGTTTCCTTGCCCCTGGGGAAAAATGAATACTCACCTCCCTTCAGCATGGCCTTGATTGCTTGCTCTAGCTCTAAAGCTGGCATGTAGTTAAATGCCTACTACAATTTTTTAATGCCATCCAACACCCATTTGATAAAATGTATTTTATAAAAAAAAATGGGTGATGATCACCATCCAGCTCGGTTTGGGGCGGGCATCCTGATTGGTGATGGCTCCTCACATACAATGCTGCCAGCTCGAAATATTTTTACCTGCTCCTTGATCCTTCTTAAAAATGCAACCCCATGATTGGCTAAATAAAATAAAAACAGAGAGCTTCACATAGCACTCAGAGCTGCATCCCCTATGGGCCGCTCACCTCCAGGTATGCGTGCATGCACCAGCCATACAGATTAACCTGGAAATACGACCAAAGCCTGTGTGGGATTGCCAAAACAGTAATCAGACACAGCAAACCTGGGGGATTTTTCCTAATTGGGATTACGGACTCTAGGGGTGTTATTCATCCACTTTTTTATTTTATTTTAAATCACAAATGGCCACTAGGTGGGGTACTAACCAAAATGGTGGACCCAAAGCGGACCTCCAGTTAAAGTGATTTACTTCCCTAAACCCCCCTTTGAGGATCAGTAGCGTATGCTGTTTGAGAGCTTAGCCCCATGCAGATGCGCCCCTAGAATTAGTGTACATGAGAGCCGCCATTTTGGATTACAATTGAGAGCCCTGCTTGCACATAAGCATGAATAGGGATTGGAGAGACCTTTTGCTAGCACACAGACACACTGCAGATGAGCTGGGAGCTTGCTATTCCTGTGTGATATTGTTTCTTCACACAGGGCAAGCATGTCTGTCATGTTACACACACTCACACTGAATGAATCAGCAGCTGCTGGAGTGTATGAGTGTAACTATGTATTAATAAATGTAAGTCAATAGGCTTGTGCCCTTATTCATCAAGCGATAGCGCCAGGTAGTGTCTGACGAGCGCCAGGTAGCGGCAGCTAACGGCGACTACCGACTCAAGTACGCCCGGCGGCGGTCACAATGACGCATTTATCAAGCAAAATGAGGCTAGCGCCGGCGAGAGCGACAGCTAGCGCGGCATTCATCATGAAGCCGCCTGGACCGAACAGCGCCGCTGCAAATTCCCTCACAGCGCCAGGTATGAGCTGTCGCTCCCTGGCGATGTCCAATGCATTTCAATGGAGCAATCTATAATAATTCATGATTAATTGGTAATAATTTTTTTTTTTTTTTTTTTTTTTTTTAATGTCAAAAAATCGGAGAACACTTCTGCAATGTTAGGATTTATTTTTAAGTAAAAAAAAAAAAAAAAAATATGTGCAGAATTGATCTAACAGGTCTGAGATTAATGTATTCATATAACAAAATGATTCTAAAAACATGTATAATGTTACATTCAAAAAATATGGTTGTTTAGGGGTTAAAAACTAGTTAATACAGATCGCCGCCAGCGCTCTGGGGTTTAAACAAGGAATGGACAGTGACAGCACATTCGGAGCGTGATTTGTTGATGAATATGAAGCTAGCCGTTCGCTCTGGCCATTCGTTGTCAGGCGCTCACATACAACGCTGGACCTGTGAAACAGCGACCCCCCAGCCCGTATTCAACATTACCGCACACCGACTGAGTCGCTGTCATCAAGCTAATGCCGGCCAAGCACAGCGAATACTGGCTGGCGCTGAAAAAATCAAGCTACAGTCGCTCATCTGTCGCTACCTGGCGCTATTGATGAATCGGCCTCTTGGCTGCAGCAGAGTTACTTACAATGTTGATACAATGTTTTAAGAGAGTTGAGCAGTGCTGAGTCATCACAGCTGATGGCTGTTTACTTCTGGCTAGAAATAAAGCATTATTTCAATGAGATTAAGGGTAAATGTGACTGTAGGACTGTTTTTATTCAGAAGCAGGGCTGTCAAAATTGTGGCAAGATGGCCGCCCTATGCAGTTTATTAGCATAGACTCTGCCTGCAATTCCACATCTGCATGGAGATAAGCACTCTCAAATAGCTTAAATCACTGATCACAGAGGGAGCAATTTACTAAACATAACATTTTAGATTGGAGGTCCACATTAAAGTGGCCCAAAACCCAGGATTTTCACTATCCTGGGTTATGGTCCTTCCCCATTTGGTGAGCTAACTCAACTCCCCTCGAGCCCACAATAGAGCTAGACCAGCTGAATGTAATTTCAGATTCACTTGCAAGCGGCACATGGCATCACTGTCCCCCTTCGGCTGTGTGTGGCCATGCACAGCCATTCAGTTGTGGCAGATAGGGCCATGCACAGCTGAGAAGGGAAACAAGTGATGTCTGCGCCGGGTCTCAGACATTACGGTGGGTTTTGATTTACTTTAAACCACTACATACAGTAGTATATAGGTAAGAAAACAAAACATAATGCTATTGTTAAGCCATAAGGGGAAGTTAGATGGGAACTTTTAATTTAGTTTGTCACTTTGACAAAACAATTCTTTATCATAGGTTTGTTTTAAAGGGAGTTTTCAGGCAAAAACAGCCGCTTACTGTCACGGATTTCTCAGCAGAGATATACCCTATTGTAGAATGACCAGTAATTGAGGCTGCGAGACAGAGGCGGATATGCAGCAAACTGTGTTTAATGGGGACAAGCAGTGATAAGTGAACAGAGCACAGTCCAACCAGGCTGCTGTACAGATTTACACGTGTACATATAAACATGTGCTTAGGTAACTATACAAGAATACAGGTGATCACTGAGTGCTATGGCTGCTGTGCAGAAATATAGGTAAACCTGGGAAACTTAAACACATTCTGGGTGCTGTACATATACACAGGTGGAGTCAGGAAACATACACATATAAGGATCCAGTGAAAGTCCAAAGTCTAAAGACAGATACACGGCTGAGACAGGGAAGGGAGTTCAGAGTCCGGGTCTGGGTACAGAAGACAATGCAATGCTGATCCACCGTCTGAAAGGTTGGATCAGCTTATAAAGAGGAGGAAGTCAATAGCACAGGTGCTGGCTAATCACCAGAACCTCTGCAGCAGAGGACCACCTGCCGGTGGAGCAGCATACAGCAGGAAGTGGAGACAGGCAAGGTCTATACAAGGCAGAAACAGGCTTCCATGTTGTGGTGGAACTCCAGACCTGACACTTACCTGACCAAGTGTTCCTCCAGCACTGTGTTTTCTCTCAGCTTGTGATCCTGATGTGCCCCTAAAGCACCACCTGGTCGATGTGGGCCACCAATACTAGCTCGAGGAGCTAGATCAGACGACGCCCTCTCTGTATTGATGGCTTGAATAGCACTCTCACAGCTGGCATTCAAACCCAGCAAACCTCTCCCTCCTCCCCAACCAGCCTCCACCTAGCAAGCGCTCTCACCCCACCCATTATGCTGATTATTATGCAGTATCACAGCTCCAAGAGCCACACCCACTTGCTTCAGAAGAGACATTATGAGGTAAAACTGTAAAACTGAATATCTCGGCCATTTCTTCTTCCATTTAAAAATGGAAAACAGTTTTGGACAGTGGCAAACGTAGCCCAACGTGACGGTGTAACAATTAGCTATGCCTGAAATATCATTTTAATGCTTGCTGTGTGAAAAAGAAACAAAATAGATGCGCTGAAACTTTTACAGTGTCTGTGGTCTGGAGACAGACACTTTTGTTGCGTGTGCTCATCACTGGCTCAGCTTGCCAAAACAAAAAAAAGCTGCAGATGGTCAGACAGCGGGGCGTTGTTTTTATAGTTTAGGAGTGGAGAGTGAGCATGAAACCAATGTTCCACAGCGCTACTAGTGCTTGGCAACAGCAACTGGCGGAATCACCCGCACGCTCCCTCTGAAAGATGGCTGAATAAATCCGGAAAGATACCGATGGCGGGAAGGTGTCATTAGAGCCTCACATACCTCCAGTGAGATGACACAAAGCGTGCTACAAACCTATTTGTCAATAGCAATGCAATTCACCGATTCAGCACTATGAGAATTTTTTTCTCTCACATTTTTTGTGAGTAAAAAAATGCTATAATGATTTTTCCAATTTTAGCTAAAAAATTGTGCTGAATTGCAATAAGGACAAAAGACAAACTAAAGACAAAAAATAATTCTCACGGTGCTGTAGTGTGGTGACAAGCAGAACTTCTGAGATTTACTCAGGAATCGATTCAGACACTTTTGTCTGGTCCGAATAATTTCCGAAAATGTCCAACTGCCCAGAAAGATGTGTAAATTAAAATGGGTCCAAAAATCAGAGGAAAATATTGTTCATTCAGGGCAGCAACAGGAAGTTTAATGATTGGAATAGAAAGAAGCAATCAAAAATTCCTGCAAAAACAAATCCCTAAGATAACTTATTTGATGCCATTCTAAAATTTAGAAGATAACTGTAAGCAAAATTAAGAGCCCTCGGTTCTAAACAGGCTTGGAGTGGCCCATCTGGTTACAGGAAATCCCCCATTGGCCCCTTAGTCCCAGGGTCCCCCTTCAGCGGGGGTGTAGCTGGGGGGAGCAGCGGGGGCACTTGCCCCGGGTACAACAGGTCAGGGGGGCACCAAAGGGGGGCCTAGGAACAGGTGGGGGCGCCATTTTGAATCTTTGCCCCAGGTGCTTAGCTACTGCTCTGCCTTTCAAGGCGTTCATCACCAAAACCTGAACTATGTATAGCTTATTTGTGACAAACCATATGCAAACACAGAGACTATATAACTTGGCATAATGTTTGAGGTCATAGATCCTAAATATAACCCTGTATTACTTGCATCTAAATGAGGGGTGCGCCCCCAGAGTCACTTCTACTGGTAGGACCCAGGCATTCCAGGATGACACTGGTTCTAAAGCCGAACAAAACCTGGGAATTTGACTTTCCTGGGTTTTGTTCTGTGTCCCCGGGGCATACGAATAAGCCTCAGCACCTTGAGGTCATCATTTTGGCACACAATAATGGATACTTTCAAAATTGCCATCGAAAGTAGGATTACAACCACTATGGGGAGCACAAGCAAAGACTATAAGAAAACATAAACAAAAAAAAAAAGAAACCAAATGTCCTTACTAGCACAGAATGGACAGTTTAAAGTGGAACAAAACCCACCAGCGGCTGGCCTGGAATCTAAAAGATTGAGATGAGGCCGCTGGCTTTTCCCAGGGGCATCCCAATTTGTGTGAAACCCCACAGACAGCACAGTTAATCTGTCTATCCAATCAGAGCCCTTTGCCTTGCTTACTTATTTTTGGCAAAGCGCTCTGATTCAAATCAATGGTCGCACACCGCTGGGGATGCAGGGTGTGGTAGCGCTTGCTCCCCAACAACTTTCATTGGAGGAGAGCCTGTGCATGCGCCATTGAAGCAGGGAAAGATGAGTTTTTACGGCTTCCTTGGGGGGTTTCACACAGTGGGGCATCCCAATTTAACTTTCCTGGGTTTTGTTCCGTGTCCTGATGTGTGAACCCGTCCCCCCCAATTTGCCCACTAAAAACCACCTTTCCTTGCTCCGATGACTACGTCATTTGGCAAAGGGCTCTGATTGAAATCGATGGCCCAAGCCTATTTGAATAGCTCCCCATAGTACACAATCAGAACCGCTTGCAAAAAGGGAGATGCCTCTGAGTGGACAAGAGCTTTTTCTGGGCGCCCTGGGCGGCATCTCAATTTGGGATGCCCCGGAGAAAAGCCAGCGGACAGCACAGGCATCTTTGAGATTCCAGGGCAGCTGCTGCCGCGTTTTGTTTAACTCATTGGAAAAATGATGTACCTCATCTTTAAAAATGCCCCAACACATGTAAAGGTGATTTAAAAAATATATATATATTTTTTTATTGCATTTTTTTGGTGGGTTACAATAAAAAGCTCACAGGGATGCAGGTTGCAATGCACACCCACTGTGCATTTTCTGGTGCACTTTCTTTAGCATGATTGACCACAATTGTGTCTATACCACATTCTCAGCAGATACACAGAATTCTCCTCCCAATAATGGGGGTCATGCTAATTATTTAGTAAAGCATAGGGGGCCTTGTGGTGTGAACTGCAACCCGCATCTCAGTGGGTTTTTTAATTTTAACACACAACTGCAATAAAATGTTTGTTTCTGTTTTTCCTCATAAAATCACCTGTCCCGATGAAGCATTTTCCAAATGAGGTACATGATTTTTCAAATGATGTATAGATAATTTTGGGGGGAATTTAAAACTATGAGGCTGATTCACTACTAGTGCCACGTATTGCCAGATAAGCGTCTGTATAGCGGCGCTTAGAGCGACAGCTAGTAGATGCTGTAAGCGGGTATCGGACGCTGTAACAGGGCGTTGCAGTCACTGTAGTAACCTGGCTGGCATTGATGAATGTGATGTGTGTTGGGTGCTCCAGTACAGCGCTGCAGCAAGCGAGAGGTAGCGCCAGCTCAGTGAGCCCGGCACCATATTGGTCCACACCATATTTAACAAAAAATTACACACACAGCGTTGGTGCTCTAAAGCTGGGAGTTGTAGCATAGAACGCCAGACGCTGTGTGATCAAAGTCTGATTTTGAACACATTTACAACTGTAACAAAGCGAAAACACATGGCATGACATTGTTTTAACACTGTGACATTAATACTTTAGTGCCAGACCTGTAATGACAATTCTGCATAAAAATATTAAAAGTCCAAAAAATGTATAAAAGTGTTTGTTTGCAGCCAGGAGAGGTCACACAATGATTTGAGCAAAAAAAAAATGTAAATTGACAAGCAGGCTATTTATATACAACAAATGAAACCCCATTGAAATGTATGGGAGAGCGCTACAGACTACAGATACTACATAGCGCTCCTGAGCCTAGAGCACCGGCACTATACGCAGAGCCGCCTCTAGTAATACATATGACACTACATGGCGCTGTTAGAGGCGCTCACCAGATTCGCTTTCTTAAATGTGGTTTTGCGTACAGCGCCCGGTGTTCACCAGACACTGCCTGTCTACGAAGCACTACCTGGCGCTAGCCATTCTTAAATAAACCCCTATGTGATATGCAGAAAAAAATGCCTAATTATACTTTATAGCCCATAAGGATGCTATTATTTCCCAATTTTAAACGTAAAACTCTTACTTTATTGCAAAATTGATGCCCCTTACCTTAAAAATCACAGGTACAGGTGACATTTTGGGGGGAACACATTTTGTTGCACTTTCTTGTGTGCTAAAATTAAAAAGCTCAGCGAGATGCAGGTAGCTATTCACACCACAAGGCACACCAACCGTGCACCCTGCTTTACCAAATAAATAGCATGACCCTCCTTGTGTGCACAATGTCCCAACAAGGGAGAAACAGGGCAGAGACTTCAGAAACGCATTAACTCACATCATTTCAACATTAAAAAATCACATGATGTCCCTGTTGCTGCACAATTATCTGGAGCTGACCACACAATAAACCACATGTGTCAAACTCGGAATACCCGGGGGCCGGTTTCAGCCCTCCAAGCCTTTTTATGTGGTCCGCTAACAGGTGCCAGATGGTGGTTTCTGGACAGCAACACCTCTAGTCTGCAAGATCATTCCAAGGCTTCTGACAATGGCAACAACATCAACATGCCTGCGTGTGAGCGATGAGGTATAGTACCACCTCTAATCCTGTCCCTAGGTGTGGTACCTATAAAAAGGGATGTTGCACATCTTTGTAACATTCTGGGAGATTCCTTCCTGCAGCTGGTCAGTGCCTCTGTGCCACTACCTCGTACCTAACCCACCCCACCTACTGCCCAATTAGAGGGCGCTACAGCTACTACATTGCTAGCAATTGCTTGGTGGGGGAGAGGAAGTTTTTGTGGGGATGTCCAGAATTGGGGGACTGAATCAGCTGGCCTGCTCATTGGTTGGTCCACTTTAAAGGCAACCAGAATACTGATGTCACCCTCAGTGAAAATTAGTTTGACACCCCTGCAATAGACCAGAGAGAAATGTGGGAATATAAATGTAAGTAAACATTTCAAACGCAACAAAGTGGGCTCAAAATACATATCAGTTTCATGAAGCCTTATGTCTGAACTGTGCTGGAGTATAAGTGTGAATTGTCATAAATTGAGACTCGGTCAGGGAACTGGTAAGACAACTAGATGAAGCCTGGTCATGCTTTAAACATTTTTATGTTTTTGCTGCTCTGCCTTCTGCCACCTCTGTGAGGATTGTGCACCGAGACCTGAAATTAGCTGCTGGAACAACAATCCCCCCATTCTGAAGCAGCTGAACTACAGCAGGAGAGGTTAAACCTGTGAGATCGGGAGTGTGGGGTGCCAGCTAATCAGATTAGTAAGCCAGAGTCAGGAAGTCTCTTCCAGGTACACCAAACACACCAGTTTGTGTACGTTGCTACGGTAAACAGATTATTATTAGGTGAAGCCAGTGTGATGCCCAGCGTGCATTGCGGTGTGGATTGCAGCCTGCATCTTGGTGAGCTTTTTTAAAAAAAATGTGCAAATATGTACCTGTAAGGGGGGCATTTATTTAGTTGAGGGCCATAATTTTTCCAATGAGGTAAGGATATTTGTTTTTAAGTTTGGAAACAACAGAACCCTATGGGCAATGCAGAAAAAAACCCCCGTTAGACTTACCGGTAACAGATTTTTTAAGAATACTTTAGCATGACCATACGGAGAGAGACAAACTAAAACAGAGGTGAAAAGCCCCACCCTTCCTCCCCACCTTAGTCTTTACTAAGTAACCTAAGTAATCTCTAGGACTAGACTATGGGTCTTAAAAAATACATTACCGGTAAATCTAACAGGGTTTTTTTTAATTATCCTTCAGCATGACCCACGGAGAGGATTTGGCGAGTAATTATACCTTAGGGGTGGGAAGCTGCGAGTAGTACCCTTCTACCGAAGGCTTGATTTTTTGCACATAGATCAAGTCTATAATGTTTGAGGTGTGGGGTGATGCTCACATTGCTGCTCTGCAGATCTCTTCCAAAGAGGCAGTTTATCCAGCTGGCTATAGTGGACTTTCAGGCTGCTCTTTTTACCGCAGAAAGCTATAAGCTATTCACTGGATCTTTCCAGATAAATGATCAAGGCTTGTTTAACATCTAGAAGCGAGAGATCTTCTTCCTTGCCTGCTCCTATCGGTAATGTTGGAAGGGCTATTTCCTGTGATCTGTTTTTGATTTTTGGCAAAAACAATGGATTAGATCTAAGTATAACTTTGCCTGGAAGTACTGAACAATAGGGCTCTTTCATAGATAAGAACTGCAACTCGCTCACTAGTCTGGCAGAAGTAATGGCTAGCAGGAAACAAAATTCTAGCCCATGTAGGAAAACCCTTAAATGGTGCTGGTCTTTTGCGAATAACTGACTTGAAAAATTGTTTGATTAGTTAATTCTGTCTCAATTTTCGTTCGAGGAAAACTGATTATGCAGAAGTCTGAGTCTTTAATGTACTTACAGCTAGCCCCTTCTCAAAACCTTTCTGCAGGAATTTCTCTTCAAATTCTTAACTTCGGCCCTTATTCATCAAGCGATAGCGCCAGGTAGTGTCTGACGAGCGCCAGGTAGCGGCAGCTAACGGCGACTACCGACTCAAGTACGCCCGGCGGCGGTCACAATGACGCATTTATCAAGCAAAATGAGGCTAGCACCGGCGAGAGCGACGGCTAGCGCGGCATTCATCATGAAGCCGCCTGGACCGAACAGCGCCGCTGCAAATTCCCTCACAGCGCCAGGTATGAGCTGTCGCTCCCTGGCGATGTCCAATGCATTTCAATGGAGCAATCTATAATTATTCATAATTAATTGGTAATAATTTTTTTTTTATTTTTTTAATGTCAAAAAATCGGAGAACACTTCTGCAATGTTAGGATTTATTTTTAAGTCAAAAAAAAAATTAAAAAAAATATGTGCAGAATTGATCTAACAGGTCTGAGATTAATGTATTCATATTACAAAATGATTCTAAAAACATGTATAATGTTACATTCAAAAAATATGGTTGTTTAGGGGTTAAAAACTAGTTAATACACATCGCCGCCAGCGCTCTGGGGTTTAAACAAGGAATGGACAGCGACAGCACATTCGGAGCGTGATTTGTTGATGAATATGAAGCTAGCCGTTCGCTCTGGCCATTCGTTGTCAGGCGCTCACATACAACGCTGGACCTGTGAAACAGCGACCCCCCAGCCCGTATTCAACATTACCGCACACCGACTGAGTCGCTGTCATCAAGCTAATGCCGGCCAAGCACAGCGAATACTGGCTGGCGCTGAAAAAATCACGCTACAGTCGCTCATCTGTCGCTACCTGGCGCTATTAATGAATCGGCCTCTTCATTTTTCTTCATATTCCTAACTTCACAAAAAGAAGAAAAACATTTTCATAACTTTCGTAGATTCGCTCAGTGGTTAATTTTCCACTGGCCAGAAAAGTTTTAATAAAAAAAAAAATAATAATGCATAGATCGCAATTGTATGCTTGCACACATAGGAATTTGTCTTCCGCATTTAACCCATCCAAGTGTACACATGCCCGGAGCGGTGGGCTGCCCTAATTATGGCGCTTGGGGGGTTAGGTGCCTTGCTCAAGAGCACTTCGGTCATGTCCCAGGACCAGGATTCGAACCTGCCGCCCTCCGGTCACAAGTCCGCTCCCTTACCTCTAGGCCACAACTGCCCCAATCACTCTAGATGAACAGCCCTTATTTCTTAGGATGGTCCTTTTAAGATCCATGCTGTCAGTTGAAGCTTTGACAGGTTCAAATGAAGAATGACGCCCTGATGAATGAGATTCAGAATGTCTGGAAGCTGCCAGGGACCCTTTTTCATCATTCTCCTTATTTCCACGAATCACACACTTTTTGGCCAAAATGGAGCTATGAGATTAACGCTGACCTTTTCCAGTGCTATCTTGTGGATTACTTGTGGCAGAATTCTGAAAGCAGAAAAGTCATAAGCAAGATGAAAACAGCTGAGCTAGGGCATCCATTGCTGAAGTACCCTCTCTTTTTGTCAAAGAAAAAAAATGTCTTGCACTTTGTATTGCTGGCATTGGCAAACAGGTCTATCTGTGGGAGGCCCTAAGTACTTACAATTTGAAGAAAAACCTCTTGGTTCAGACACCACTCTGTCTGCTGAACCCTGACTTGACTTAAATAGTCTGCTAGATTATTGAGGGTCCCCTTCAGATGAACCGCTGACACAGACTGGACCTGCTCCTGTAAGGGTAGGAGAATGGAATTTGACTGGTTCATTAGTGCTGGGGATCTGGTCCCTCCCTGATGGTTTAGGTAGGCTAAAGTGGAGGCATTGTCTGACCTTATCTGTACATCTCTGCCTGCTATGACTAGCAGAAATTAATTTAGCACCAGCTTGACTGCCAGAGGTTCTCTGAAATTTGAGGACTTGGCTGCCAAGGCCTATAGCCACTTTCCCTGAACCTGGTGACTCTCCAAGTGGCCTCCCCAACCCCAACTGCTTGCATCTGTTGTGATCACTACTGGGTTGGTTTATCTCCATTCTCTCCCTTTCCCTAATATCCCTGGATCTGTCCACCACCTGAGATGCAAGAGTAACTGGACTACTTGATCCAGTGAGTCTTGTTGCTTGTCCCACTGCTCTAGAAGGAATTTCTGCAATGTTCTTGTGTGTAGTTGAGCCCATGGCACCGCAGGAATTGCCAAGGTCATGAGAAGCAAGATTCTCATGATCTCTTTTATGGAGACCTGAGGGACTGTGACTAGTCTTTGAGACTCTGCTCTGATTCTGTCTACCTTTTCTTGTGGAAGAAAGATCTTTTGTTGAGTGCTGTCAATGTCAAACCCCAGAAACCTGCATAGATGACTAGAGGGTGGATTTTTCTAGATTGATCACCCACCCTAGGCTTTTCAGTAAAGACAGGGTCTTTTCTAGATCTATTAAAAGCGATGGCCTTGACTTGTTTAACAGGAGGAGGTCATCTAAATGATTCCCTGTTGCCTGGGATATGCCATCAGTTCTGCTAGGTTCTTTGTAAAGATCCGTGGGGATGAGGACAGGCCGAATGGCAGTGCCCTGTACTGGTAGTGAAAAGTTTCCTGGTCTGTCTGAACCGCAAACCTCAGATACTTGCAGTGTTCTTTCAGAATGGGTGTATATGCAAGGCGTCTTGTATGTCTAGGTTCACCATCAGGGCATTCTCTATCAGAATGTCCCTCAGTATTTTGATTACATTCTGAACTTTTTGTATCAAATGAATTTGTTCTATCTCTTTAGATTCAAATTCATTCGATATTTTTCTGATGGCTTCTGAACCAGAAAAACGTGAAAGTAGAACCCCCTTCCCAGAGAGAGTGCAGGTACTGCCTCTATCACATTGTTCCTGAAAAACCAGAGGGAATTCTTCTCTCTTCTTGGGGTCCCTTGGTCACTATCTGCTGGGCTGGCTGACATTTCTGCAGCTGCGGGCTCCATGCTGCCCTTTCTGAAAGTTCGGAGTGCTGAGACCTCACTGCTGCTCTCCGTTGTGCTGCCCTGCACACAGAAAACTGGCTGCCACTGCTGTCGCTGCTGCCCCTGCTGCTGATACAGCTGCTGCTGCCACTATCACCCTGCTGCCGATGCTTTCCAGAGCTCCCTCTGACCTGCACGCAGGCCGGGGAGAAGTGCCAAATTCTCGCTTCTGGTTCGCCACACGTGTCAGCTCCGCAACCGGAAGTGACCTCAGGGCGGCAGATCACCAATCTCGAAGCTCCACCCCCAAAATTTGAAATTTTGGAGGAAAAAAGTTACCTGATTGAAAAATAAGTGAAATCCCTCACCAGCACAAACAAATGAATCAACAAACAATCCTTGAAGGTCCGGCACACCTGCAACGTAACTCAGTTGTCTGGGATTTAGAGGGGACATCACACTGCTCATGCTTGGTCAAACTTTGTGAGAATTAGCCCTGGCCGTCCCTCGGGTGAACTCCACCTGGATTATGTCCGAGGGCTCAGCAGGTTCCTCCAGAACTCCTAGCACACTCTGCAAAGTGGTTCCTTAGGGAGGAAACACAAATAACTGAGGCGGGGAGGAAGGGGTGGGGATTTTAACCTCTGTTTCAGTTTGTGTTTCCTCCCAGGGTGTGGAGCCTTCTCTCCATGGGTCATGCTGAAGGATGATTAGAAAAAAATGGTAAATTCTTTAACATAGTCCATAGGGTGCTGTTATTTCCAAACTTTAAAGTTATATCCTTACATCACTGGGAAATGAATGCACCTAAAGTGTAAAAAATGTGGCACCACATGCACAGGTGCTTTTGTTGGGGGGGAAATGTAGGGCAACGTTTTTTTTCCACACCGCAATGCACACTAGGTAGTCACACTGGCTTCACCAAATATTTAGCATGACCATAGTTGCTAGAGAAAACACAAACACATACAAACACAAATAGAAAATAAAATAAAATCACAGATAGGTTCGGCACAGAAACTTTTATAAGTACCATTGAAAGTGGAGTTATCATTTAAGTTTTTGATGTTCATTGCTCTCTGTGTACAAAAGCCATTGACTTTTCTGTTATCCTGCATAACATCAGAAGAATAAGCAAACTGAGTTTTCGTGAAAGCTTACCATAAAGCAAAATAAAACCCAGGGCATCCCAATTCCCTCCACATCTCCAGTAAATGTTTACCTTTCCCAGATCCCAATTTGGGATGCCCCTGGGGGCACAGAACAAAACCCTGGATAGTCAAAATCCTGGGTTTTGTTCCACTTTAAATATGCTTATTTTTTCACTTTTTACATACACCTATGACAGCCTTCCTGTTGCATTGTTGTTAGACAATAAATTTAAGAATGTCTAGGAACTAAAATAATTATATGAAGCCTGTTTGTAAATGTGTTTTTATATTCACATATTTATAGAATAGAAATATAAAGCAGGCTGGCATATTAAACGATTCATGCCTGCCATTCTCAAGAAGGAAATGGCACCACCTTCAGGAAACATGTCTCTGCTACATCTCCTCTACGGCTCCATCAGAACCCACACTGTGCGCGCAATAAAATCCCCATCACATCATGCTATAAAGAACACGCTAATGGTTGTTGATTTGTGCTTTTGTTTTCTCTAGGTTATATTTTCCAGACAGGCATAAAGGAAGCTCATCTCGCTCTCTGTGCACAAACAACTAGGCACGGCTATATTTTTAAGCAAGGAAAGCAACTCACATGCAATCGCTGCATTTGCGCAGGTTTCTTCTGCACTCTGTTATTGCAACACAACATAGGGGGTCATGATAAATATTTGGTGAAGCCAGTGTGACTTCCGGTGTGCACTGCAACCTGCATCCGCGGGGACGCTCCCTGTTAGAGGGAAGCGGAGGATGCGGCCGCCAGCACGCTTGGAGCAGCTGGCCTTAGTCGAAGTCTTAGATGACGTGACATCAGCGGCTCTGAGTGGGCTGACTGGACGAGCCACCGCGCAAGCGCCGTAGGACCTGGAAGAGGTGAGTTAACTTCGGCAATCTTGCGGGTTTCACGCAGCGGGGCACCCCCGATCTGGGTGCCAGGGGGGAAAGGACCAAAACCCAGAATAGTCAAAATCCTGGGTTTTGGTCCACTTTAAAAACAAATATCCTTACCACATTGGAAAAATGATGGACCTAACCTGTAAAAATGCACCATCACAGGTACAGGTCATTTTGGAGGGTAAAAAGTAGAAAAAAACTTTTTATTGCACTTTTTTGTGTCTAAACAATAAAAAGCTGCGAGATGCAGGTTGCAATCCACACTGCAAGTCACACTGGCTTCACCAAATATTTAGTATGATCCCCATAGTCTGTAAATGACATAGGAGTAGGTTTGGTAGGTAAAATTTGCTTGTTTACCATTGATACTATGGTGAGTAATATGGGGGATATTCTTGGAGTCTGCAAATAATTTGCCTTTAATGGACAACTGGTCAAAACTGTGGAAACTGCAGTTTAATGTCTCTAAATGTAAAATAATACACTCAGGTAGAAGGAATCCCTGCTCTGAGTACCATGTGGGCAGTACTGTGTTAGCCAGATTTACGGGCAGGGGCGTAGCTAGGGCGGCACAGAGGAGGCACTTGCCCCGGGTGCAGCAGGTCAGGGGGGTTACAAAGGGGGGCCTAAAAACAGGTGGGGACGCCATTTTGAATCTTTGCCCCGGGTGCCAGAAAGCCTAGTTACTCCTCTGTTTAGGGATACTGTTTACTGAAAGCTGCAAGATGAGTGGGAAATGTAACCAGGCAGTAGGAAAAGCAAGCAGGATGTTCGGCTGCAAAGCTTGAGGCATCACCAGTAGAAAGAGGGAGGTTGTGATGCTGCTGTATAGAGCCCTGGTGAGGCCACAGCTAGAATACTGTGTGCAGTTCTGGAGACCTTACCTACAAAAAGACATTATTCAAATAGAACAAGTCCATAGGCGGACAACAAAAATGGTGGGAGGACTTCAACATAAAACCAGGAGAGCCTTAGAGTGATACTACGGGCAAAGGTAATTGTTACATCATTTCTGTTTTTAATTTGAAGCAGAAATGGCAGATATATTGGGGTTTACAGGTTCAGCCAATGATTCTCTTTTTCATCTTGTCCAGTAGAAAGAGGGAGGTTGTGATGCTGCTGTATAGAGCCCTGGTGGGACCACAGCTGGAATACTGTGGGCAGTTCTGGAGACCTTACCTACAAAAAGACATTATTCAAATAGAACGAGTCCATAGGCGGACAACAAAAATGGTGGGAGGACTTCAACATAAAACCAGGAGAGCCTTAGAGTGATACTACGGGCAAAGGTAATTGTTACATCATTTCTGTTTTTAAATTGAAGCAGAAATGGCAGATATTGGGGTTTACAGGTTCAGCCAATGATTCTCTTTTTCATCTTGTCCCCCAATCAGCTCAGCAGAGTGGGACAGGATTGCTGGTCCCTCCCTCTTCTGCCTCCTCCTCCAGATCTGTCACATTGCTGTCAGCTCAGAGAGCTGATTATTATGCAGCATCACAAATACAAGGACCACACCCACTTTTTTCATAAGAGAAATCATATAGTGAACCTGGATATCTCGCCCATTTCTTCTTCAATGTAAAAAAGGAAAACAGTTTAGGACAGTGCCAAATGTAGCCCAACACAATGGTGTAACAATTACCTTTGCCCACAGTAGCACTTTAACTTAATTTATACAATTTGGAGGAAAGAAGGGAGAGAGGGGACATGACCGAGACCTTAAAATATGTGAAAGGATTGAATATGGTTCAGGAGGGAAAAGTTAAATAGAAATTCAATGATACAACCTGAAGCTAGTTAGGAGCAATATCAGGAAATATAATTTTACAGAGAGAGTAGTAGATGCTTGGAACAAACTTCCAACAGAGTTAGTTAGAAAAATCGTCACTAAGGGAATATAAACCTCCCTGGGATAAGCGCACATGTTTCCTAAGATAAATAGGACGTGCATGTAAAGTCGACCAACACTCTTACAAACAAATAGTGCTCATATGCATCCCTCCCAGGGCAATTCAGATTGCTGCACATAAAAATTCAGTGATTCAGTATCATGCATGCAGATGGGGCAAGGACCATCGATCGCCCTTTTAGGTTTCTATGTTTCTAACATATTGGCGCTATAATGTCTGAATAAATTAAAATGGGTACTGGATGCCAGTCTTCTGAGCTACTAAATAACCCCTGGATCACATTTTCACACTATACATCATTAGGTGCAATACATTATGACATCCCCCTATTGGTGTCATTGTGTAATAGCATTAAAGCTTTCTTCACACAAAAATGCATGGTGCTGCATTAGAAACACCCAGTGGCATCAAAGGAATGTAAACACATAAACATATAAGGTATTAAACAAAAAAAGGTGAATTGTAATATTAAAGTGGACCGAAACCCATCAAAACCATAGACCCTCAAAATATTAAAAAGTAAATTAGACTTACCTTTAGTCGACCCTCGCATCCCTCTGTCCCTCGCAGCGCCCGATTTCTTCAAAAAACTTTTCCGGAAGTCCCGCCCTCCACCTCTCTTGGACGTGCTGCTGATTGACAAGTGTGAAGCTTGGACGTACATTCCTCTTCACCTTCTTCTGTCTGAGATCGCGGTATTTGCTCTTCATTTGCTTCCTGGTGACGTCATCTTGGTGGGCGTGGCTTCCTGGGCCCTCTCGTGAGCGTGCATTACGGTCCTCCGGGTGTGTGCAGCGGGCTCTGCTTACCGCCCGAAGCCTCATCTCTGCTTCCACCGCCAGCCCCGGTCACCACGTTCCCCATGAAGCATAGGACAGTGAAGAGCAGTACTGAGTCCGAGGCGCTTCCACCTTCCCCTGCCTGGCCACGCCCATGTGCCCGCCCCAGCTCTGACGGCACCGTCCGGCTCTTGTGCGCACCTGTACCCTGGTGGGGGAAATCGCGCATGCGCAGTACCGCTGATTTGTCTCAGGTGAAGCGCCGCTCGCTCCCGATGCAAGCGCCGCTTCACCTAACTACTGCGCATGCGCGTGATTTAAAGTAGGAAGAGGTCAAAGGATCTCTTCCTTTTTGATAAAAAATAAGATGGCGGCCAATAAGAAAAATAGTAGCGACGCGCCGAGGAAGCATCGGAGGTAATTTTTTTTTTCTTTATTGTGTGAATCGGGTCCTGCTGCTTGTTTTCCATATCTTCAAAAAAAAAAAAAAGGCCAGGGTGTTGGTCCACTTTAAAATTATAAGCTCACCTTTGTGATCCAGGCTATAATAAAAATTGTTATATTATCCACTTGCTTAGCACTAAGCGACTTTATGCGTCATGGTGGAAGGCTGTTAACTATAATACTATACATATATGTGTCAGCTGAATTTACAAGCTGCCAGAACCCAGCAGTGCTGCAGATCGCTGTGACCTTGCTTCTGCTATAAAGCTACTATCACAGTTATAAGCCCAGTAACCAAAGTGGTTTCCTGGCTTTTGATCACTCTGACAGCTGATCCAAGTGATCAGCGCTAAAGAAAATTGTGTAAATTTAAGGGATTTGCCAACCCATTAAAAAAAACAAAACAAAAGGGTACTCACCTTTTGTCACCCAGTTGATGTCGACTCCGTTGATCAGCAACAGCAGGGTGTTCTGACAGTGATAGATAATGAGTTCTCCATTTTCCCCTGTCCCTTATACTCAGTATCTTCATGCAGCCCCAGGGCCCTTAGTTACAATGCCTGAAACATACAGGGATTTAAAGGGATTGTTCAGGCAGAAACACAAAAAGTTTATACTCACCTGCAGCCCATCTGTGCAGGTCTGATGCCCTCCCCCACAGCTCCTCCATGCAGTAGCAGCATCTTCATACTCACCAATGGCGCCAACGGCCTCTCATGGAGGCATTCATGGAGCCTTGTTTACGAACCCACAATCCTACTCTATTCATTGCAATAAAGAGGGCATTCCAAAGCGGGTTCAGTACAGCTGGTCCCAGCACACCACATAAAGTCATATTGATGGACGCCACCATGTCTGCCCATCAATGGAGGATGGAATGGCTAGTTCTCCCTCATTGGTAAGTATAAACTTTCCAGCGCTGGATGGAGTAGCTAAATGTGAGTATAGTAAATGTATCACTAATTATTGGCCATTTATAAAGGACAAAGAAAGATCAGTATTCTGGGCTCAGATTCGAGTTTACCGGAGTTACGTGGAGGCTGATTCATTACTAACGCCAGGTATCCGCAGATGAGATGATGAGTATCTGTATGGCGCCGCTTAGAGCGACTGCTAGTAGACGCTGTAAGCGGGTATCGGGTGCTGTAACAGAGTGCCTCAGTCGGTGTAGTAACCTGGCCAGCATTGATGAATGTGATGAATGTGATGTATGTTGGGCGCTCTAACACCAGTACAGCGCTGCAGGGAGTGAGAGGTAGCGTCAGTTCAGTGCAACCGACTCTCAGCGCTGTCTCAAGGACACTCAGTGCCGGCGCATAGAGCGCCAGGCACTGTGTGACAAAAGTGTGTAACAAAGCGAAAACACATGGAATGACATTGTTTTAACACTGTGACATTAACACTTTAGTGTCAAACCTGTAATGACAATTCTGCATAAAAGTTTTTAAAAGTGTTTGTTTGCAGCCAGGAGAGGTCACACAATGATTTGAGCAGCAAAAAAAAAAAAAATTTTAAATGTCAAACATGCTGTTTAAACACAAGCAAATGAACATCCACTGAAATGTATGGGAGAGCGACACTGAGCGAAAGGTAATACCTGGCGCTCTGGAAGCTAGAGCGCCGGGCGCTATACACTGAGCCACCTGTAATAATACATCGGACGCTACATGGCGCTGTTAGAGTCGCTCACCAGATTCGCTTTCATAAATGCGGTTTTGCCTACAGCGCCCGGTGTTCACTAGACACTGTCTGCCGCTACGAGGCACTACCTGGCGCTATCCCTTCATGATTAACCCCCCTAAGTGTTTCCCAAATCACCAATGATTAAATATATATTTTAAAGCTGGTCTAATAGAAGGTCTATAACTACAAAAAAGAAAGGAAAATTGGGGTTGGCATCCCCTATTTACCTTATTTTCCCAAATAAAGCTTGAAATAAAGCTTTTAAAATTATTCGATGCGATCCACGAGCAGCTGCATAAGTAGGGATGAACCGGAATTCGCTCCGAATTTCAGGGAAAATTCGATTCGGCACGAACCCGAATTTTTTTTTGGTTCGTGCCGATCGAATTTTCCCTGAAATAAAAAAAAAAAAATGCCGGCATGGTGGGAGCGGGCAGGCCGGCTACGCTGTCAGCGGGCAGCGGAAGCAAACACTTACCTGCATGGTCGGAGCGTGGAGGCCGCCGCTGCTCTCAGGCGCCCTATGATGACGCGCCCTCTGATGACGCGTCCTCTGATGACAGCTGAGAGCGGGGCTGGCCTCCACGCTCCGACCATGCAGGTAAGTGTTTGCTTTTTAAAAAAATGCCGGCATGGTGGGAGCGGGCAGGCCGGCTGCGCTGTCAGCAGGCCGGCTTCTGCTGCCCGCTGACAGCGTAGCCGGCCTGCCCGCTCCCACCATGCCGGCATTTTTTTTTTTCAGATGAGCGATTCGTGAAAGTTCAATTCGGGCGAACCCGAATTTCTTGGGGAAATTCGGCGAATCGCCCGAATCGAACTTTCAAGAAGTTCGCTCATCTCTATGCATAAGCTATCTGCCAAGCCTTATGGAGTAAAGAAAACATCTATCACAGACATACACACAGAATGTGGAGCTGTCCACAGGATTCACATTACTGTCATCTGGTGAGTCAGAATACTTTTAAAATAAAAACAGCAAAAAAAAAAAAAAATAGTATTAACTATTAACTAATTAAGTTATTGGTATAAAATACCTGTTTTTGTCAGCGGGCTGGAGAAGAGCTGCTGAAGAAGCTTGTTCTCTGACGTCCTAAGCACAACCATGATGTCAGCTGGCAGAGTGTCTCTGTTCTTCTCAAGAAACCCACTGGCATAATACAGCACCTGTGATGGGAACAAGCATCACTCGGATTCTTGAGAGGCAGTGAGAGCATGACTTGTAGAGATGAGCGAACTTTTGAAAAGTTCGATTCGGCCGATTCGCCGAATTTCACAAAGAAATTCGGGTTCGGCCGAATCGAACTTTTACGAAGTTCCCCATCATAAATGCCGGCATGGTGGGAGCGGGCCGGCCCGCTCCCACCATGCCGGCATTTAAAAAACAAAAACAAAAAAAAAAAAAGCATTTTTGCCGGCATGGTGGGGGCCTGCAGGTCCGGAGCGTGGAGGCCGGCGCCGCTCTCAGCTGTCATCTGAGGGCGCGTCATCAGAGGCGCCCTCTGATGCCGGGAAAAATGCTTTTTTTTTGTTTTTTAAATGCCGGCATGGTGGGAGCGGGCCGGCCCGCTTTACCGGCCCGCCGGCCGGCTCCCACCATGCCGGCATTTTTTTTTTTTTAATTTCAGGAAAAATTCGATCGGCACAAACCACAAAATATTCGGGTTCGTGCCGAATCGAATATTTCCTGAAATTCGGAGCGAATTCCGGTTCGTCCGAACCGGTTCGCTCATCTCTAATGACTTGTACAGGTGAGATGCAAATTGTTTTATTATAGGGTAGACATTTTATTTTAGTTACAAAATAACAGCAAATAACAAAATACAAAATAACAGCACCCTATGGGAAAACCATACATATTTGTAGAAATATATTTTGGCTTTAGGTCAGCTCTAATAATTAAACCAAGTAAAAAAAAGAGGGTTCATTTACCTTTCCAGCATAATGTTGGATGCCGAAACACAGTTCAACACATTTTGGCCTCCAGAAATATTTGCATCTCAGATTATCTTCAAATTTATCTACAAAATAATAACATATTTTAATACACCTATTCCTTAATTTAGTCACATCACAGCAAAAAAAAAAAAAAAATCGAGGAACCTTCTACTATCTCCACAACGGAAATGATGGTTTTCCCCAGATTTCTACTTTAAAGTGGACCAAAACCCAGGATTTTGACTATCCTAGGTTTTGGTTCTTGCACCCGGGGCTCTCCAATCGGGGGGTGCCCTGCTGTGTGAAACCCCGCAGATTGTCAAAACCAACTCACCTCTTCCCGGTCCTACAGCCACTCGTCCAATAAGCTTGCTCGGATCCGGTGACGTCACGTTGTCTAAGCCTTCGTCTAAGGCGAGCGGCTTCAAGCAGTCATGGCCGCATCCCCCGTTTCCCTCTAACAGGGAGCCTGCCCGCACTGGCCATTCACAAATGCCTGGCAGAGGGATAGAAGGGATGCGGCCGTGTATGCACCATTGGACCGGAAAAGAAGGTAAGTGTATGGGTGATCTGGGAGGTTTCACACAGGGGGGAGGGAATCGATCGGCATGTTTCCCATGAATCGGCCGATTGTCATGAGTTTTGGTCCACTTTAAACAAGGAACGGACTTTGATGCCGCAAGCAATGGCTTTGCCTTTGGCCAGTAATCCTTGCTCCAGTGTCAGCATGGCTTAGACATAGAACAGTCTATACCGTCAGCACAAAGCTGCTCCATACTCAAGTCACCACTTCCTCATTCAGGATATATGGCACAAAATGACAGCTAATCAGGTGACCAACGGAAACCATTCAGGTTTGATGTGAAAGCTCACTGGAAAATCCAGATTGGTTACTGAGAGTCACATGACTGCCAGCCACTCGTGAATGAGGAAGAGGGCAGGGGCGGACTGGGGTCAAAAATAAGCCCAGGATTTTAATGGACTGCCCAGCCAATGGCTATTCCAATGTATTCCCTCCAAGGCTAAGGCTATAGCAATGCAACGCCAGATCATGGCAAATGTAATAGTACTGCAGCTTTAGTATAATACAGACATGATGCTAAAGCCTTAACATGGGGGCAAAGTATGGGCTGGGGTTTCTTGGATATCAGGGGCCAGGTATAGGCGTGCTGGGAGGGAGACTATAGAGGACATAATTGGATGGGGGTAATAAGCAGCAGCCCAACTGGCACTAAAGCAGTGTGGCCCACTGGTAATTTTCCTGGGTCTCCCTATGGCCAGTCCACCACTGCAAGTTGGTATAGGACCATATTAAGGTTAATAGAATCCATTTTTTATATTGATCCTATTTACTATCATTAGGGTAAAAAAAGCAACCACAACCAAGATTTTCACTATTCCAGGATTTGTTCCACTCACTGGCGCATCCTGGTTTTGGATGCCCCGTTGTGTTAAATCCCCCGGACTGCTGAAAAACTCAACTCCCTAGTGATTCCACGGCACATGCCCAAGGCTGCCAGCCAATTAGCATCTCACATCTCACACTCCATGCATCTTTATTATTGCTGTGCTTCCCGAGGACCCATGGCAGCACTGATTTCCTGGAAAGGTAAGGTGTTTTTTTCTTTACCCCCGCCCCCATCATTTTTTATCGCCAGGAGAGAGTTTGGGGACTGGACTCCCACTTTAATTTGGACCTGTGCATAAGCATTTCAGTTGTGATCATACCAATGAGAGTCTGATCTGTTGCTTGGGGGAATCGGCTTTCCTCATCAAGCAGCGACAGTAAGCCCATTGGTTTCTGCAGGAACATATCCAGTAGGGGTCGGTTATCCTCGTACTTCACCAGGGCAGCATCTATTCCTTCGCTCTGATATTCCATCTGTACAGGAAATAATAGGTATTTATGATATATTGTAATACAACATAAAATAAAATTCAAATACATTAAAGTTATTGTACAAGCAGTAAAAAAGGCTATACTCACCTTTTATACCCTGCAGATGATTGCTCCTAGTCCGGCACTCAAACCCTTACCTGATTAGCACTCTATTTCCATGCCAACCCCACCGCTTCCATAGTATCAGCGACTGTCCCCACCATCCATCACAGGGACTATGGCATGCACCCTCCATTCAGTGCAAGGGAATGTGCCAAGTCTTGACACACCCATTCCATTGTAATGAATGGAGGGGGCATGTCATAGCCCCTGTGACAGATGGCGAGTCGGACGTCGATACTTCAGAAGCGGCAGATGATCGGTACGGGAGGTGTAGGACCTGTCAATCAGATAAGTGTCAGAGCACCAGACTAGGAGTGTTCATCTGCAGGGGATAAAAGCTAAGTATAGCCTTTTTTTTATTTTACTGTCTGAACAATGACGGATCACAACAGATTATGAACAGAATTGGCTCTAGGTGGGGTAGCATGTTTGAGCCATGTGCTTCAATTTGATAATTGAAAACAAACTTTCTAGGTAGGATAACTACATTTCATTTCAGGTTCGGGGGAAGGTTAGTCCCTCTTGGGCTTTCGGGGGGGGGAATAACCTTATATTCTGGGAGTTTATTGGACTCTTGTGAAAGGTGTCCCTTTACCTTCCATTGTTATTGCTGAATTCAGGTTTCACTTACAAAGTACATTAGCCAAAATTCATGCAGATAATGTATAGTACGAAAACAATTGTTAGGGTAAGTAATATCATTAAAAATGTATTTACAAGTTTTTAGTTCATATTAACAAGATACATAGACAGTTTGTAGCAAGTGTCGTTGTTTGTAGCAATTGTGTTGTTTGTAGCAAGTAATAACAGGAATGGCTGATTACAGACGCATTTCGCAGTTTATCGCTTCCTCAGTGTAATGTGCCATTGAGTCTAAGTCATAGTTACAAAATGGACATTAGTCTCAGTTCTAATTAAGTTGGTGGTTTTTAACAGTGACAAAAAATAGCTATACCTTGTGCACGTCGCCGGCAGGAGTATAGTGTATATATTAGTAGGTAAGAAGCTTGTGCCTGGTGGGTAATTTAAATTATTAGGACTTTTTTTATTAAGTTGTCTTTGGATAAAAATATTTGTTGCATGTTTGTTGCATATTTATATTTATTTTTCACATATATTACCTTGAATAGGTGTTGCTATTGCTATTGCAATCACTGTAAGCGGTATCCGTCCCTTTAAGAGAGAGGAGATTGATTGGATATAAATGGTGTATAGATACTAGTAAGCTCCTGTAAGAGGAGGCAAATGCAATATGCTATAGGCTTACAAGTTATAGGCAGCGGCTAAGTGATAATAAAGGGAGACTTACTGTGAACTTGTAGCTTGCAGGCGAGAGGGACGTCCGTCCTTTCGGCGGCGGGCGGCGGTGGGCGGCGGCGTCACTTTACAAATAGCGTGTACTGCGAGGTAGTGCTTATGGCTGTCCATTTAAAAGTGTTTTTGTGTGACGTCACTAGGGGGCCAAATACACCAGGCTGGGGTCCTATTGGTTCCCCAGGCGTGACGTATGCTCCCTGTTGTTTGTTGGGAGCGGGCAGGAAGGGCGCGCTGCCCGGCCAATTAGGACGAGACTTGCGTGTGCCACTTCCTGCTTGGCCCCCTGTTATCCTGTCGTCCTGCTAGGCGGGCGCCATTTTGTTGGTTATCTATGTTCAGATTACCTTGCGGCCGCCATTTTTGTGTAGTACAGGTTGATTATTCAGGGGAATTAGAAGCCATTTTCGGTTAGGTTCTTTTTTCTATCTCCTGCTATGTGATAGTGCAGCCCGGTTTACAATAAAGTTTGTGCTTGTAAATGCAAGGCTGATTGTTTATGTTTTTAAACAGTAATGTTTGACATTATAGTCATATAGTTATTTTATATACATAATAAACACCCGCATATATCAAGGACTGTAACGCATATGGATATTATTCTGTGGTAGTGTGTTAGTGTAAATGCTGACAGTACATGTTTGATGATTGTAGGCATTTTGTTGATATACCGGGATACATGTCTTTAGTGTATATTCGGAATTGTATGATGATTAGTGTTATTGTTAAAAAGCAATGCAATTATGATGAGCTCTATGGGTATGTTGCTGTTTTTTTGCTGGTAATGCATATGTAATAGACTTGATTTTGGAGTTGTATAGTTGGTCTATTTGTTAGTAGTGGTGTTAATTAAGTTGGTAGTGGTGTTTTAATGGCAATGGCCTAAGTTAAGTACGGGACAGTGTTATAAAGGTATTTGTATAAAAAGGTATTAATTGCTCTATTTTATCTTATGTTGCTCAGGACTTTTTATTAGGGGGGTGAGGAGGAAAGGGATGTGAGGATATTTTGTAGTTCGTTCATTATGGGGGGGAAGATTTACTAATGTTCACTGTTTAAGGAATGGGACGAAGATAACTGTTTCGTTTAGGCCTGGGGGGAAGGTGGCCTTATATTTAGTGATCCATTTCGTTTCTGTTCTTAAAGTTTTCTGAGTAATGTTTCCTCCTCTAGGATGTTTGTGGATCCGGTCTAGGACAGAAAAATGTATTCCATCCGGGATGCCTCTATGGTAGGCCGCAAAGTGTCTTCCTACTGGAGTCAAGATATTCTCCTTCTTTATGTCACGTATATGTTCATAGATCCGATTTCTCAGTTTATGGTTTGTTTTTCCGATGTAAAACCTAGGGCACGGACATTGTAGCAGATAAATCACGTCTGTCGTATTACAATTTGCAAAGTGTTGTGGTATTATTACTTCCCCTGTGGGGAGTGTGATATTTTTATTTTGTGAGATGAATTGACATGATGTGCATCTCCCGCAGCGGTGTGTTCCTTTTATTTCACAGCATTGTTTATTGTTGTGGAGTAATGGCTGTGTGTAATGTGGTCCTTGATTGAGCGAGTTCGTCTGTATGTGATCTTTGGTTGTTCTGGAATGAGGTTGCTGATGTCCGGGTCATTTTTCATAATGTACCAATGTTCTTTCAAGATTTCTCTAATCTCACGGTGTTGTTGATTGTAGGTCATGATGAGTGTTGGGTATGTGGGGTATTTGTGTTTGTCTTTTTGCGGTGTATTGAGCATTTGGGTTCTCTTCCTAGTAAAAGTCTTATGGTATGCTGTTTTCAGTGTTTTTTTGTGGTAACCTCGCTCCAATAGCCTCTGTTGGATTCCCTTGGCTGCTTTTTTGAAGTCCTCTTCAGATGAGCAGTTCCTTTTTGCTCTGAGGTACTCTCCGTACGGGATGCTTTTAATTAGATTGTGAGGATGGGAGCTTGTTGCCCTGAGAATATTTTTGGATGCAGTCGGTTTTCTATAATGTGTTGTGCTGACTGCCCCATCCGCGGTGATTGTTATTCTCAAATCTAGGAAGGTGACTAGTTTGGTGTCATATTCCAGTGTGAATTTCAAATTAAGGTCGTTTTTGTTGAGAATATCTACAAACTTCAAAAGGGTTTCCTCGTTGCCTTCCCAGAAGATTAGTATGTCATCAATATATCTCCACCATGAGGTGATGTATTGGGTATATTCGGTGAGGTCTTCATTCTCCCAGATGTTTTTTTCCCATTTTCCTAAGAATAGATTTGCGTATGCTGGAGCGCATTTCGTGCCCATTGCTGTTCCTTGGTTCTGGTGGTAGAGTTGTCCACAAAATAGGAAGGTGTTGTGTGTTATATGTAATATCCATATGCGTTACAGTCCTTGATATATACGGGTGTTTATTATGTATATAAAATAACTGTTTGACTATAATGTCAAACAAACATAAACAATCAGCCTTGCATTTACAAGCACAAACTTTATTGTAAACCGGGCTGCACAATCGCATAGCAGGAGATAGAAAAAAGAACCTAACCAAAATTGGCGGCCGCAAAGTTATCTGAACATAGATAACCAACAAAATGGCACCCGCCTAGCAGGACGACAGGATAACAGGGGGCCAAGCAGGAAGTGGCACACGCAAGTCTCGTCCTAATTGGCCGAGCAGCGCGCCCTTCCTGCCCGCTCCCAACCAACAACAGGGAGCATACGTCACGCCTGGGGAACCAATAGGACCCCAGCCTGGTGTATTTGGCCCCCTAGCGGCGCAGCCGCCCGCGAAAGGACGGACGTCCCTCTAGCCTGCAAGCTACAAGTTCACAGTAAGTCTCTCTTTATTATCACTTAGCCGCTGCCTATAACTTGTAAGCCTATAGCATATTGCATTTGCCTCCTCTTACAGGAGCTTACTAGTATCTATACACCATTTATATCCAATCAATCTCCTCGCTCTTAAAGGGACGGATACCGCTTACAGTGATTGCAATAGAACACCTATTCAAGGTAATATATGTGAAAAATAAATATAAATATGCAACAAATATTTTTATCCAAAGACTTAATAAAAAGTCCTAATAATTTAAATTACCCACCAGGCACAAGCTTCATACCTACTAATATATACACTATACTCCTGCCGGCGACGTGCACAAGGTATAGCTATTTTTTGTCACTGTTAACAAGCACCAACTTAATTAGAACTGAGACTAATGTCCATTTTGTAACTATGACTTAGACTCAATGGCACATTACACTGAGGAAGCGATAAACTGCGAAACGCGTCTGTAATCAGCCATTTCTGTTATTACTTGCTACAAACTGAACACAATTGCTACAGACAACAGCACTTGCTACAAACTGTATATGTATCTTGTTAATATGAACTACAATCTAGAACTTGTAAATACATTTTTAATGATATTACTTACCCTAACAATTGTTTTCGTACTATACATTATCTGCATGAATTTTGGCTAATGTACTTTGTAAGTGAAACCTGAATTTAGCAATAACAATGGAAGGTAAAGGGACACCTTTCACAAGAGTCCAATAAACTCCCAGAATATAAGGTTATTCCCCCCGAAAGCCCAAGAGGGACTAACCTTCCCCCCGAACCTATGTTCTAAGTATTGAGGGAGGTGGACTTATACACTTTACACCAAATACCAAGTACCGCACTTTCTTGCCTGGAGTCCCCCTAAGGGTACTAACAAATAGTTAGTTCCCTTCCCCCCACACACATACATTTCATTTCAACTCATCAACATATTTTACGGGTTGATTCGCTGCCAATTTTTATGGGCTAAAGATAATGAGGTTGATTTAGCATGGTGGAAAAATGAACTTGTAGCAATTTTTCTGTGTTACTATTGTTTTTAGCTGTGATTATTGTTTTTTTTATTACCAAGTGCACACAAAGTGCCAAGGTATACCGATATTACTTTCCACCATTGACCTGGCAATGGTGGCCTTTTCAAGGCAAAAACAGGGAGACATTTTAGGATGTTGGTGTGCATCCAACAGCTTGCGATTGATTTTGCCCAGACTTGACCTTTGTTTTATTTTGTACACACAGAAAATGTCAAAGTTCTGTTTCTTACCTGTTCCAGTGCAAATATATGCTGATTAAAATAAAACTGGATCTGCTCGTTGGCAATGTTAATGCAAAGCTGTTCAAACGAATTCCTTTTGAAGTTTTCGAATCCAAAAATATCCAAGATGCCCACGTTCATACCGCTCTCAGCATTGCTAGACAGGAACAAAAAGAGAACTTAACTTTTAGCACACTGTGATAATTATAATTAATTATATTAAACCTTGCCAGGATTTGCATGTTATTTTAAGTTATAGAATTATTATCTTCTTTCTTACTATTATAATTATAGATTGGGAGCTTGTAAGTAAGACAATTGGAAATAGGGCAGCTAACACCACCCTGGTAATATTATAATTTACAGAAAACATAAAAACTCAAACATTCATGCAATCGAAAAATGTAACTGTATTTGCATTTGAATATAATATTATATATTATAATTGAATAAGAAAGGTTTTAGGAATGTCTTCTGGTTGCTGTCTACTGATAACAATGCTAAAAGTTTTTTAGAAGACCCTCTGCTGAAAAAAGTTGAAGGAAATATGGGATGAAATTATCATAGCACTATTTTCTTTAAAAAAATGTAAAACTCAGAGCCACCAAGTCAGGCAACATTCATGTACATAAAATTGTATGTCAGTAAATTTCTGTCCCCTCCCCAGTGCCACATAATCTGCCCAATGAGCAGCAAGTGTCCGGGAAAGCTTCCCTGCATGCCTATGGCTGTTATCTCTGATCAGTGTTCTGTCCTTCTGTTTCCTTTCTCATTCCAAGCCCCTGACCTTTACACACTTTGCGATCCTGAACCAAACTATATTGACTGCTCCTATCCTATGAAGGCCTCTCTAAAATAAGATTTGCCTAGCTCACCTTTTCCAGATAAGTGCATTACTTGGTACACCACAGGTGAGAAAATCTTGAGGCACCTAAGCTGGGTCTAAGAATGGAAGGAGGGCCAGGAGGCCCATGGTGAACAACAACTGCCTCCTAGACTTCTAGACTGTACGCCTGGAGACCCTTAGGTCCCGGTTAGACCAAGGTGATTGCAAGCTTTCAGGCAAGCGACCTGCAAGCGCCTTGGAAATAGTGCCCATGTTAGGCTATGGGTACATTTATGGAAGTGATCATGATTGGTGACTGATCGCAATCACCTCCAAAAAGCCTTGCCTGCAGCGTTTTGCAGGGGAGGCGCCATAGCAAACGATGTATATAGTGTATAGTTTAGGGGACTCAAAATATAGGAACACAACTTACATTTGAAAAAGGCACAGGAATTTAAATCCTGCTTATGTTGCTAACGTAACACAAGTGCAAGCAAACAGCAGTACACTGCATTTACGTACATCGGCCTGGAATATAGCTATGTTGCATTGAAAATGCTGCATGCAATATTTTCTAAATGTGAAGCATAACAGAGCACGCATATTTGAACTGGCCCATTAAAAATAATAATCAGGGTCTTCCCCACGTTGTCACTGTGCTGAACAAGGTAGAGAATGATGATAGGAGTAGACGTTCTGTGGCCAGTGCCTTGGCATTCCCCATCATGGCAGTTCACCTAGATCACTGACTACAAGCAGGGGAAGTAAAAATAATATGTAACACTGGCTGCCTCACAAGGCAATCACAAAATCATTTTGGTAGTAACGTCAAAGAGATGCAGTCAGTAAAAAAAACTCATTAACCGAAAAAGCTTAGAAACAAATAGCGTCCTGAGCTAATCAGTATTGGAGGGCATCCAGTTGTTAGATGCTCCACACTGAACACCAGCCAGGAGAGTCCATTCCCTGGTGCCGTTACTCCCCTCTTCTGGGATCTCTTGTTACATCATAGCTCCACATGACTACAAGTAGACAGTGGGTGAGCAATCACCACTGGTTCCTGGCAGTCACACGGGGACTTGATCCAGCGTTGGCAGGAGGGAATGCAAATAAGAGGTGAGTATAGGGGCAGGGGGGTTTCAACTTCTGCAGGTGGAATGCAATGCAGGACAAAAAGTGGAGCAAAATGCACTTCTTAACAAAGAAATACGGTTCAGTACTTGCCATATATTTTTGTCAGGCTGGAGAAGACTGTTAATTCGGTTCACTATCCAGCTGAACAGTCTGCCATATAATGCTTTGGACATGGCATCTCTGACATCAGTAGCTTTATCCACTGTATTAGTGCGTATGATGGTCTCTCCTCTTGTTACTACACAGTGAGAGGTAAGTGCCTCCTGGAGCTCTTCTGCCCCAATGCTGAGAAGCGCTGCAGCTTTTAAAGACAATAGAAGACAGGTTAGATCAAATAGCCCTTATAAGTCAGAGAAGTTCTCAAATAGGGGGGGGGGGGGCAGACTGAAGCGCAAATGTAAATATCAAGGAAAACCATAAGACTAGTGATGGGCTTCTAAGCTAGATTCGGCCCGGACCTAGTGAATTCGGTCTGGTTCACCTACCCCAGATATCGGCAAGATCCGGGTCAAATCATCTAGCATGTCACCCGCAGGTGCTGACAGGTTGCGTGCCAGCCCCTCTACCCTGTGAACTATTATAGGGTTATCTTGTCTCCTTACTAGTTCATAGCAGTAGAAAAACCTACTGTAAGCAGGCCGACAGATTCCAGTCATTGAACCGGTAAGGGGTGGGCCACTTGTGTTTCCTATTGGAGCTATTGCCGCTCCCTGATAGATATTATGACCAAAGGCTATAAAACATAATACAATTTAAACAAGCTTAAGCCTTCATGCTTCCACCAATAACAAAAATAAATGGTGGAGTGACTTTTAAAAAACAATATAATAATATGCAGGCCTCAAAATTAAAAGAAGGAAAGCTGGGTCACATTTTAAATTAAACGTTCATTACATTCATGGCTTTGTTCACAAATATAATGAGAAAAAAATATAATTACAAATTAAACATAATATAATTGACATAAATATACATGCAGAATATATATCGGCTGCCTCATAATACCATTTTCTAAGGCCTCTCCATCCGGAACCTCGCTCTTGTCTGTCTGATGCTTAGAGGAAATGGCAGTAAATTCAATGTTTCCGATGTTTAGTATTCCAGCCAGTATTCTGTACACCGAATGGACCTCCTGTAATTAAAAGTGAAGCTAACATTGCATGTGTACACTCTAGCCAATTAGTATAGCTTAATGCCACTGTCACTGATAATCACTTGGCAACTTTATATTTTGTTCCATTTAACAACTGCATCGTGTTTAAGTCACAAATAAACATAAATAACATTTTGGGCAAATGTCCATTTTGAATGCTTACTAATTAAAAGATAGTCATTAAACACCTGTGAAATATTAAATACTATTATATGATAGGCTATAGAACAATAAATATTTGACTAATACACTATACAATATATACTAAATACTATGAAAGTACTTTTTCCAAACTTCAGTTGGGGAAAGATTTATTTTTTTAAAGTGGACCGAATAAACCAAAAGCTGCCCTGGAGTCTATAAGGGCCTCCAGGGCCACCTGATTCCCTCCCACCGGGGCATCCCGATTTTGGGATGCCACGCTGTGTAAAATCCTCCAGGTTGCCCAGTAAACTAACCTTCTCCCCAGCCCAACAACACATGCAATAGCAGCGCCCACTGCCTGCTATACTTTGAGCAGGGTGCACGCCCGCACCAGGAATTTGTGCTCAGCCAAGTCTTTGATCATTTGCTGTGAGCACAGCTTAGCGCGCTGATTGGATGAGAGGCCACGCATGCAGAAAGTTGAGTTTCCTGGGCGACCTTTGGGGGTTAACCTAGTGGGGCCCATGGGCAAGGACCACAGCCAATCAGCTCCATTCTGCACAGTGATGTCACAGTCGTAACAAGCTGAATAGAGCCGAGTGCGCCGCCAGCTCATCCCTTGCTGGGGATGTATCTCTGCCAGCCATTCACAAATTCTTGGTGCAGTACACGCCTAGATAAAGGTATAGTGGAGCCACAGCTGCGGCCCACACATGAGGCACTGGAACATGACTAGGTGAGTTTGTGCGGTGATTCCATGGGGTTTCACACAACGGCCATCCCCACTCAGGATCACCCAGGGAGTGGGAAGAGGACTGATGTACCTTGTAAAAATACACTAATCAATAGTGTTGATGCATCTAGTTCAGTTACTTGACCTCTAGCACATTTACTTTTATTTTCAGAATCAGATTTATTGTTTGCCAAGTATATATGTTGCCTAAATACAAGAATTCCATGTGACATGTTTCAAGGTCCATAGGGTAAGGGGGAGCGGAGACTTTAAAGGAAAAGTCTACTTTTGTGGACTTTTCCTAATACTGCCAGCCAGTCCAAGAGGGGATTAGAAGATCCACTTACCTTACCGTCGCTCCTGAGTCACACATCGGTCTCCTTCAGCCCTGGCTTCTGAAGCTAGGGGACTGCACTGTACAGCCACATCTCATTGAAAACAACAATTTAATTGGCGTCAAGAGGGATTGCTTGCTCAGTGAACCTAGCTGGCTGCCGGCAGTCACATGGGGCTGCAATGCTTCGTGGGTTCCACGGAGCAGATGAGTGACGAGTGAACGGCTGTCCTTGGACAATAGGTGTTGGCCCCCTTTAAGTAACAGACATTTCTGGAATTAAATGTAAGCATATTGTCACTCTTAGCACCTCTCTTTCTGGCATGGGTTCCTCTATATATGCTGTAGCAAATATACAGAAGTTGTTTTCCAAACTGATATTTCTCAATGTGATGTTATTCCATGTTAATGAGTAATAATGCCAATACTTGGAAACCTCAGAGGGGTGAAGGCTGGGTAAATATTGGGCTGGCCACTGTGCAGGTGCCTATTGCACGTGGGGTGTATTAACTATAGGGCCATTTTTTTGTCCCAGTCATCCTTTGCTCACTTGCACTCACCTCATTAGTAAATCCTATAATCCTAAAGCAGTGTTGAATTGCTGCAAACTGCCTTCTGTATGATTCTTTAGATATTATGTCTTGCATCACAGATACTGTTTCACTGTCAATATATCTAAGCAGAGAGAGAATGAGAAATGTGAGCAGAGAAACCACATAACTTACAATATATAAATATATATATATATCATAGGCAGAAAGATCTTACAAAAAAAAAAAGTTTACCGAGGGGGTTTATTTTCAGGAAGATTATACTCCGATAGTTTTTTATGGTGGTAGAGCCCGGCATAGATATAGTAGAATATATGAAAGTTTTTCTCTCCCCTAAAATAAAGAAAAACAACTTACATTAAATCAACTGACAAAGAGCCAACCTTGCTGGACACCACTATTGCTAGTGAAATTGTCAGAACAGAGGGACTGAAATGAGGTGACCAGGAGCTGTGACAGCAGAAACCTTGGGCTTGAGCATGTATGTCATCGGTGACACTAGGTGATCGACAAAGTAATATGGCGTCATCTCACTCGCGGCCATAAAAGGGAACTCCCTGTGGCAGCCAGCGAGATGTTAGAAGTCGACATGAAAAATTATTCTCTGCCCTGCTGAGAATTCTGTACTGGCAATCAGAAGCCTCCTGAGGCATGAGGAGACAGTCCCCCCCCCCCCCCCCCACACTGGATTCTGGATGGAGGTGAGCATTTTTTTTTTTTAAACTGTAAACTGGGAAAAATGCCAGATACATGAAATTTACGGGTCAAGCCTTTTGTGCTTATAGAGAATTGATCAATATTTTTTTGATAATTATGTATTTTTGTAACTGTAATAAAACTTTAAATTATGTAAAATTAACTCAGACACGGTGTACTGTTCCCAACTCGCTGTATAGAGACTCTCTGTTAGATCCTTGCGTAGACCTGTATAGAGCTCAATCCCTGCTGGCAATCAGTTACAGGCCGGGAGGGTGTGGGCATGCTGCAAGGTGCTTCACCAATGTTGAGTATGCTCCAGTGCTTACATCACATGCACACAGGGGATGCCCCCAGCAGCCAGCCCATGCATTATGGGATTGAGATTGTAGGGTGAACCAGGGATATTTCACACAAGGGGAATCCCAAATTGGACCCAAAGGGTCTTTGTGACTCTAAAACTAAATATTTTTCCCCAAAATGGGCTTTAACTTCAGCTGTCTTGATCATTTGTATAAATTAGCTCATTTAAAAACGTTAAAATGTGTGCAATGTTTTGGGCTATTTGTGACCTAGTGTAGTCCAATACCAGGGGAAAATTATATGCAAAGGAATAACACAAGAAAATGTTGCATGAGTGCGCTTACCAGTAATTTATTTTCCCTGCAACTTTTACTCCTTCCTTTCACTCTATTTTATTGTCTGCTCCAGGCAGGTCATAAAATACCAGCACGTATCCCTGCACCTCTTCTGTCATGGGATAACAGCAATGAGGGCTTTAGGTAGATGTTACTTACACGGCCTGTTTGATGACCCGGGATTTCTCCAACAGATATTCAGAGATCTTTGCACCCATTACGGCGCCTGTTGGTGTAAACATCATTTCAAGATATTTTCCAAACCGGCTGGAGTTATCATTAATCACAGTGCAGGCGTTTCCAAAGGCCTCAACCAAAGGATTTACTTGTAGGATCTTTTCTCTCAAAGCACGATTATTGGCCTGGGAAAACAAAAGTTATGTAAAGGTGAATTAATAAACAGCTAAGCCAGCCATTCTTTCGGAGAGGTCTTTTTATAGTTTTCCCAGTTAAGCTATGTGTAAGAGTAACACAAATCCATATAAATAACATAAAGAAGCCGGCAGGCCTCCAGGAATGAAATGCCCTGCCTCGTCTACAGATTTAGGGTCTGATTTATTAAGCAGTCTGAAGGGACGCCATATGACGCCATATACGTCATAGGTGAAAAATAGATTTATACATTTTTTCTAACCTCAGCACATGCAAAACTGACATTTATAAACCTGTCAGTGTATAGGTGTGTACAGTGTGTTATTTAAATAAATAACATAGAATAAATAGAAAAGCAGCTTGTCATGGGCAGACAAAATCAATAACAAAAACATTGCAATCAACTATACATGAAATCAGATTGGTGCTTTCTGTGCCTTCTTGGCTGCAAATAAACATACTGCTTCCTTCAGGTGTATCGCCCTGAGGAAGTAGTGCAGGAGTCACTACGACACGCGTTGGCGTTTTACCTTTGTGAGGGTGTCCCTGGTTGGTCTGTATGCATACCTTTGCCTCTACTATTTCTGTCTACTCACCTTGGTTCGTCCTCCTGTTTTAAGTTAGATGTTTTTGGATTTAGATTATGTTAGTTAGGTTTAGAATTGTTTTGATGGCTATTGAGCTGCACTGTACATATTATATTATATTGCAATTTGCACATAACTAGTATATTTTTGCACAGGATTTGAGTGACACATAGAGTATCTATTATAAATGTGTTTTATATTTTTTTGGAATGAATTGATTCACTTAATTATGTATTACAAACAGACCCCCGGCGCCCCCTTGTGTGTGTTTTTAGCATGTCTATGTGGTGTAATTGTCTAAATGTATTTTAATCTGTGTATTTTCATGTAATAAATTGGGATATCTTTTGGATAAGTTATGGATGGTGGTGCCACTTATTATATTTAGCCCTCAGCACTCTGTTGGGAAGTGTGGACCTTCCCTTCCTTCTCTTTTGGCTTCCTTCAGGTGGACTGTTTGGCTGGTTCATGTTCAATTGATGTTGTTGCCAGGCCCACCAATCTTTCTTGCGTCATTGTGGAGCGCAGGTACGTTTTTATTAGCTTCAGCTTTGAAAAGCTTCGCTCTCCACTTGCAACGGTTACAGGGAGTGTTAGCAGTATATGCAGAGCAATGAAGGCATATGGAAAGAGGGAAATCAACTGGTTTGTACAGATATACTCCAGCACACCCTTTGGCGACAAGTCTGCAGGGATATAATTTGAGAGAGCTTTAAGTTCATCATTGAGATCAACGGAATCTATATCTTGCATGTTTTCATGGGACAAAGCTCTTTCTAATTCTTTGCACTGCTGGAGTAGATTTTCAGGTGTTGCTTCCTTCAGTTTGGGAATGTTATAGAGCACACCAAAGATACTGCTGTGTTCGTGGAGCTGTAAAAAACGTTCTTCCAGTGACTGGATAGCAGAGTCCAGAACTTGGTAAAAAAAATTTACTTTCATCTGTTGTTTAGGATCACTGATGCTTTCATCTTCTGCCTCATAGTCAAAATGGGTTTTCCTGCGGTGAGCCCGAACGTCAACAAGGGGAAAAGCCAGATCAATGGCAAGTTCCTCTGCCATCTTTTCTGCACTTTTTAAAACCTTTTCAAATTCTTCATCTGATCTATAAGTCTGGAGCAATGACTTAGTCATCTGAAGTTGTTGCACTGCTGCAGAAATATCAGTATCAATGCCCTACAATCTTTTGTTTACAATGTTTACAAGAAAGACTACATCATGCCACAATACTAGACCACAAAGAAATTTAAAATTGCATATATTCCTTGTGATTCTTCTTCCTTCAGCCAGTGTTTCGCCACGAGCTGCTCCTGTTAACCCTTTAGTTGCCAAGCCCGTAACACCTACGTGCTGGCTTGGCTGGGCGTTAAGTGCCAAGCACGTAGGTGTTACGTGCTGAACTTTAACTCACCTCCTGAAGATCAACAGATGAAGACTGCCTGGATCCCGCCTCCACAGCGTAGAAGAGACATGGGGGGGTCACCTGGAGGTGACCCTGACCTCACCCCAGTCACCAGATCGTCGGTGGACCAATCCGAAGAGAGGCGCACGGCTGCTGTCATCAGCCGGCGCCACCCCTTTAAAAAGAACTTGCGGACCTGCGGTTCCCTCTCTGTTCGCCGGATCGAGGTAGGTGTGTGTGTGTGTGTGTGGGTGGGGGTGTGGGGGTGTGGGGGAGTGTGTGGGGTCAGTGATTTTTTGTTGGGGGGGGGGGGTTGGGGGTGGGTGGCTGTACCCTGATCGGCAGGGGCGGACTGACAGGCCGGGCCAATCGGCCGTTGTCCGCCCGCGCGCACCCAAGCCAGCTGATCGGGGGGAGGGGGGGGGTTTCGGGGGTCACAAGTGTGTGGGGTCAGTGATTTTTTGTTGGGGGGGGGTGGGTGGCTGTACCCTGATCGGCAGGGGCGGACTGACAGGCCGGGCCAATCGGCCGTTGTCCGCCCGCGCACACCCAAGCCAGCTGATCGGGGGGGGGGGGGGGGGGGGGGGGGGGGTCACGGTCGCCGATCCGCCAGCATCCCCAACCCCCGATCCGATCCCCCGATCCGATCCCCCCCCCCCCCCCCCCCCCGATCAGCTTGCTGTCTGACTGACACGGACTCATTTGCGCACCTATCCCCACCCTGCCACCCATCCATCCATCCATCCGCACCTATCTCCAGCCTGCCCCTGCCACCCATCCATCCATCCATCCATCCGCACCTATCTCCAGCCTGCGCCTGCCACCCATCCATCCATCCATCCATCCATCCGCACCTATCTCCAGCCTGCCCCTGCCACCCATCCATCCATCCATCCATCCATCCGCACCTATCTCCAGCCTGCCCCTGCCACCCATCCATCCATCCGCACCTATCTCCAGCCTGCCCCTGCCACCCATCCATCCATCCATCCATCCATCCGCACCTATCTCCAGCCTGCGCCTGCCACCCATCCATCCATCCATCCGCACCTATCTCCAGCCTGCCCCTGCCACCCATCCATCCATCCATCCATCCATCCGCACCTATCTCCAGCCTGCCCCTGCCATCCATCCATCCATCCATCCATCCATCCGCACCTATCTCCAGCCTGCCCCTGCCACCCATCCATCCATCCATCCATCCATCCGCACCTATCTCCAGCCTGCCCCTGCCACCCATCCATCCATCCATCCATCCATCCGCACCTATCTCCAGCCTGCCCCTGCCACCCATCCATCCATCCATCCATCCATCCGCACCTATCTCCAGCCTGCCCCTGCCACCTATCCATCCATCCATCCGCACCTATCTCCAGCCTGCCCCTGCCACCCATCCATCCATCCATCCATCCATCCGCACCTATCTCCAGCCTGCCCCTGCCACCCATCCATCCATCCATCCGCACCTATCTCCAGCCTGCCCCTGCCACCCATCCATCCATCCATCCGCACCTATCGCCAGCCTGCCCCTGCCACCCATCCATCCATCCATCCGCACCTATCTCCAGCCTGCCCCTGCCACCCATCCATCCATCCATCCATCCATCCGCACCTATCTCCAGCCTGCCCCTGCCACCCATCCATCCATCCATCCGCACCTATCTCCAGCCTGCCCCTGCCACCCATCCATCCATCCATCCATCCATCCGCACCTATCTCAAGCCTGCCCCTGCCACCCATCCATCCATCCGCACCTATCTCCAGCCTGCCCCTGCCACCCATCCATCCATCCATCCATCCATCCGCACCTATCTCCAGCCTGCCCCTGCCACCCATCCATCCATCCATCCATCCGCACCTATCTCCAGCCTGCCCCTGCCACCCATCCATCCATCCATCCATCCGCACCTATCTCCAGCCTGCCCCTGCCACCCATCCATCCATCCATCCGCACCTATCTCCAGCCTGCCCCTGCCACCCATCCATCCATCCATCCATCCATCCGCACCTATCTCCAGCCTGCCCCTGCCACCCATCCATCCATCCATCCATCCGCACCTATCTCCAGCCTGCCCCTGCCACCCATCCATCCATCCATCCATCCGCACCTATCTCCAGCCTGCCACCTATCCATCCATCCATCCGCACCTATCTCCAGCCTGCCCCTGCCACCCATCCATCCATCCATCCATCCATCCGCACCTATCTCCAGCCTGCCCCTGCCACCCATCCATCCATCCATCCGCACCTATCTCCAGCCTGCCCCTGCCACCCATCCATCCATCCATCCATCCATCCGCACCTATCTCCAGCCTGCCCCTGCCACCCATCCATCCATCCATCCATCCATCCGCACCTATCTCCAGCCTGCCCCTGCCACCCATCCATCCATCCATCCGCACCTATCGCCAGCCTGCCCCTGCCACCCATCCATCCATCCATCCATCCGCACCTATCTCCAGCCTGCCCCTGCCACCCATCCATCCATCCATCCGCACCTATCTCCAGCCTGCCCCTGCCACCCATCCATCCATCCATCCATCCGCACCTATCTCCAGCCTGCCCCTGCCACCCATCCATCCATCCGCACCTATCTCCAGCCTGCCACCCATCCATCCATCCATCCGCACCTATCTCCAGCCTGCCCCTGCCACCCATCCATCCATCCATCCATCCATCCGCACCTATCTCCAGCCTGCCCCTGCCACCCATCCATCCATCCGCACCTATCTCTAGCCTGCTCCTGCCAGCCATCCCTCCATCTTCACCTATCTCTAGCCTGCTCCTGCCACCCATCCATCCATCCGCACCTATCTCCAGCCTGCCCCTGCCACCCATCCCTCCATCCGCACCTATCTCCAGCCTGCCCTTGTCACCCATCCATCCATCCATCCGCACCTATCTCCAGCCTGCCCTTGTCACCCCTCCATCCGCACCTATCTCCAGCCTGCCCTTGTCACCCCTCCATCCACACTCATCCCCAGCCTGTGCCCCTGTCACCCCTCCATCCACACTCATGCCTCCATCCACACTCATGCCTCCATCCACACTCATGCCTCCATCCACACTCATGCCTCCATCCACACTCATGCCTCCATCCACACTCATGCCTCCATCCACACTCATCCCCAGAAAAGGAACGGGGCAGAGGTGGGACAAGGGGTGGGGTCTCGCTGAGGGCCCATGGTTTTTTTGGTCCGGGGGCCCTGAGTGGTGTCAGTCCGCCCCTGGGTGTCAGTGGTGATGGCTGCGCTCCGTAGGCTGCTCCGGGCTGTGACTGGGCGCCGGTGCCCGGTGGCGGCACATCTCGGGTGATGGTGGCGGGTGCGGCCGGGGCCCGGCTGGCTCTGGCTTGTTATGCGGCTTATGGCGGCAGCCGCCTGCAGCACCGGGGATGGGACCGGCTGATGGTGGAGAAGAACTGGGGGCCCCCGGGCTTCCTGATGCCACTCAAGCCGCCAACGAGACGGTAAGAGAAAGGGGTGGGGTGCACCCCATTATACACCCCAATATCCTAATGGAGGCAGGGTCAGGGGGAGGTCACTGTGAAACCCCCCCGAATGCCCAGATCAAATCACCTCACCCTGCTTCTACTGCGCAGGTGCAGCCGCTCGTCCAATCCAGTGCGCTAGTAGAGTGAATCCCCAGTAAAACTTACCTTACCACTGCTCTAGCTATAGCATAGTGCGGCTATTGCCCATGCATGTGTCGTTAGATTGGGGGATCAGGTAGTTATTATCAGGCATTCAGTTCACCCACACTCCCTAATCTTAACTTTTTCCCTTAGGTGATTCGCTGAGATTTGACGATTTGACGATTTTCTTTTGGACCGTGCTCTTTTTGGACCTTGGCCCCTGCCTCCTTTTTGGACCTTGGCCCCTGCCTCCTTTTTGGACCTTGGCCCCTGCCTCCTTTTTGGACCTTGGCCCCTGCCTCCTTTTTGGACCTTGGCCCCTGCCTCCTTTTGGGAGCCTAGCTGGGATCCCGTGACCTGCTGCTCCTGACTCCACCACTTCTCATCGGGTTGTAACTATAACTTTTATTTCTATTGTTGTCTGGTTTTTTTTGTTTTGTTTTATTGTATTGTATTTTTTTGTTTCATTTTTTGTCTGTTTTTTTGCTTTGTTTTATTGTATTGTATTTTTTTTGTAATTTGTCTTTAGTTTTAGCCTTTAGTTTTAGCCTTTAGTTTTAGCCTTTAGTTTTAGCCTTTAGTTTTAGCCTTTAGTTTTAGTCTTTAGTTTTAGCCTTTTTTTTAGATTTTTTTTTGCATTGGGGTATGGCTGGTAAGCGGTACACTGCACAGGAAGCTGCGGCTTACCTGATGGCGTCTGACTCGGAAGATTTTAGTGAGTCAGGGTCTGAGTTCTTCCCATCAGATAGCGAGTCAGACAGTGTATACTCTACTGAGGAAACACAGCCGCGCAGTGCTACCAGTAGTAGCCACCGTAGAAGGGATAGTACCGCACAAAGTGAGGCCACGCTTCAGGCGAGTGTAGTGCAGGATGAGGCATCGAGTGCTGCAGCTGGTGAAGGGGCGTCTGCGTGGAGGCCTCCTAATAATATTTCCCCCGAAATTCCCCCTTTTGATTCGGTCCCCGGGGTCAATGTAGACACCACAAATTTTGGTGTCATTGACTTTTTCAAATTGTTCCTCACAGAAGCCATCCTACTGGATATGGTCTTCTATACCAATCTGTATGCCGAGCAGGTCTTAGCGCAAAACCCCCAGCAGAGGCACGCCCGAGCTCAGGCATGGCATCCCACAAATTTGAGTGAGATAAAGAAATTTTGGGGGCTCACTCTAGCAATGGGTATCCTAAAAAAATTTAGTATTTCCTCCTACTGGGATACCCAAACCATATTGGCAACTCCATTATTTCCGGCCGTAATGTCCAGAAACCGCTACCAAATTTTACTGCGGTTTCTGCATTTTAACGACAATTCCACTGCTATTCCCCGTGGTGAGCCCGGTCACGACAGGCTGCATAAATTACGGCCCCTGCTCAACAGTCTGTCAGATCGCTTCGCAGTAGTGTACACCCCCGGCCAAAAATTATCAATTGACGAGTCACTACTGCTTTTCAAAGGGCGCATTGTTTTTCGGCAATATATCCCTAGCAAGCGTGCCCGCTACGGGATTAAGTTTTACCAATTATGCGATAGTGTGACCGGCTACATCAAATATTTTCGAATCTATGAAGGAAAGGACACCTATCTGGACCCCCCTGGTTGTCCCCTTGATTTGTCAATAAGTGGAAAGATCGTTTGGGACCTTATGACTCCATTGTTGGGTAGAGGTTACCACTTATATGTGGACAACTTCTATACCAGCATCCCCTTATTTCGCGCCCTTTATTCGTTGGATACCCCGGCCTGCGGCACCATCAACCCTAAACGCAAAGGATTGCCCAGGCCACTACTTGAAAAAAAATTAAAAAGGGGGGAGTCTTATGCTCTAAGAAGCGATGAGGTCCTGGCCATGAAATACATGGGCAAAAAAAATGTATTCCTTCTGACAACACTCCACGATGAGTCAGTTGTGAATGTAAGGCAACGTGGTCCCCGAGCCCCTTCCCAAAAGCCACGTTGCATAACCGATTATAATAAATTCATGGGTGGCGTTGATAAAACGGACCAAATATTAACTTATTACAACGCCACCCGAAAAACTCGAGCCTGGTACACTAAGGTTGCTATACATTTGGTCCAAATGGCAACCTACAACAGCTTTGTTGCCTTCAAGGCAGCAGTGCCAGGCTCCAATTTATCGTACATAAAATACCAGCAGAAGTTACTCCCTGCTTTGTTGTTTGGGGATACTGCGGAAGAACCAGGTCTGCCTACCAATGACAACCAGGCCAGATTAGTAGGGAAGCACTTTATAAAGTTGCTTCCCGAAATTGGTAAAAAGCGGTATCCCCAGAGAGCTTGTAGGGTTTGTAGGAAGCGTGGCTTTAGAAGAGATGTGCGGTATTATTGCCCGACCTGTCCCAGCCAACCCGGGTTATGCCTCGAAGATTGTTTTGAGGTATACCATACTCAATTAGATTATTGAGCAATGCATTTTTTTTTGGTAGGTAGGCCCCTTTTAGGATTAGGTTTCTTAGGTATTTTGTGTTGCCGTTATATGTTATTTTAGTTTCTTTTCGCTGTTGCTAATCCGATGGGAAATGGTGGAGCAGGAGCAGCTGGTTACTTGTGGCAAGTGATTATAAAATGTGACCAATTTCAGGTTCTTGATTCCTGATATTGGTCATTGATCACTGCACTGATCTTATAGTCTGATGACACAGCTACAGTATCCTAATCTGATGGCACAGCTACAGTATCCTATAATCTGATGACACAGCTACAGTATCCTATAATGATGACACAGCTACAGTATCCTACTTGCACTTCTTAGAACAGGTAAGAAATTGTTTTGTTTTTCCATAGCGCATGCTTGACTTTGGGGTGATTGGTAACTCTACGCTTCAAAGTACCTATGCATGTGGGGTATTGTTTTGTTCAGCAGCCGTTGTGCTTTCAGATTTACTGCGTTACTTCTTGCTTGCTTATTGTTTTTATAGGAAAAAATGTTTTTCAATCTGCTTTTTGCTTATTTTTTTAGCGAAATCCTTTGGAACCAGAGATTCTGCCAATCAATATATTCTGAAGGAAGTCACAGACGTCAACAAGCCCAGTAGCCTTAGAAACCTTGAGGTATGTACTTTCCAAAAATATATAGTTTGTGGGGGGTATTTCAAATGTAAAGGGTTGTAAATTTGAAGAAACTGCAAGGTGCGCACTTTGTGTGCGGCGCTGATTTTTTCAAGTACAATTACCCTCAAACGCATGCTGGACTTTGTGGTGTTTGGCAACTCTACACTTCAAAGTACCTATGCATGTGGGGTATTGTTTTGTTCAGCAGCCGTTGTGCTTTCAGATTTACTGCGTTACTTCTTGCTTGCTTATTGTTTTTATAGGAAAAAATGTTTTTCAATCTGCTTTTTGCTTATTTTTTTAGCGAAATCCTTTGGAACCAGAGATTCTGCCAATCAATATATTCTGAAGGAAGTCACAGACGTCAACAAGCCCAGTAGCCTTAGAAACCTTGAGGTATGTACTTTCCAAAAATATATAGTTTGTGGGGGGTATTTCAAATGTAAAGGGTTGTAAATTTGGAGAAACTGCAAGGTGCGCACTTTGTGTGCGGCGCTGATTTTTTCAAGTACAATTACCCTCAAACGCATGCTGGACTTTGTGGTGTTTGGCAACTCTACACTTCAAAGTACCTATGCATGTGGGGTATTGTTTTGTTCAGCAGCCGTTGTGCTTTCAGATTTACTGCGTTACTTCTTGCTTGCTTATTGTTTTTATAGGAAAAAATGTTTTTCAATCTGCTTTTTGCTTATTTTTTTAGCGAAATCCTTTGGAACCAGAGATTCTGCCAATCAATATATTCTGAAGGAAGTCACAGACGTCAACAAGCCCAGTAGCCTTAGAAACCTTGAGGTATGTACTTTCCAAAAATATATAGTTTGTGGGGGGTATTTCAAATGTAAAGGGTTGTAAATTTGAAGAAACTGCAAGGTGCGCACTTTGTGTGCGGCGCTGATTTTTTCAAGTACAATTACCCTCAAACGCATGCTGGACTTTGTGGTGTTTGGCAACTCTACACTTCAAAGTACCTATGCATGTGGGGTATTGTTTTGTTCAGCAGCCGTTGTGCTTTCAGATTTACTGCGTTACTTCTTGCTTGCTTATTGTTTTTATAGGAAAAAATGTTTTTCAATCTGCTTTTTGCTTATTTTTTTAGCGAAATCCTTTGGAACCAGAGATTCTGCCAATCAATATATTCTGAAGGAAGTCACAGACGTCAACAAGCCCAGTAGCCTTAGAAACCTTGAGGTATGTACTTTCCAAAAATATATAGTTTGTAGGGGGTATTTCAAATGTAAAGGGTTGTAAATTTGAAGAAACTGCAAGGTGCGCACTTTGTGTGCGGCGCTGATTTTTTCAAGTACAATTACCCTCAAACGCATGCTGGGCTTTGTGGTGTTTGGCAACTCTACACTTCAAAGTACCTATGCATGTGGGGTATTGTTTTGTTCAGCAGCCGTTGTGCTTTCAGATTTACTGCGTTACTTCTTGCTTGCTTATTGTTTTTATAGGAAAAAATGTTTTTCAATCTGCTTTTTGCTTATTTTTTTAGCGAAATCCTTTGGAACCAGAGATTCTGCCAATCAATATATTCTGAAGGAAGTCACAGACGTCAACAAGCCCAGTAGCCTTAGAAACCTTGAGGTATGTACTTTCCAAAAATATATAGTTTGTGGGGGGTATTTCAAATGTAAAGGGTTGTAAATTTGGAGAAACTGCAAGGTGCGCACTTTGTGTGCGGCGCTGATTTTTTCAAGTACAATTACCCTCAAACGCATGCTGGACTTTGTGGTGTTTGGCAACTCTACACTTCAAAGTACCTATGCATGTGGGGTATTGTTTTGTTCAGCAGCCGTTGTGCTTTCAGATTTACTGCGTTACTTCTTGCTTGCTTATTGTTTTTATAGGAAAAAATGTTTTTCAATCTGCTTTTTGCTTATTTTTTTAGCGAAATCCTTTGGAACCAGAGATTCTGCCAATCAATATATTCTGAAGGAAGTCACAGACGTCAACAAGCCCAGTAGCCTTAGAAACCTTGAGGTATGTACTTTCCAAAAATATATAGTTTGTGGGGGGTATTTCAAATGTAAAGGGTTGTAAATTTGAAGAAACTGCAAGGTGCGCACTTTGTGTGCGGCGCTGATTTTTTCAAGTACAATTACCCTCAAACGCATGCTGGGCTTTGTGGTGTTTGGCAACTCTACACTTCAAAGTACCTATGCATGTGGGGTATTGTTTTGTTCAGCAGCCGTTGTGCTTTCAGATTTACTGCGTTACTTCTTGCTTGCTTATTGTTTTTATAGGAAAAAATGTTTTTCAATCTGCTTTTTGCTTATTTTTTTAGCGAAATCCTTTGGAACCAGAGATTCTGCCAATCAATATATTCTGAAGGAAGTCACAGACGTCAACAAGCCCAGTAGCCTTAGAAACCTTGAGGTATGTACTTTCCAAAAATATATAGTTTGTGGGGGGTATTTCAAATGTAAAGGGTTGTAAATTTGAAGAAACTGCAAGGTGCGCACTTTGTGTGCGGCGCTGATTTTTTCAAGTACAATTACCCTCAAACGCATGCTGGACTTTGTGGTGTTTGGCAACTCTACACTTCAAAGTACCTATGCATGTGGGGTATTGTTTTGTTCAGCAGCCGTTGTGCTTTCAGATTTACTGCGTTACTTCTTGCTTGCTTATTGTTTTTATAGGAAAAAATGTTTTTCAATCTGCTTTTTGCTTATTTTTTTAGCGAAATCCTTTGGAACCAGAGATTCTGCCAATCAATATATTCTGAAGGAAGTCCCAGACGTCAACAAGCCCAGTAGGCTTAGAAAACTTGAGGTATGTACTTTCCAAAAATATATAGTTTGTGGGGGGTATTTCAAATGTAAAGGGTTGTAAATTTGGAGAAACTGCAAGGTGCGCACTTTGTGTGCGCCGCTGATTTTTTCAAGTAAAATTACCCTCAAACGCATGCTGGACTTTGGGGTGTTTGGCAACTCTACACTTCAAAGTACCTATGCATGTGGGGTATTATTTTGTTCAGCAGATGTTGTGCTTTCAGATTTACTGCGTTACTTCTTGCTTGCTTATTGTTTTTATAGGAAAATATGGTTTTGAATCTGCTTTTTGCTTTTTTTTTTAGGGAAATCCTTTGGAACCAGAGATTCTGCCAATCAATAGAGTTCAAACCAATGGACCCACGCCAACAAGCCTAGTATGCTTAGAAACCTTGAGGTGTGCACTTTCCAAAAATATATAGTTTGTGGGGGGTATTTCAAATGTAAAGGGTTGTATTTTTTGAAAAACTGCGAGGAGCGCAAAGTATTTGTATTTTATCTGAAAATCTCCTCTAGCGCTCTTTGCAGTTTCTGGGGTCTCCTGGGCAGGAAAGGGTGTCTACTAATACATGTGTGGTACCGTTGTAACCGGGAGAAATGGGGCTTTTACTCTCAATATGTTTTTATTGAAAAACCTTTATTTTCGATTAAAAAAAACCACTGCAAAATGTAAAAACGTGTGTATTTTTTATTTTCTTTCACATATTTTGCCCAAAATAATTATGATAAAACTACAAAATTGATAAACAAGAGATAGGATGTTAAAGCCCAGATTCTGCTGAAAAAAACAATATGTAATTTTTATGGGAAGTCCCAGAAAATCCCTTCAAAAATTACAGTTGAACATGGGGAGCGCAAAATAGTGAAAAATGCTCTGGCAACAGGGAGTGGGAAATGCTGCAGGTAGGCTGGCACTTAAAGGGTTAAAGCACCATCTTCCATAACTGCAGTTATGGCATCGTAAATTTTCCCAACCTGGTTTCGAATCGCCTTCACTGCTTCTACGCGACTCTCCCATCATGTGATACTAAGTGATTTCACTGTAACCTGTGAATGTCCAAGATGTTGTTTTAGGATCTGCCAACGGTGAGTAGATGCAGAGAACAATGCATATACACTTTGGATTATATTAAAAAATTCTGAAGCTTCAGAACACACAGAGGCAGCAACGCTGATGACTAAGTTTAAAGAATGAGAACTGCATGGGACAAAAAATGCTCTGGGATTTATCTCTTGCACACATGTTTGTACACCACAGTTTTTTCCCTTCATATTCGCTTCATTGTCGTATCCCTGTCCTCTCATATCCTTAAGATCAATTCCCAATTCTTGAAGCTTCTCAAGAAGTATCTTTGTCATCCCAGATCCTGTAGTATCATCTATGTCGATGAACCCCAAGAAATGCTCTCTGACATTTACACTAGGGTCTGTTGTCACAAAACACACCATTAAAGTCATCTGTTCTGAATGGCTTCTATCGGGTGTACAGTCAAGGATTACAGAGTAATATTTTGCAGCATTCAGGTTTGCCACAATTTTCTGTCTGATTTCTCCTGCCAGTAACTGAATGATTTCATTCTGAGCGGTTTTGCCAAGATAGTGAATGTGGGTTTCTTTGTTGGTTACTCTTCTCAGATGTTCCTTAAGTACTGGCTCAAACTCTCCCATTAACTCTACAATTTTAAAATTACCATTGTTTGGCACAAACAGCTTAACTGATGTACCACGCAGTGCTAAGTTTTGAGTAGCGAGGACTCTAACAATGGCAAAAAGCCTTTTTAGTACGTTTTCCCAATGATTAGTGTCTGAGTCTAACTTCTCAGACAGTCTAACATTTATGGTAGGTAGACTTTAACTGTAATCTTGTACGCAGTTCCAGCCAGCTATGGAATGATTTTTTGTGAGATGGTGTCTTCTCATGGCATATTACATTTTTACTCAGATGTTTCCAATCCTTTGTTCCTCTGGAACTTAAAGCAGATAGAATAGGTTCTTGTTGGAAGACCTTGCAGCAAAAGCAATATGCAGCATTCTTGCTAGTCGAGTACATCAGCCATGGCCTCTCCACTTTCTCCATATTGGGTAGTGTATGCCAATAATGCATCCGGTGAAAGCTTCTTTTGTGTACAGAATTATCTTGTGGAAATCTAAAATTTTTCACCTGCTGTGGACCGTATGTTACCAGGAAGGCTCTGAGTTTACTGTTCATATTTGGCCAGAGGTCAGAGTCACCAGGAACCATCTCATTTACCATGCTCACAGCTGCTGGACTTTCCTCTTCAGGAAAATGTACAGCTTCGGCAGTTTGAGATGCTGATGTGGATGCAATAGGATTCAATTCCCTAGGGGTCTCACTATCTAAGCAAATAGTGGACTCCGGAAGCTCCTGTTCCATAGGAGATTTGTCTTGACTCTCTGGTGTAACACACTTTAGCATTGCTCCTTTTTGCTTTGATAAAAAAGCATCCTTTTTTGCTCTAATCTTTGCATACTGTGCACCAGAAAGACGTATTTGTTTCTTTGCCCCAGACATGGCTGCTATACTGTACTGTTGGCAAAATCAAAGAGAAAGGGTACTATGCCATTGCATATCAGGAGGAAAAATAACATGCTATACACAGTGTATCACAGAGCTCCACAGCAATACAAACATTAGGATAAAACTGCAAGTATGGCTGTTTTTCTAGTGTTTTTGCTGACTTGTGGAAACAGCCTCTTTCTACTGTGTGGCAGTTTTTCACTGCCTTCATGGTATCATTCTGTGTGCTGGATGCAGGGTGCCTGACCCATGAAGTGTAAGGATGTAAGTAGTGATGTATAGCATGGTGGCTCTCTTCAGAGGAGGACTGGCAACATTAGGGCCCCCCCCAACCAACAAAAGGAAGGGCCCCTTCCAAGACCGAACCAGGATCAGTTGGACTGTGGACACTAGCCACAAGGACACAGCAGGCTGAGCCACGCTCAGGCCGACGTAACGCGAGGTCACGTCACAGTGGGGGCGTGACCTCTCCGCTTACTCCCAGGCAGCCACTGCGGTTCTCTTACAGAGCCACAGTGGCTGCTGCTGCAAAGGATTGTATTTTAACCGGCTCGCATTGGCAGCGGCGCAGGTATAATTGAAAAAAAAAAATCTGCCGCCCCCCTTAAATTGCCGCCTGGGACCATGGACCCACCAGGACCCATGGTAAGGCCGGCCCTGCGTGGATCGCATAGGACTTAGCTGTGCCAGCAACTGATTGAGTGGTTAAAGTGTTTGCTACCTCTTCACCTTTTGCACTTAAACTGCCACATCCCACTCCACCGCTCCCTCCCCTCAGACCTCTGACACCTGTAAAAAAAATGTATAGTTTAATTTATGTATATATTTATAAAATCGAACACATCCTGAATGTCCCGAGCTTGAGTTTTTCTGCACTTGCAGAATTTATCAGCATGTGTGAAATTAGTTCAGAGCAAATAAGCAAAAATAAATTAGTCTGCTGAATCTGGAGACAAAATGGGAAATTTCTGCAAAAAAAGTGTCATACAGTGCTAAATCAACCCTAACGTCAGAAAGAAATTTCTGAATGACAATGCAACTTTAGAAAGAATGCTTTGATTGTGTGAAGCTCTTATACCTGCCCGCTTTGAAGAGTCAAAAATGTTGATTTATTTGCTGAAGGTAATCCATTAGTTCTATTCATTCTAACTTGTTATTATCTTCCATGCTTTTGTTTCCAAGTATATTCAAAACAATACATTGTGTATCAATTAAGACTAAAAAAAATGAAGGTCAGTAGTACATACAGACCTGAAGTTATATATACAAAGTGAACATGGTTATCAGACTATACCTTTCCCAGGAAAGTCAGATGTTGCACAATCAGATGAGCACTTTCAGTTTTTCCCGCTCCGCTTTCTCCACTAATAATAATGCACTGTCAACGATAATACAGAATACAAACAATTATACTGTAATCACGTAGAAAACAAATATAAACCAATGTTATTACTGTCATGTTTTACATGCCTTAGGTGTAATAAAATCTAGTTGCTGCCAGATGTTTCAGGAATATTTCCTGATTCTGATGCAGTTCAGATAAATGTTTTTGGAGCATCCTTATTCGGTACCCAAATCTGAATACTTTTCAAGTCTATTGGGTCAACTAAGGCAGCTAAACGCCTCCATATTGCAAGGGAAGACCACCAAACATCTGAAGAACTGTAGACACTTACCTGCTCGCCGTTCCGGGTCCCGCGGCGCGCTGGTGAAGGGGCCCCGGCGGCCCTCTGCTCAGCCATCCCCAGGTCATCCATCCCCTCGGCGCCCCTGTGAGGGTCAGGGGCGGTCGGCGCTGCTTGCAGCTGATGGCCGCGTCGCGGCCCGCTCCGCACGGCCGCATCAGCCAGCCTGGCTTCCGGGCAGCGTGACGCTGCCTCCTCCGGGCGGAGGCGCGTCTGGCTCTCCTCGTGCTCGCGCGCGCGCGCGCGAGCACGTCTTTCTTATGCCTCCCGGCGGCGCTTCCTCCAGTGCGCGCGCCGGGGGCGAGTGTTAAAGTAACCTATTATCTGCGGGTTCCCAGGGTCGGGCCCAGGGACTGGTCGGCCGTCTGGCCTGGGCCATCCAGCTCCTGGGTCCGAGCCCAGTTTGCATTGTGCGCACCAATCATTGTTGTTCCCTCCGTTTCCCCTTTTCCCCACTGGCCAGTTCTCCCTATAAAGCTGCATTGCCCCAGTATCCCAGTGCCCGTTATAGCTTCTGGGTTCTGGATGTGCGTTGCTGTGTCTTTGGTGAACATTTGGATTTGGACTTCGACTATTCTCGCTTGCTGCCTGCCCTGACCTTCTGCCTTGCCTGACCACTCTTTTGCCTGACCCTCCTGTACCTCGCCTGTGACCTCCTGGACTTGACCTCGGCTAGCCTCGACCACCCCTTCGTTATCTCCCTTGGATACCTCGCCTGTGACCTCCTGGTTTGACCTCGGCCTGAAATTCGGACTTTCGCACCCCGGCATCCTCATTCGGGATTCCCTGCCAAACATCATTCTGCACCTTAAGCTGTTATCCTTTGCGCCTTTTAAGTCCTGGGGGCAACCGACTGGGAGAGGCATTACCCGTGTCTCCTACAAGCGGGGGCTTGTCTATAGGCGGAAGTGGCGGCGGAGATTGGGGGATACCAGCTTAAGACAGACGGGTGTTTGGTATAGTCCTGACATTATAACGGGCCGTAGAATGGACCAAATCCTGGAGCAGGTGCAAGCCTTGACAGCGGCTGTGGAGCACCTGGCTCATCGGGTTGCGGCTCAGGAGAACCGTCCTACTCCCATTGTCCCCACTTCTCAGGGGACTCCGGCCGCAATGTTTGTGGAACCCAAGATCCCACTTCCTGAAAAGTTCTATGGCGACAGGGCAAAATTTGCCAATTTCCGGGACTCTTGTAAATTGTACTTTCAGCTCCGTCCTGTTTCCTCAGGGTCACAAGAGCAAAGGGTCGGCTTGATTATTTCCCTTCTGCATGGAGATCCTCAGTCCTGGGCCTTTAGCTTATCAGCTCAGGACCCAATCCGCCTATCTGTGGATAGTTTTTTCGCTGCAATGGAGGTCCTCTATGATGATCCCGACAAAGGGGCCTCAGCTGATGCCAAATTACGTACCCTCCGCCAGGGACGCCGTCCAGCCGAAGACTACTGTTCTGAATTCCGGCGTTGGGCGGTTGACTCTCGTTGGAACAATCCTGCCCTCTGCGGCCAATTCCAACTAGGTTTGGCTGACACTATCAAGGACACCTTGGTGAATTACCCGGAACCTCAGACTCTGGACGAATTGATACATCTGGCCATCCGCATTGATCGTCGACTTCGGGAGAGGCGCCTAGAAAAAGGATCGCATCTCGAATCTGCTTCAAAGTCTGAGGCTCTAGTCGTTCAACCTTCAGAAGAGCCCATGCAGTTAGGTGCCACAAGGCTCACTGAAGGCGAGAGGCGGCGACGTTTATCCGAGGGGCTTTGTCTATATTGTGGAGGAACCGGCCACATGGTCAGACTTTGCCCAAAGAAATTGTCGGGAAACTTCAGAGCCTAGGGGGTTTCGAGGGGGCCCTCCTAGGCTGTAAGGTATCTCCTCAAGTATCGTCTCCAGTTTTCATCCCAGTCCAGTTTAAAAGTGGTGTCAAATGTATGAATCTAAAGGCTCTTCTAGATTCTGGAGCAGCTGGGAATTTCCTAGACTCTGAACTAGCGCAGACTTTAGGAATTGTGGTACAGGCCTTGCCGACTCCTATCCGGGTTTCAGCCATTGATGGCACTCCAGTGGCCGGGGGGTTAGTTCGGTTCCAAACCCCTCCTATGCAAATCAAAGTGGGAGCCAGTCATTCTGAGGTTATCAGGTTCTTGATATTGAGTATGCCTGGTACCCCTTTGATTTTGGGTTTGCCATGGCTGCAGGAGCACAATCCCCAAATTGATTGGGTTTCGGGGCAAATCACCAAGTGGGGACACCAGTGTTTTCAGAACTGCCTAGAATTCCCACTCAGGGTTGCGCACTTAGCACCGATTGGGGTTCCCACTCCATATTTGGAGTTTTCTGATATCTTTTCAGAAAAGGCGGCAGACAAACTTCCTCCCCATAGACCTTGGGACTGCCCTATTGAACTGCTTCCCGGTACTATGCCTCCCAGAGGGAGAATATTTAATTTGACCCGAACAGAAACCCTCGCCATGCGGGAATATATCGCCGGGAACTTAGAAAAGGGGTTCATTCGGCCTTCATCTTCCCCAGCAGGGGCGGGGTTTTTTTTCGTGGATGGGGGACTTCGCCCCTGTATTGATTACCGGGGCTTAAATAACATCACGGTAAAAAATAAGTATCCCCTACCGCTTATTGAGGGACTCTTTACACAGGTGGTTGGGGCGCAGGTCTTCTCTAAACTCGATCTCCGGGGGGCCTATAACCTCATAAGAATCAGGCAGGGGGACGAGTGGAAGACGGCTTTCAATACCCTTGAAGGGCATTATGAGTATTTAGTAATGCCTTTCGGCCTGTGTAATGCCCCTGCGGTCTTTCAAAGTTTTGTCAACGAAATCTTTAGGGACTATCTTGGCCGTTTTATGGTTGTTTATTTAGACGACATTTTAATTTTTTCTTCGTCCATTGATGAACATCGTAAACACGTGTGTTTGGTCTTGCAGAAACTTAGGGAGAACAGTTTATATGCCAAGTTAAAGAAATGTCAATTTGAAGTATCTGAGGTTCCGTTTCTCGGTTACATTATCTCCAAATCTGGTCTGTCTATGGACCAATCTAAGGTGAAGGCCGTTTTAGAATGGGAGCAGCCCAGAGATTTGAAGGGCCTGCAAAGGTTTTTGGGTTTTGCCAATTTCTATAGGAGGTTCATTAAGAATTTTTCTGCCCTGGTTACACCACTAACTAACCTAACCAAGAAAAGCGGGTACCCCCCGGTTTGGCCGGTTCAAGCTGTCCAGGCCTTCGGGAATCTTAAGAGGGTATTTAGTGCTGCTCCCGTCCTAGTCCACCCTGATGAGCAACGACCTTTCCTTGTGGAGGTGGATGCTTCTGAAGTCGCGGTCGGGGCAGTCTTGTCACAGTATTACGGTTCACCTGCACGCCTCCATCCATGTGCCTTCTTTTCCAAGAAATTCTCAGCGGCCGAAAGAAATTATGATATCGGCAATAGAGAATTATTGGCCATCAAGCTAGCCTTCCAGGAATGGAGACACTGGCTGGAGGGGGCTCAGTATCCAGTTACGGTCTTTACGGACCATAAAAATCTAGAATACATCCAGTCCGCCAAGAGATTAACTCCTAGACAGGCTCGCTGGTCCTTATTCTTTTCTCGGTTTAATTTTTCTATAACCTATAAGCCCGGGTCCAAAAATATAAAAGCGGATGCCCTGTCTCGGAGTTTCTCTCCTCCTGACTTACCGGAAAGGGTGGTTTCTCCCATCTTACCTCGCTCCCTAGTGGTGGCCGCCATCCAACCCCAACTTCCTGATCTTACTCAGTTCCAGGCCCAAGCTCCTCCTGGGAAACCCGCTTCAGCCCTGTTTGTGCCCTCTACTTACCGGTCTGACTTTTTGTCCCATTTTCATGATACCAAAACAACAGGTCATCCAGGGGTTAAGAAAACCATAGCTTTATTATCACGCCAAGTTTGGTGGCCTTCTCTCAGGAAGGACGCTCAAAGATTCGTCTCCGCTTGCAAAGTCTGTGCCCGAAGTAAGTCCTTGAGGCGTTCGCCTGAAGGCCCACTCCTTCCATTATCCATTCCTGCCTCCCCGTGGACCCATCTGGCCATGGATTTTGTTACTGACCTTCCCCCTTCTCAGGGACATACTGTTATTTGGGTAATTGTGGACCGCTTTAGCAAGATGGCCCATTTCGTCCCTTTAAAGAAACTCCCCTCAGCTCAAACACTTGCTCAACTCTTCATTACTCATGTTTTTAGGATTCATGGTATTCCCATGGATATTGTATCGGATAGGGGGGTCCAGTTTGTCTCCCGGTTTTGGAGGGCTTTCTGTGCCAAGTTGGGTTTCACTGTCTCCCTTTCCTCGGCTTTCCATCCGCAGTCGAATGGACAAACCGAGAGAACGAACCAGCCCCTGGAACAATATTTGCGCTGTTTTACGGCTGATACTCAAACTGATTGGGCCTTCTTCTTACCATTTGCGGAATTTGCATTTAACAACGCTGCACATTCTTCCACGGGGGTTTCTCCTTTCCATTGTGTTTATGGCAAGGACCTGAAGTTTTCTGCCCTTCCGGACCAACCCTCTAGAGTTCCCTCCGTGGATGAATGGGTTTCCAAATGGCCAGGGGAATGGAATAAAATCCAACAACATCTAGCTAAGGCCGCTCTTCAGCAGAAAAAATTTTCTGATCGCAAACGTTCTTCTAACCCTAGCTATAAGGTGGGTGACTGGGTTTGGCTTTCAACCAAGAATTTGGCGCTACGCCAGCCCTCCGCTAAGTTAGGACCTAAATTTATTGGTCCCTTCCCCATAGTAAAGAAAATTAATCAGGTCACGTTTCAGTTGGCCCTCCCTTCGTCCATGAAGATTTGCAGGTCTTTTCATGTTTCTCTTCTTAAATCTGCTAGAAACCATGAACCCGATAAGCTCCCCGGTCCTGAATTAGTCGATGGGCATCTGGAATTCGAAGTCGCCCGAGTTCTTGACTCCCGTCTTTTTAGGAATTCTCTTCAGTACTTAATTGACTGGAAGGGGTATGGTCCGGAAGAACGGTCTTGGGTCCCAGCCAGAGAGGTTCATGCGCAGAATCTGGTGAAGAGATTTCATAAGGAGAATCCATTGAAACCCAGTTTGGAGGGTCCAGTGGCCCCTCCTCAGGGGGGGGGTAATGTTAGACACTTACCTGCTCGCCGTTCCGGGTCCCGCGGCGCGCTGGTGAAGGGGCCCCGGCGGCCCTCTGCTCAGCCATCCCCAGGTCATCCATCCCCTCGGCGCCCCTGTGAGGGTCAGGGGCGGTCGGCGCTGCTTGCAGCTGATGGCCGCGTCGCGGCCCGCTCCGCACGGCCGCATCAGCCAGCCTGGCTTCCGGGCAGCGTGACGCTGCCTCCTCCGGGCGGAGGCGCGTCTGGCTCTCCTCGTGCTCGCGCGCGCGCGCGAGCACGTCTTTCTTATGCCTCCCGGCGGCGCTTCCTCCAGCGCGCGCGCCGGGGGCGAGTGTTAAAGTAACCTATTATCTGCGGGTTCCCAGGGTCGGGCCCAGGGACTGGTCGGCCGTCTGGCCTGGGCCGTCCAGCTCCTGGGTCCGAGCCCAGTTTGCATTGTGCGCACCAATCATTGTTGTTCCCTCCGTTTCCCCTTTTCCCCACTGGCCAGTTCTCCCTATAAAGCTGCATTGCCCCAGTATCCCAGTGCCCGTTATAGCTTCTGGGTTCTGGATGTGCGTTGCTGTGTCTTTGGTGAACATTTGGATTTGGACTTCGACTATTCTCGCTTGCTGCCTGCCCTGACCTTCTGCCTTGCCTGACCACTCTTTTGCCTGACCCTCCTGTACCTCGCCTGTGACCTCCTGGACTTGACCTCGGCTAGCCTCGACCACCCCTTCGTTATCTCCCTTGGATACCTCGCCTGTGACCTCCTGGTTTGACCTCGGCCTGAAATTCGGACTTTCGCACCCCGGCATCCTCATTCGGGATTCCCTGCCAAACATCATTCTGCACCTTAAGCTGTTATCCTTTGCGCCTTTTAAGTCCTGGGGGCAACCGACTGGGAGAGGCATTACCCGTGTCTCCTACAAGCGGGGGCTTGTCTATAGGCGGAAGTGGCGGCGGAGATTGGGGGATACCAGCTTAAGACAGACGGGTGTTTGGTATAGTCCTGACAAGAACATTGTGCTGGCTAAATGTTGGTCTCATATTGTACAGCCATATTTAATGCATGAGTAATCACATAATATTGCATATTGTTACCCTTAAAGAGGAAGGCCATCCTATTAGAAACCCCTTCCGCCCGTCAACCAGCCCCTCAACTGCTAGACCTAATTTGCCATTCCAAAAATAAAAAACGGGGTTCAACTGCCCAGCGTTGGGCGCCCAATCTGCCGGCGGGAGCAATGTTTCCACATTACAAGCTGCCAAACTAACCTTAACTAACTGCTTAGTCAGCCAATCGGTGCAGCATATATGGCGAATGGGACCCAGAATGCCTCACCATCTGTAGCCTATCTAGGACCCAGAAAAGCTTACCAGCAGTAACTGGTGTGAGAAGGCTGCTGGGGGCAAAAAAAATGAAGCATTGTGTTGGAATGGGTCTAGAAAGCAATTGAAACTGTCCCTTTCGCATTCTCAGCTCCAGGGCCATGGCAGTCTTCAAAATCTATTTCCCTCCTACTGGTGGAAGGGGTGAAGAGTTCAGTGTGTCCCGAGGCGATCTCCAGTGTACGGCGTCTCACCCCCGGGCATTGGTGTAGGTATGTTGTGTAGGGTAGGGTACCCATCCTCTGCTGCAATTTGGAAGACAGCCAGCAGCATGGAGCCATGAATGACACAGGTCAACACAGCGCCCCTCTTCCACATAAACTGATGTTCAAATGTAAAAAACAAGCACAAATATACAAGAGAAAGAAATCTAGAATCTTTTCCCTTGGAAACAGGATACTTTATCATGCTTCTGGTTTGCTTGAGGAAGCCCAATTAAATGTGTGGAACATCGGCAGAAGCAAGCGTGAGTGTGAATTGATCTCACATCTCAATGGGCTATAAACTAAATATGAAGGGACATATATTTAACAAATGCTTTCAGAAGTGAAACACTGTTCTAATTCAATGGCCTCGATTCAATAAAGGTAGAAAAAAATTCTCATGGTAGTAAAAAATTCAATTCATGAGAAAAAAGCCTGAGAATGTCGCTGTTACTGAATCACTAGATAAAAAGACAATGAAAGTCAATGGCAGCTTTTACTACATTGTAGAAAGGAGTAAACAGTTCTCTACTTTTTTAGGAGTAAAAAAGTGCCATTGACTTTCATTGTTTTCCTATCTGGTGATTCAGTAACAGTGACATTCTCAGGCTTTTTTCTCATGAACTGAATTTTTTACTACCATGAGAATTTTTTTCTACCTTTATTGAATCAAGACCAATGTTTTTAACTGTATATTAGATAGACAATTATTAATTTATCAAGTAAAGCTAATTGTACATATAAACAAAGTGTAAATGTGTATAGGTGGTAAAGGAGGAGCTGGTGGTATCAGTTGAGGGACTTACGGTATATGAATTGGATGATGACGTAAGGGGTTAATCTACAGTAGAGGTGGAGCAGGTGTTAGCAGTGAGGGTATGTATGTGTTTATATATTTATTTACTTCTGATACGCTACTGATACTGATCCTGATAACACAGCCACAGCTGATTGTATCGCATGAAATCCTTTAACTTATGTGCTCAAGCTCAATATTTGGAAAGCCAAGAGAATAAAGGGTCACCCATATTGGATGTAGCTTCTGAAGTACGCCCTTACGTGCAGGGATGTTTAAGTCCCCTCAATCATTCTCAATATATTCATTATTTGTCCAGCAGTGAAACCATACCTGATCCTTGCTAAAAGTCACCATTCCCTGATACGCAGCGTCTGCTGTAGCAAAAATATGTGGTGGATTTGAGGCACGTTTGACTCCATGATACAATTTGGAGAACTAAATAGAGAAATAGTAATAGAAAATAATTGGAAGAAAGCTTCATCATAAAATAACAAGGCCATCTATGAATACATAAATATTTTTTTTGCTAACAATGACCTGTTGTAGCAGTAAACCCACAAATACAAGGACTACAGTACAGCAGGTACTCTGCATATAACTGTCCCAGCCTGTTTAGCAATGCCTCCCTACCCCCATGTGTGTGCACATCCCACTGCCCTGCTGCACTCCTGTCTGTAACCTCATATCACTTTTCTGCCATACTGCCATCATTACTAGCAAGCCCATGGCCCTTATTATATCACATGTCTATGCCTTCCAGCCTTGTACTGCAACCTAGATATCTTTTGCCCTGTGGTCAATTTGCTCTGCATTTTCTTTCTAACTCGTCCCTGCAATTCTTTGTATAGAACTAGAAGTAAAAGAAGAAGAAAGAAACATTTACAATGAAGTCTCCCCTTCTGGCCACCCACTTAAAGAGGAACGTCGGTTAAAACCTCCACCACCTCACCGGACTTCCCCCCCCCCCTCCGGTTTCACAATTAGGCACTATTTACTCACCTCGCCGGGGGATCCATCTTCTGGGTCCCTCGGATTCCAGTGACCTCCCCACAGGTGGTGACATCTTGCATCACATCATGCACTGTGCGCGGGCCCCGATCTCGCGCCAGTGTAGTGCTCATAAATGAGATGCAATGCAGCCGCCCGAAATCCAGCGAGAATTTGCAGAGCTGAGAGATTGCCGGCGGACGTTGAAGAGGTTGAAGATCACGGCTAAGGCTGTGCTTGTCAGTTAGCGACAGCTAAGTGGACGGCGGGGTGAGGATCTGGCCCTGAAGCAGCAGGATGTCGCATCCAATATCCAGAAGGTAAGTAGGGGCCAATGGAGGGGATCAGACCCTTTTTATTTTAGGTCCGATGTTTCTCTCTAACTTAAAGAGTCTACTTTCGATTGAGTTTTTGAAAGTGTATATTTTTTGTGTGGTAAAGCACAACACAACAAACAGTGCTTATATGCATCCCTCTCCAGAGCTATTTAGATTGCTGCACATAAGGAATAAATTCCTTTTTTCTAATGCCTTCCGGGGCAAATTTTAAAAACATGATGGCCGCTCATGGGCTGGCAGGCCACCTGCAAACAGGAAGTCATGCTGGGCCTTCTGTTACTGTGCATTTCAGTCATGTCATGTCAATTGGAAGAGGAAGCTCCAAAATGGCCGCTATCTTTATTTTCCAACTGTGCCAGGCTGTTGTTCCGGTTTAATAGTGCTGAGCTGATCTGTATTTTTTAATTGAAAGTTCAACAGCCCAGCACTCTGTCTACCATGCACCCTTTTCTGTTTCTTAATTCCCGGGCCTATGAACAAACTCTGCATTCAGTCGACACTGCACATACAGTGATAGTAATAATACTACGTAATAGGATACAAGTTTTAGACAAGCTAGAAAAGTTGCACCAGTCTATAAGCCAAATGGTAAGTCAACAATAAAGCCAATAATAGTGTGCACACTAATCCCAGCACTCAAAACTCAATACACTACAAGAAAAGAGGGAAACCCACAGTACCCTCTAAAAAGTGCCAAGGATGAAACAGTTGCACCACTTTAAGGGTCTAAAAAATATTCAAATTTATTGACTAATTACATATATTTACAATCACAATAAACATTAAGACTATACAATAACAACTACATGACATAAACATTTAAAACCACAAGGGGGCGCTGGAGGTCTGTCTCAGTGCAAAAAGTAAAATACTCTCCATTAAAAGTGTGTATCAAATCCTATATACTATAACTAATATGCTCTCAGATGCAAAGGTGCAAAAAAACAACAGAAAATGTGCTAAACCCACCTATTAATCAATTCAGGTCCACATGAGTGTACAAAAATAAAGCAAAATAACATACCATTGAGCAGGGAAACACGCCGTGGTGATGGAAGTGAAAGAGAAAGAAATGAACAAAAGTGCATAAAGACCAACCAGACGTGGACCCCCCACAGGTAACAACGCCGAGCGCGTTCTTAGTGTCTCCTGCACTACTTCAATACCACGTAATAGAGGAGCAGATGGAGAAGATTATTTCCATGCATCAAATACTACATAACCAGGGTATAGGTGAGTATATTTGCCCTTATTTTAAAGGGACTGTAAACCCAGTGGCAAGCAGTTCATCTGATACCTGCCTTGTGCCATTTCCTGCAGCGTAGAGTAGAAGCAGCAGCAAAGCTCCAAAGTTTTCCCCTGCTTTAATTTAATTCCTCCAGGTCCATGCACAAAAGTGGTCTAACAGCCACAGTGGTCTCACAGGTGTCTCTGACCACAGCAGAGCATGTGCATAATTCATAATGCATGACACACCCTTCCCAACTCATGTACACCATAGAAAATCGAGCAAAAAGCAGTGACTCTGAGAATAAATGAGGTATTTACATTTATTTGGAAGGAAGGGGGTCAACAGCTGGTGGTGGGCTGGCCGGGGCAAATAAAATCCTGTGTTGATGCATTGGGTCAAACAGTTTTCTCCTATACATAGTATTCAGCATTATAATATATTAGAATATTTTTGCTTCTTACCTGTGGGGAATAAATGCTGAGACTCTGGAATGGATTTAAAGCTATTAAAATATCCCCAACATATGTATAAATCTGCAAATCAGCAAATCTGGTCTGTAACTGATGTACGATGCTTTCCTGGAATAAGCAACATGGAAAAAGGGGGTGATTTTGCTGACAGAAAATTACTGTACAAACATGTTTTCTATGAGGATATATATATATATATATATATATAGCCCTATAAGACGCACATACCTATAAGACGCACCCTGGATTTGGAAGATTAACAACATATACAACAACACAAATATTCTGAACCAAATGATGTGCTAAAATACCCCCTACCAATCACCCCATTATAGACAGTGTGCAGAATCCCCCCGATCACACCATTACAGACCCCACATTACAGGCAGTAAGCAGTATTCCACATTAAAGGCAGGAAGGGGTATCCCACATTACAGACAGTGAGGGGCATCTCAAATTACAGGCAGTGTGCAGGCATCCCCAATACAGGCAGTGTGCAGGCATCCCCAATACAGTGTGCAGGCATCCCCAATACAGTGTGCAGGCATCCCCAATACAGTGTGCAGGCATCCCCAATACAGTGTGCAGGCATCCCCAAAACAGTGTGCAGGCATCCCCAATATAGTGTGCAGGCATCCCCAATATAGTGTGCAGGCATCCGCAATACAGTGTGCGGGCATCCCCAATACAGTGTGCGGGCATCCCCAATACAGTGTGCGGGCATCCCCAATACAGTGTGCAGGCATCCCCAATACAGTGTGCAGGCATCCCCAATACAGTGTGCAGGCATCCCCAATACAGTGTGCAGGCATCCCCAATACAGTGTGCAGGCATCCTCAATACAGTGTGCAGGCATCCCCAATACAGTGTGCAGGCATCCCCAATACAGTGTGCAGGCATCCCCAATACAGTGTGCAGGCATCCCCAATACAGTGTGCAGGCATCCCCAATATAGTGTGCAGGCATCCCCAATACAGTGTGCAGGCATCCCCAATACAGTGTGCAGGCATCCCCAATACAGTGTGCAGGCATCCCCAATACAGTGTGCAGGCATCCCCAATACAGTGTGCAGGCATCCCCAATACAGTGTGCAGGCATCCTCAATACAGTGTGCAGGCATCCCCAATACAGTGTGCAGGCATCCCCAATACAGTGTGCAGGCATCCCCAAAACAGTGTGCAGGCATCCCCAATATAGTGTGCAGGCATCCCCAATATAGTGTGCAGGCATCCCCAATACAGTGTGCAGGCATCCCCAATACAGTGTGCAGGCATCCTCAATACAGTGTGCAGGCATCCCCAATACAGTGTGCAGGCATCCTCAATACAGTGTGCAGGCATCCCCAATACAGTGTGCAGGCATCCCCAATACAGTGTGCAGGCATCCCCAAAACAGTGTGCAGGCATCCCCAATATAGTGTGCAGGCATCCCCAATACAGTGTGCAGGCATCCCCAATACAGTGTGCAGGCATCCCCAATACAGTGTGCAGGCATCCCCAATACAGTGTGCAGGCATCCCCAATACAGTGTGCAGGCATCCCCAATGCAGTGTGCAGGCATCCTCAATACAGTGTGCAGGCATCCCCAATACAGTGTGCAGGCATCCCCAATACAGTGTGCAGGCATCCCCAATACAGTGTGCAGGCATCCCCAATACAGTGTGCAGGCATCCCCAATACAGTGTGCGGGCATCCCCAATACAGTGTGCAGGCATCCCCAATACAGTGTGCAGGCATCCCCAATACAGTGTGCAGCATCCCCAATACAGTGTGCAGCATCCCCAATACAGTGTGCAGGCATCCCCAATACAGTGTGCAGGCATCCCCAATACAGTGTGCAGGCATCCCCAATACAGTGTGCAGGCATCCCCAATACAGTGTGCAGCATCCCCAATACAGTGTGCAGCATCCCCAATGCAGTGTGCAGGCATCCGCAATACAGTGTGCGGGCATCCCCAATGCAGTGTGCAGGCATCCTCAATACAGTGTGCAGGCATCCCCAATACAGTGTGCAGGCATCAATACAGTGTGCAGGCATCCCCAATGCAGTGGGCAGGCATCCCCAATGCAGTGTGCAGGCATCCCCAATGCAGTGTGCAGGCATCCCCAATGCAGTGTGCAGGCATCCCCAATGCAGTGTGCAGGCATCCCCAATACAGTGTGCGGGCATCCCCAATACAGTGTGCAGGCATCCCCAATGCAGTGTGCAGGCATCCCCAATACAGTGTGCGGGCATCCCCAATACAGTGTGCAGGCATCCCCAATACAGTGTGCGGGCATCCCCAATACAGTGTGCAGACCCAGAACACCTATAAAGCTTACAATAATTCTCAGTCAAGCAAGGGGGTCAGGGCGCTGGATTACCGGCAGAAGGTGAGCTTTACAAGTGTTCTGGAGGGTTATGTGCGGGGGGGGGGCAGCATCATGGATGCCCCCCCAGCCTGTCTTATAGCGGTGGGGACCAACACCTACGCACCACGGGTGTGCTTTAAGTCACTTCTGCTTCCCAGTATCTAACTGATTCCTTTGGGGGCCTTTGCCCCAGCATCATATTCATGCAGACTTGCAAGACTGGCAGCAGCCCTCATCCAAATTTTGTGAGTTCCGGTTCCCAAACCCGAACACAGACTTCAGCCGGCCAACACTCACACCTGTCACCCATAGATTTTATTCCTACCAGGAGAAGAAAACCACAAGCTTGCCGGTGTATAAGTGACCCCTCCACATATTAGCCGACGTGTTTATCTGGATTTGTAATATTACACAATTTCGTGATACACCTCCTTTTTAAAGCGGGCCAAAACCCACTGAACATGTGAAATACATTGGGGTAAAGCCCCTGCCAATACTCCCCTTTTAGGGTGTAGAACTAGAAATAAATATTTTCGCTCTTCGAATTGTCCTGGAACACTTTATTTTTTCAATCAGTCATTGCATAGGTGTGGCAATTAGTAAGATCTGTGTAATTTTTGTTATGTGTGTTATATGCTTTTGGATTTGTCTGCCCTGGCTGGTCCTCTTACTTATGCTTAATATTTAGAGATTTCACTTGGTTATATTGCACTTAGCACTTTGTTATTGCGCAAACATTTATGAATGATGTATTAATTATTTAAACCCATTATTTAATATTTTTTATGTGGGGATTATTCATATATTTTTTGGCACAGATTTATATATATTATTTTGGGGTTCTTACCAGTGCGGGCATAGGTACACTATTTATTATTATTTTTGTATGATTAGAACAGATCCTAAAGGGGCAGGTATAGCCGGTTTTATGGGTGATTAGGTCATATGTGGTTGACGGTCTTTATTTGAGTGTATACATGGCATTACCCTTGTCCCAGTGTTTAGCAACCTTTTTTTCCCCCTTCTCCTTCCCATAGAGTGTTTTTTGTTACATGTTTTTAGTGATTTTTTAAGATGTCCAGTATATAGATGTAGATGTAAATAGTGCTAAATAAAATAAAGATTATTATTTTTGTACATCTTCAGTGGTGCTCTTTTGGCTCTGGGGTGCTGTGCTGTTTCTGGGGTTTGTGGGACCCCGGCTTTACTATTCGATTATAATTGGTTCACACACCAGCACTGAGCATAGCACACTGATATACAGTAATTTGATAGTAGTTGGTGCGGCCTGTGTATACATACACTTTTTGCTGTGGCAATGACATGATTGCCACACACAACAGTGACAATGATTGGAGGAGGCGGAACTTTACAGATAAAACAGGAGCCATTATCTGGGATTAGATTGAGGCAGGAGCAACAAAATTTGGCAAATAGTTCTCTACATAGGGGGAGCAATTCAGGGGATGCTAGTTAAAAATTTGGGTTTTGGTCCACTTTAAAGTGGACCAAAACCCAGGACTTTCACTATCCCAGGTTTTTGTCCCCTGTTTGGGGTGCCCCACTGTGTGAAACCCCGCCATTAGCCAAGCTAACTCACCTCGGCTTGAGCCCACGGCGCGGCTAGAGCTGCTAATTCTTGCCGCAGTTGTGGGTAGTGCACGGCATCAGGCGTGTGATGCTGGTTAGATTTGCCAGCGACTCGGGGGGGGGGGGGGTTTCACAGAGCGGGGCATCCCCAACTGGGGAAGAGAGTAAGACTCCACAAAGGGTTTTGATCCACTTAACCAACTGTCCCCAATGCCACTAATTTAACCACTCCACCATCATCGCACCATCGCCAGTTTATTGATGAAATCAGTGGAATGGCAGAGAAGGGGGACGTTGTAATTACAGGTGACTTCAACATGCCTGATGTGGACTGGAATATCCCAAGTGCATCGACATGCAAGAGCAGGACTATATTAGAGGCACTTAATGGAGTGTCTCTAAAACAACTTGTGACATTGCCAACTAGAGGAGATAACATTCTGGACTTAGTTCTGACCAATGGGGATCTGGTGTCCGAGGTCAGGGTTGAAGAAAATCTGGGTTCCAGTGACCATCAATGCTTATGGTTCAGAATAAAAACAGACATTGTGCAATCACACACCAGAACCAAAGTGCTAGACTTTAGGAAGACAAACTTCAAGGAAATGGCGGAGTATGTAGAAAGAAAATTAGGTGAGTGGAACAGAGTAGCAGAAGTGAGTGCCCAGTGGTCACTATTAAAAATGGCCATCTTAAAGGCAACTAAGCAATATGTGAAACAAACTAGCAAGAATAAAAGGAAGAAGAAACCATTATGGTTTACTAGGGAAGTCAGCACTATCATAAAAGATAAGAAGTCTGCCTATAAGAAGTATAAAGTAAGTGGAAGTGTAGCTGACAGAGAGGCGTATAAAATTAAACAGAGGGAAGCAAAACTGATTATAAGGACTGCTAAAGGGCAAAAGGAGGAAGAAATGGCCAAATCTATGAAGAGGGGAGATAAAACCTTTTTCCGATATATTGTTGACAGAAAGAAGAAAAACAATGCCGTCTCAAAAATTAGAAATCGGGAAAATAAATATATTGACAGAGACAAGGCTGTGGCTGACCATCTGAATAGCTACTTTTGTTCGGTATTTTCAGATAGTAGCAGGCATGGCCATAGCACAGCATCCCGCTGGGAGGGCACAGCTCCGGAGTTTCTTGAGGCTGATGTCCTATCCGAGCTGGCACATCTAAAGGTAAGTAAGGCAATGGGTCCAGATGGAATCCACCCCAGAGTTCTAAGGGAACTTAGGTTTGTGATTGCAGCCCCTCTGACTGATTTACTTAACCATTCCCTTTCAACTGGTGAGGTTCCAGATGATTGGAGAATGGCCAATGTCGTACCAATCCATAAAAAGGGGAGTAGAGAAGAAGCCAGTAATTACAGGCCAGTTAGTTTAACATCTATAGTGGTCAAATTAATGGAAACACTCTTAAAAAAACAGATAATTAATGACCTATTGGATCCAAAACAGCACGGCTTTACTGAGGGCAGATCATGTCAGACCAATCTTATTGATTTCTTTGACAATGTCACTAAAGTGTTAGATGAAGGTGGTGCTGTGGATATCGCCTATCTGGATTTTAGCAAAGCCTTTGACACTGTACCACATAAGGAGCTCATAGATAAGTTATTGAAGGTAGGACTCAATCCCTGGATAGTTCAGTGGATTTCCAGTTGGCTGAGGGATCGGTATCAGAGCGTTGTTGTAAATGGCGTGCAATCTGAACAAAGGCGAGTTACAAGTGGTGTGCCGCAGGGCTCTGTCCTGGGCCCCATTCTTTTTAATATATTTGTAAGTGACATAGGAGAAGGCCTGGTAGGAAAAGTTTGTCTGTTTGCTGATGATACAAAGGTTAGTAATAGGGTGGATATTCCTGGAGGTGTCTGCAACATGGAAAATGAGTTAGCTTTACTGGATAGATGGTCAAAACTGTGGAAACTAGAGTTTAATGTCTCTAAATGTAAAATCATGCACTTGGGTAGAAGGAATCCCTGCTCTGAGCACCGTATGGGCAGCACTGTGTTATCCAGGACCTCGGAGGAGAGAGATTTAGGGGTACTGATTACTGATAGCTGCAAGATGAGTGGACAGTGTAGCCAGGCAGTGGGAAAAGCAAGCAGGATGCTCGGCTGCATAGCTCGAGGCTTCACCAGTAGGAAGAGGGAGGTTGTGATGCCACTGTATAGAGCCCTGGTGAGGCCACAGCTAGAATACTGTGTGCAGTTCTGGAGACCTTACCTGCAAAAAGACATTATTCAAATAGAATGTGTCCAAATGCGGGCAATGAAAATGGTGGAAGGACTTAAACTTAAAACTTATCAGGAGAGACTTAAAGAACTTAATTTGTACAGTCTGGAGGAAAGAAGGGAGAGAGGGGACATGATTGAGACCTTTAAATATGTGAAAGGATTGAATAAGGTTCAGGAGGAAAGTGGTTTTAAGAAGAAGCTTAATGATAGAACAAGGGGCCCAACCTGAAGCTAGTCGGGGGGAAGATCAGGAGCAATGTTAGAAAATATTATTTTACAGAAAGAGAAGTAGATGCTTGGAACAAACTTCCAGCAGAGGTAGTTGAAAAATCAACAGTCACTGAATTTAAACATGCCTGGGATAAGTACACATCTATCCTAAGATAAAGAGTACATACAGTATACACATAAGGGCAGACTAGATGGACCGTATGGTCTCCTTCTGCCGTCAACCTTCTATGTTTCTATGTTTCTAAGCTGTGTAGCCTTGTAGTCAGTAAAAATACACTAACTCCACAATGAACAGAAGTTACTTACAACATAGCAAAAGTTCACAATTATTTTTTGCTACTACTCACTGAATTCTACTAATAACAGAAGCCCATTTAAAAAATGAATGCAATAATGATAGCGGCTTTTTCTACATTACCTCACTGAGGACTTCCAAGTTTACTAAATCATCATCAAGGCAAATATTTTCCTTTGTGTGCGGGACATACGGCCTTCGGGTGTGTATCCTATCATACCTGCAATATAAAAAAATAATGGGGGGGGGGGGTTAGCACACCATTTGATTCAGGCACACCATTTTGTCAGGCTGATTCATTACTAGAGCCAGGTATCGGAAGACGAGCGTCTGTAGCAAGGCGCGCAGAGCGACCGCTATTAGTCGCTGTGATAGGCTATGGGTCGCTGTTACCAAGCGCCTCGGACGCTGCCCAGCATTAATGAATTTGATGTGTGAGTCGTTATAACACCAGTACAGAGCTATATGGGAGCGAACGGTAGCGACTGGTCAGTGTGAGCGACTCAAATTATATTCATCGAAAAAACAGCCTCACATAGCGCCGGCTCTGAAAATTGGGTCGCTGTAGCCCAGAGTGCCAGAAGCTGTGTGATTAAAGTCTGTTTTTGAACACGGGCAGGCTGATTTATCATTAGCGGCAGGTAGCGACAGATGAGCGTCTGTAGCAGGCATTTTCAGAGCGCCCGCAAGTAGTCGCAGTGCTCGGCTGTGAGTCGCTAGTTTATAGCGACTCAGTCGCTGCTCAGTAATGTTGAATACATTGTGAGGAGTCGCTATTTGACCAGTACAGCGCTGTATGGGAGCGCATTTAGCGACTGCTCATAGCGACCAACTCACACCATATTCAGGAACAAAACAGCCTCACAAATCCCTTGCGCTGAAAAATGCTTGTTTGAAGACCACAGCGCAGGAGGCGGTGTGTTTAAAGTCTGTTTTCAAGCATCTATCCACTAGTAATAAAGCGCAAACATATGGAATTACATTGTAACCACATTGTAACATGAACACTTTAATGGCAGACCTGTAATGTCATTTCTGAAGATTTTTTTAAAAAATCATAAAAATGTGAAAAAACATCTTTTTCAATGTCAGAAGAGGTCACAGTATTATTTATGATTTTTTTGGCAAAAAAAAAAAAAAACCTGGTTTAAAGAGAAGAAAATGTTCGTCCATTGAAATGTATGGAAGAGCGACAGGTAGCGAGAGGTCATACCTGGCGCTGTGCAAGGCTGAACGCTGGCGCTGTTCGCTGAGGCTGTGAAAATGATGAATGAGACGCTACATGGCGCTATCCCAGTCACTAAACAGATTCTGCTTGATAAATGTGGAATTGCGTGCCGTGTCCGACGTTCACCAGTCGCTATCTGTCGCTACCTCACATTAACCAGGCGCTACCTGACGCTATCCCTTCATAAATAAGGGCCATATTCACCAGTAACAAAGTGAAAACATATGGAATTACATTGTTATTACATTGTGACATTAACACTTTAATACCAGACCTGTAATGACAATTCTGCATAAAAGAATTAAAAAATCTAAAAAGTTTTCAAAAATGACTTTAAATAGGCCAGGAGAGGTCACACGATTTGATAAAAAAAAATTAAAAACCCTGTTTAAAGAGAAGAAAGTCCGTTGAAATGTATGGGAGAGCGACAGGTAGCAACAGGTAATACCAGGAAGCCAGAGCGCCGCGCTATGCGTTCACCGTTCGCTACCTGTCGCTACGAGGCACTCCCTGGCACTATCCATTGATGTCTTATGGTCAGGTGCATCTTTTAGTGCAAAAATACCATATGTTTTGCTATCATACACCCAGCCCACCCAACCTTGCAAGCAGTAACAATGCTTTAAAATTGGTATATCTGGCCATTAAACGACTATACACAGTACCTGCCTCAATTCAATCTATTAATCCCCCAGGAGGAACCATAATATTTGACTTCAAGCGATAGTAAAGTCTTTGTAGGTTGCCGTTACCTTTTTATGTCACACCATTCTCCTCCGGTCAGACAGTCATCCTGAAACATGGCTTCCTGGAAATGCACCATTTGTGCTTGTGCCTTACGAGCTGAGATGTAATCTTGGTCTTTATGTTACTGAATTAGCAGCAGAGTCATTTCATCTGCTAACTCTGTATAATCTGATTATACCTCAAATGTTGAAACTATTCAGCTATTACATTAAAAAAGGCCTAAAACCTTAATCAAACTCAGGGACGGTTAATGCAGCACTGCTAAGATAGGCGAACGAGTTTCCAGGGTTGGCCGGTTGAATTTTGAACTCAAAGTAAAATAATTTCAGGACAAAAGCAAAAGGGCCTCCTGCTGTGGATCACTCAGCGCTGAGCCGCCATGAAGGTCACTGACAGAAAGCTTGATCGTGGTGGCGCTTGTTCACAGGATCAGAATTATGGTATTAACAGCAAATTTTTTTACAAGGTGGAATCATCTTTTATTTATTATGCATCTGCCAATCATCATGTGACACACTTCAGATATCAATTTATTATTTAATAGATATTTTATTTGTCGAATATTCGTAATAAAATCACAGCCATCACACGTCTTAGATATCTCATTCTTATATCTTATTCTTAACACATTGCATTAAACTAAAAAACATTTTTTTTTTGTTTTTTTAGAGATCAATATAAATAATACATAATTTATAATGACTGGTTTAGATTTTTTAAAGTATTTTTTAATTATTAACATTTATAAATTGGTCTCATTATCTAATTCTCATTACTAAGCCCACACACATTCAGGTGTAAGCGTCTGTCACTTGTGAGAATTATTATATTATTTCTTTCCACGGGTGTTGATGCTCCCTAAAGCCCACCATATTGTATGTCAGATCAGGGAAAGGTTAGAAAGCATTAGGCAAAGCCTGCTGAATGCCTGTCACTTCTCCAGGAGGCTTATTTTAACCTTTACCTTGCTGTACTTGTCAGAAAATGACCACTTACTCGCTTTTCAATATTTTCCAACTGCCTGTCATTGATTCCATTATGAGTCCTGTTCTATATTGGGCACTTCCACTTGCACATTAGCACTGTGCTAGCAGCAGTCCACACCAAATAGAGAGAGATATATGCAATGGTATAACTAAATGTGGCGGGGGCCCTGTAAAGGCTCATACACAGGGCTGCATTATGAGGGGGGCACGAGGGGTGCCCGGCCGGGGCCTCCACCACTTGCCCTGTACAGAGAGCCTCCAACAACCTTTGGGTTATGATCTGGTCAAGGAGGCTTTTCAGTCTTTGGTCTGACGGCTGGGGGGCCAGCAACAAAGCTATCGGTGGCACTGGGACCCTCTGCGCACCTGGGCAAGCCTTTTTTTTGTTTTTGCAAACCTGCAGCCAAAGCAACCACAGGGCAGGACAGAGACCACTGTCAATCAGTGGCTGCTCACTGCACATAGGCTACCAAGCACAGCCACTGGCAGCTCAATGCAAGGAACTGTTTTCTGCTGGACTAACTGGGCGACCACACTACCCCCCACCCAGAATGGCAGAGCTGGAGTTCCCGAGCAGCACACACCCGCACACGGGTGGCACAAGGGACTCAATCTGACGTTACAGTAAGTAGGCGGGTGCCAGACAACCACCAATCAGTTACCTGGCTGGACTATTGATTTAAAGTAAAAAAAAGTACTGTATATGAGGCCTCCACCAGATTTTGTGCCCAGGGGCCTCCACCACACTTAATCCAGCCCTGCTCATACAATAAACTTTTAATTCAGTTGGATGCAGCTGGACTAAACTAAATACTGAAACAGCAGATGATAAATAGAGCTTCCTTTTTCAAAATCATGCCAAGTGAGCACAAATCTGATAAATAAGGTGGAGGAGCACCAATAGTACTTCCTGACCTTCTGGGCCCCAGTGCGATTGCACCCCCTATAGTTACACCCCTTTATATATCTGTCAGAAACACTGGGAAGTTTCATGTTACACACACACTGAATAAACAGCTGCTGGAGGAAGTGTGTATGAGAGAGACAGGGAAGCTGTTACAATGTATCTCTATAGGTTTGGCAGTCACAGAGCATTTAGTCAGTGGGAACAATGTATCTAGATGAACTTTGCGGTGAGCAGAGCAATTAGGGGTCATTAAAGCTGATGGCGTTGTACTTCTGCCTAGTAATGAGGGATGACTGCACTGATTTGAGGCAAATTTTTTAGCAAAGCACGGCTCAAATGTTTGTGGCAAGATAGCCGCTCACATACAGTTGAGGAGCACAGAATCTGCTTGGGATTAAGCTCTGCCCGGTTTTATGGGGGAAATCTTTTGCATTTGATTTATTCATGGGATGTATTTTGCACAGGTCACTTTAGGGTTGATGTATTGTTGCATTGGGATTATTGTGAAGGGTATACTTTTGATTGAGGGACACCAATTTTTTGCCGGCACAAAATAGTGGCCTAGTGGCCCACTTTGAGCATTTGGGGGGGGGGGGGGGCGTCCTTTTATCCATTTTTGTATTATACATTTAATTGTTATATATGAAATTTAAAGGAGCAGGAGCATTCTGAGTTTAATGTGTGCTTTGACATATATGTTGGTTTTATCATTGTTTGGATTGACTCTTCTAAATAAAGTTCAATTTCTTTTTTCATTATTGAATAAGTGGTGCTCCTTTTTTGGGGGGTAGGAGAATAGCTTCTTACCACTCCCTTTTCGCATGCAAATTAGTTGTGAGTGAGCACACAGTAGAATTTATTCACTTAAGGTGTTGCATTTCTTTGTTGGTTCATAGTGTCTTAAAGATGCTAGGACTGTTTTTGGTTCACAGTTTGAGGTAAATGAGCTGTCTTATGTGCACTGTGAGCCTCACTATGAACTAGACCAGGGTCCCCAACCCTTCTTACCTTGGGAGCCACATTTATCACCGAGATACGTTCAACGTGAATATACTGGCGACTGCTCAAATCCCCCTCACACCATAAAATACTTGCCCCATAGAAGTTCAGCTTGACACTCAATGGGAGTTTGGGAATTGTGCCACTGGAAGCTGCAACTTAGGTAAGTTGGCTTGTTTCTCCATCTGTCCAACTCATTGATCCCAGACAAGCCACACAGCAAGGGTCCATGAGCCACATTTGGCTCCCGAGCCACAGATTGGGGACTAGTGAGCTAGACTTACCACCGGCACAGGCCGACTAGCTATCAGCTTTATACCCCTGTGCTGGCACACTTAGTAGATCATGCCCTATGTATCCGGCAATGTAGCAGAGGATTTTGAGGCTGCACAGATCCATTGAGCTGATATATTTATTTTATTCAGTCTGCCTGAGCTTTCCATTATCATCACCTATTTCGGACGCGCCACCATATGAGTATCATCCAAACAAAAAAATGTAACAAATCGCCTTTGGCTACAGCACATTTCCTTTTTCTCTTTGTTTTATGCCCAAGTCTATAAATGTTTCCATTAATAGGGTGCTTTGAGGTGTGTATAATGTGTTTATGTCATTTTGTGGCCAGGCAATTGTGGAGAAATGTGCTCATCTATAGCAAAGTCTTACATAAGCAAGAAATGCTGTGAGCTCTGTAAATAAGCAATGTATTAAAAAACAAAGCAGAGAGGCTGCCGTGGGTCTGAGATATTGAATGTGGCCATAGCAGGAGTGGATGTGACTATCGAGGCATGCGTTACATGTATAGCAACAACACACATAAATAAGAGCAAATACGCTTGATTCGCTGTAGAGAGCACTGCATCTACCTAGTAAAAGTCTATTAATTTAATTGTATTCTAAGAAAAATATTAAATTCACAATATATAAGGTGTAGATTTTTTTTTCTTTCCTGAAAGCAACTGTCACAACAGACATTAACAAGAATAACGACAAAGAAATGTCTAAGCCTTTGTTAGCTATGTTCAATCCCAGGGCGGTACATAGGTTCAGTGTCGGACTGGCCCACCAGAGGATCCTCCAGTTGGCCCCAGGCACTGTCCCAAGGGTGACATCAGATTAATTCAGGAGGTACAAGACTAACACAGGGTTTCTGGTTTGCCTAAAGTGAGTTTGTTATTTATTAAGTAATTTACCCTAATTATTGAATTAATGACAATAGTCACACTTTATATCGTGAAACAACATGTTAAATGGTCTTGCATTATTTAGCTTAAGGGTGGGCACAAAGAATGATTTCTTTTGGTGGACCTCAATAATTATTTGGCTCCCCTGACACCCTTTCGAGGGCCCCAGACAAATGGCCAGGAAGCCTGTAACCGGGTCCACCGCTGCACTCAGGCATTTGTGGAGCACGCCTTGAAGTCGCAGTTTCGATGTCTGGACCACACAGGGGACACCCTCCAATACAAGCCTGACAAGGTTGTTCAAAACACCATGGACTGCATTGCACTCCACAATTCAGCAAAATAAATGTTTGCTTCTCAACAAAAACAAAAGATTTCCCCTCCAAAGGTCTATCAACTATCATTACGGAGAAATGGCCTGGTTGACACTTTCTGCTGGCTGGCGTGCCTCAGGCACTGGGCGCATTCTGCCATTTTGCTGGTTTGACTCCATCATTTGACCCAGCAGCGCCTCAACCATTTGGTTGTGGTGCTGCTGCTCCTCCACCAATCCATCCATGCCCTCCTGGATCTTCCTGATGGTATGGTGTATACCAGGTGGAGTTCCATCTAAGTGTGGCTATTGGCCTGCCTCCATGATTTGGCATTGTGGCACCTGGGTGCAGGGCGTGGTTGGCTTCCTCCCTCTGGAGGTGGTATACCTGCTTCTGCCAGGCTGATGTTTTGGGTCAAGGTTGGGGGAGGTGGGGTTTGCCACAGTGGCAGGTGTTAGAGGCGTAAGCAGGATATTCGGGGATCGGGACCGTGACCTGACCAGGCGGTCATACTTTGTCAAAACACCATCCAGCAGGACCTTCAGATGGGCGTCATTAAACCAGCCACTTTCTCTGGTGAGTTTGCAACCAGTCTGGTTGGCTGATGCTGGGGTCTGCTGGGTGGTGTGTTGAGTGGAGGGGGAGCCAGGTTACTGGCCGAGGAGCCAGCAGGACCAGCTGTGGCTCAGCTGCTGCACCTGTGGCTCTGCTGTTAGCTCTGCCGGGGGCACCGGTGTGGACTCCGCACTAGAGCTCGTACTGGGGTCTACACAGGGCTCCCGTGTCCCGGGGAGTGTAACGTGGTGAGCTGTGCTGGGAGCCTAGGGAGCTCTGGATGTGGGTCTGCTACCTAACACTGCTCCAGGTGACCTGCTCAGAGTGGGTAGTGTGGGAGCCAGCAGGGGAGTGCCTGCAGGAGGAATGCTGTGGCCTTGAGCTTGGACTGTGGTACTTTGGCCGGGTGCTGTGGCTACCTTGGCCATGCCGGGTGTTCTGGCCTCTGAGGGCTGCGGTGACGCCTGTGTTTGGGCATCTGGATATCCAAAGAAAACACTGGCCTCAAAGGCTGTGGGTCAGGTGTGTTCTTTTATACATAAGTGGCTGGTTATTTGAACCCCATTTGTGTGTATTTTACAGGCCAGCATAGGCGCATTGAACCTCTTGCCTAGATTTGGGTGTATGGACACAAGAACACCTCTAGGGAGTAGCAGGACTATATTCTGCGGGTAAGTCTCCGTGCTATGCCATTCGCCTATGCAGGTGTGCCGCTTTACAATCAAGCAAAGGTGCATACAGGGGACAGACCGGAGCAGCGACATTCAGCCAAACCCAAATGGCGGGGCGCACAGTAATGGTCAAAAACCAAATGAGTGTGTATAGATTTTTTTTCCTGCCTGGACAGAGGCTTTCCATAGGTTAAAACTGAGCCAAACTGCAAGAGAACAGTTCAGAGGCAGATTCCATCAACGCTAATTATGGGGAATCAATGGCATAGGCACTCACTCAATGATTTATCCTCATAATTGCTTTAGACAGAGTAACAATATCTCCCTAGTCCACGAGAGAGGTAGCTGTGTTGTAATTAAAGCCACCAATAGTGATGCAGCACTGGGTGGAGTTGGCCTTTAATTTGATCATAATTCTGTATGTCTACATTTTAAGAGATTTTGCCCTAGTTGTTTATTTAACAAAGGCCCCCTTTCTCTTTACATAAATCCATACTAACATTAATTAGATTACCTCGGCTAAGCAGAAGAATAGCTTAAGGCAAAAATCAGCCAGATTTAATGTATTCACTTCCTATAAACACTTTTAATTAGATAAAAAGTTAAACATAAGTAACGCATATTATGTGCTGTGCAAAGGATTCTGTTCCGGGGATGCCCTGCCCTTGCTGTCTGCAATTACATCCTGCTTTTCCTTGGTGTTGCAAATTGGATTGGCCGGCACCACCTAGAGGAAAGTGAGGGGAAAGCATTGTTTTTTTTTTTGTACTAGTCCATCGGTTCAGCTGGGATCCAGGCACCATTCATTGTACACCAGCATGTTGTTCTTTAAATACATTCAATCGTTGGTGGCTGAGCAGCCTGCAGGGCCACAAATATTTTAATGTATTAAAAAAACAGCATGACAACATGCATCAATCATAGTTGAAATTCAGGTAATCTATTATTTCATAAGATAGGAGGGATTGCTAAAGTTCAACTCCTTACCCCTGCATCTACTAAAGATCCATTGGAAATGTCTGATATATTCTGCCCTCCTGAGTAGCATATCCCACTGGCCATTGTGGTTGGCCCAGGGGATGTGCTCACTGGGTGCAACTTCTGCACTCACAGGAACATAAATTGCCAGATTTCCAGGCTTTTTAAAGTTTTTTTAATAGTGTATGGACAGCCTAAAGCGGACCAAACCCTTGGTTTTTGAATATCCTGGGTTTTGGTTCTTGCCCTCGGGGGCACCCAGATTGGGGATGCTGTGGTAAACCCCCCCAGGTCGCCAGATCTGACTTACCCTTCCCTGATCCTATGGCGCATGCTCAGCCTCTCGTCCAATCAGCGAGCTTGGATCTGCTAAGAGCTTGTCTAAGGCGAGCATGCCCGCGACGGCCATTCACAAATGCTCGCACATGTGTCGTCGGACTGGGAAAGAAGAGTTTCCAGGCAACCTGGGGGATTTCACACAGTGGGGCATCCCGACTCTGGATGCCCCAGGGAGAGGGAATCTAGCTTTAGATTCCAGGGCTGTCGGACTGTGGGTTTTGGTCCACTTTGGAGTGGACCAAAATCCAGGATTTTGACTATCCTGGGTTTTGGTCTTTGGACGCCAAAACAAACTCATCTCTTCCAGGTCCTACGGTACATGCACGGTCGCTTGTCCAATCAGCGCACTTGGATCCGCTCACGGCAGTGCATCTACGCCCTTGTCATTTGGCTCCGAGCGTGCTGACGGCCAACCGCCACTACCCTCTAACAGGGAAAGTGCCCACGCCAGCCATTCACAATAGCCTGGCACGGGCACGCGCCATGCTAGAGGGATAACGGGAATGCAGCCGCCGCTCACACATGCGCCGTTGGACCGGAAAATAAGGTAAGTGTATGGGCCACGTGGGGTGTTTCACACAGTGGGGCATCCCAATTTTGGATACCCCGGGGGGAGGGGAACGATCAGCCCGGGAATCTTATAGATTCCCCGGCTGATCGCCGTGGGTTTTGTTCCACTTAAAGAGGCAATGACGGCGCTGTTTTGCGTCTCACGTGTTTCTTTCTTTGACCACTACTCTATGCATCACCTCTGGCTTTGCATCAGCTTCAGCAACTCCATAGGATGCTAATGGGCCCAGCATTTCACTGATTGGAGACAGGTGATTTGAAAGATGCCTCTGGGAACAGCATCATGCTGGCAGGATTGTCACATTGCTGTGCTGTTCAACTCTCCTTACTGTACAGGTCTTGCTCCAGCTCTCTGACCACATTCAGTCTTCCTGACCTTGTCAGGAACTCTGACAATTTTCTGCTGATTCCTTGCTAATGGCATAGATATCGGCCACATCTGCCAGCCACCTGCACACAGCCTCCTGCCATGGATACCAGCTGTGTCTGCCAGCCACCTGCTCACAAGCACTTCCTATAAATAAAGACTACATCTGCCAGTTGCCCCTGCTCACAAACACCTGCCAGGGACATCAACTGTGTCTGCAGGCACATTGTGAATAACCACTTACCAACCACATCTGCTGGCCTCCTGCCCACAACCCACTGCCACAGATATAGACTGTGTCTGCCAGCCACCTTCCCAAAACCACTTGCCATGACTATTGACAACATCTGCCAACCATCTGTCCACAACCTCCTTCCACGGATGTTTCTGCCTGTAGCCTGTACACAACCACTTGTCATAAATATCAGCTACTTACAGGTCCCCTGTAAGAGAAAACTACAGGAAGGGCCCTTCAGAGCCAGGGCAGCAGACATAAGTCAAAATGGCCACTCAATGGATCACCTTGCCTCCTTTGGGGACATTTTTTTGGAGTGCAGAAGGTGGGGTAGAGGTCCCCTTTAAATCCTGTATATAGTGGGACAGCCCCGCAATTATGCCAGCACATCAGTCCCGGGAGTTCCACCTTTCTAGGGCGAGGATGTCACCTGTCCCTTTAGGTTGGGTTCCATTTTTAGGCCACTGTCCACCAATGTTTTCTGTGTGTGTATAATACATCTGTAACAGTCCAGTGGTCACCAGTGAGGAATCTGCTTTGTAGGAATGAGGGAGTTCCAGCGCCAAAATGCAAAGTGGAACCAACACGGGCTCCCACCATCCACCAATGTAGAAGCACCATATGAGAAGTCCAAAAAATATAGAGGTTCATTTTTGTGTGTTTAAATTTCATACAGGCTGTATTTTTCCCTGCAAAAATGAAATAACTTTTTTTAATTAAAAAAAAAGGTGTAAAAAAAGCCTAAAACTTTCCCATTTTGTGAGAATAGGTAATTTTCTTTAAAAAAATTAAGAAAATAGGCTTTTCAACTTTATTGTAGAGCCTTCCCCAAGGCTTTCATCATATATTGCTTATATTGCATATTTTCCTTTGGGGTCACATATATCCATTTTACCTGTCTGTTAAGGGACATGTGAAATATGTTTTATTGTTGGTTCTTGCACCTTGCTTCTTGCTCTCTAGCTTGTTGTCTTATACTGGTCTATTTTAGAACACATAGCTTTTTTCTTAGATTAAAAATGTTATTTTTTTGCCTTACTGAGTGAAATTTATTTTCAGATTACCCTAAAGAGAAAAATGACAGCCATTTACACAGCAGACAGTCTCCCGTAATTTATTGAAAGACAGAGCACAAAAGTATGTGTAAAAAATGACAATAAGGCCATTAGTAAAAGAAAAACACACAAGTACAATTTCTGTTAAGTGCCATTAGCTTCTTGTGCCCTTTTTCTGGCTTGACAAATAGCCCCATGCATGTCTGCTCCAGTGCTTCAGTCAAATGCTACATCTTGGTATATGATAATGAGGCTGTGCCGCAGCCAGCAAAGAAAATATCTACTAGCAAAATACATTATGCACTCTCACAACGCCATGCTGGTCATTGGTATTCACAGTCCTAATGTCATATATGTTCATTTGAAATGCGGGGGCTGAACGTGAAGTTTAATGTCACATAAAATTAACAAAATTAATGTGATAGAATAGCAAAGCAGATGAGTATATTTGTAACGGTATGTCATGTGCGGACAGACATCAGGACACAGTGTTGGGAGTGAACAGGACCACGGGGCAGGAAGGCAATTGTCCTCTGAGCCAAGGCTACTGGCAAAAGTTTGTCTGGGAGCTCATTAAAGTTTTCCTGACACTTTGACATGGAGGAGCTGCAGTAAGCAGTTTGGAGAGATGGGAAAAAAGCCAAAGATAACTGCCAAAGAGCGATAAACAGCAAAGGAAAGGCTGAAAATAGGAAAATATCAAAGAAGAGTCACAGACAAAAACAGAAAGGGGCCAAATAAGCACACAGAAAGATTGTCGAAGGCGTGTAGCATAGGGAGTCAGTGCACAACTGAGAAAAAACAAGGGTCAAGCAGTGGTGGACTGGGACCAAAAATAAGCCCAGAGTTACTGGTGTGGCCGGCTCATGACCAGCCTGTTGCTGTATTTCCCATAAGTCAACATAGGCTTGCGCCCAGGGTGTCCACCTGCAGTGGGCGCTGTGGAGTGTGGCATTACTGTAATAGTAAGGCCCTTATTTATGAAGGAATAGCGACAGGGTGAACGACCGGTAATGACGGGCACCGCCACGAGAACGCCAGCTCCCCACCACAATCACACATTTATCAAGCCGATCCTGCTTAGCGACTGAGATAGCGCCAGATAGCCACTCATTCATCATTATTCCAGCCTCAGCACACAGCGCCAGCGTCCGACCTTGAACAGCGACAGGTATGACCTCTCGCTACCTGGCGCTCTCCAATGCATTTCAATGGAACAATCTTTAAATATTCATAATTAATTGTTATTAATGTTTTTTTTTTTTTTTTAAATGTGAAAAATTCTGTGACCTCTTCTGCCATGTTAGATAATTTTTTAAGGTAAAAAAAAAAAAAAAATTGTGCAGAATTGATATTACAGGTCTGATATTATTGTATTCATATTACTAAATTCTTAAAAAATTTTTTTTTTTTGGTTTCCAAAAATATGGTGGTTTGGGGGTTAAAAAAACTACTTTGAACACATCGCCGCCAGCGCTCTGGGGTTTAAAGATGCATTTCACAGCGCGAGAATTTTTTGAGCGTGATTTTTTGATGAATATGGTGGGAGCCGATCGCTCTGAGCAGTCGCTATCATGCGCACCCATACATTGCGGAACCTGTCAAACAGCGACTCGTCACCCCGTATTCAACATTACTGCACACCGACTCAGTCGCTATCAACAACCGAACAATGGCCAAGCACAGCGACTACTAGCGGGCGCTGTGAAAATACTGCTACAGTCGCTCAACTGTCGCTACCTGCCGCTATTAATGAATCGGCCTCTAAGAAAGAAAGGGGTAATTAATGCACATGCTACATATTCATCTTGGGTGTTGGGGGATTGATGCTCACACTCTACATTTTCATTTTGGTGGGCTTGGGGCGGGGGGTTTCCGTGCATGCTCTGCATATTCATATTTGGGTACTGATGGAAGGATCCACATTGCATATTCAATTTGGGGGTCTGCGAGGGAATCCATGCACATTTGCATACTCAAATTTGGGGACTGATAGGAGAATCCACATGTATGCTGCATTTGAAAATTTGGGGGGCTGAGGGGTATTTGCTTGTGGGGGCAGCTTAGGTTTAGGGGGTTTGACACGCAATCTGCATATTAATTAGGGGTTACTAAAGAGGAATATGCAGACTGAGAAGGGAAGTTTATTTTTTAATGCTGGATGCACATACAGTGCATATTTATGTTTATGTATACTTGCTTGGGGGAAAGGGGGCTGAGAAGGCAGTAAACATGTGGGAATATTCTTTTTACTTGTAGACCGCAACCAGACAAATGGAGCACAGCGTGAACACCAAATACAGCCCTGGACCAGCCCATGACATCTCCACTGAGCTCCCCCCAATTAGTGCACTCCAGTGCTGAGGCTATAGCATTGCGGAGACAGGTCATGGGCAAGGGTGGATATAGTGAACCCTAATCGATAGTAATAAAGCTTTAAAATTGGAAAGGCCAGTAATGTGGCAGGGGTAGGTATGTCCCCATTAGCTGTGATGCTGAGGCTATAGCATTGAGGGCAGATCATGGGCTGGGGCTTTCTTGGCTGGGGGGGGCGAGTAAAGTCACCAGGTACTGGTCAAGAGTCTAGGAGGGCAGGAATTGGATGGAGGCACAAGAAGTAGTAGCCCCACCATCACCAAAGCAGTCCATTGAGAATTTTCCTAGGTCTCCAAATGGTCAGTCCTCCCCTGGGGTTGAGGGTCCAGATTTGTTGGTTCAAGTTCCAGCTACTAGTCTGTGTTTGGAGAGGTTGAATAAGACTCAAGACAACTGAATCAATTCAGCACTAATAGAATAGAATAGAAGAATAGTGCTGAGTGCTGACATATTAAAACAGTAATCCTTTATACAACAGAGTTATATGTGGAACGTTATGGAACAAAATGGAACAGAACTGCATGATTCAAAAGAGAAGTCATATCACCAGATTGGTCCATTGTCAGAAAGCCAAGTGACAGGGGAGTAATTGCTGGTGATCCTGTAGGTGTAGAAAGATAAGAGGAATGGATATAAGAAACGAACTCCCAAAATAATTTTTTTTTCCTGCTGAAGCACACGGGACCTGTGCCTAGGCTTAGGGCCCGCAAGCCAACAGGGCCAGAGGCCAGACGTTCGGCTAGGCTGGTGGGCTACAGGAAGGGGGGGTACACTTAAAAAATAAAATGTCAATATAAAAAAATGACACCCCATACATGTCTTTTTCATTGAAAAAAGGAAAACAGGTTGAATGCGCTAGACAGGTATAAAAGGTTCAACCAAAAACTAGTAACAAAAATGTAACAACACACAGCTGAATCACACAACTTATACATTTGAAGTGTTTATGAAAGATTATGCACACATAAAAGGAAAAGGCTTTGCTGAATTGCTGGACATTACATTAGAAGCCTGTATGCAAACTTTCTGAGTCACAAAATGTGCTGATATTCATTTTCCCCTGGTGCTGAATCAACCCTCAGGGAACAAAATGTATAATACAAAATGTATGACATTTAGGCTCTTTTTTGCTGTTCTCTGTTTTTTAGTTGGTTGATATACGCCAGCATCACACTTGCCTTTTCTAAAGGAAAGATCTTTAACAAAAAAACTCGTTGGGAAGCCGGATCTTGCCCACACGGCCAACCGCCCTCTAACGCCTGACGCAGGCGAAGCATGAGTCAGTGGACAGGGTGCTAATTACGCCCATGTTACATTTGATCATTGTTACCGTACAGGGCGGCTGGCATCGTGCTGCTCAGTCGTGCAAATAATAAGCAAGTCATTTGCATAGGATTGTCATTTCTGCAGTAAACTTCTGCCACCCTCTGGACAAAGGCAGTACAGCAGCATCTTCAACATACTTATATTGTAAAGAGGTTACAAATTGTGTGAAGTAGACGGGGAGGCCGATTCATTAATAGCGGCAGGTAGCGACAGTTGAGCTACTGTAGCAGTATTTTCACAGTGCCCGCTAGTAGTCGCTGTGCTTGGCCGTTGTTCGGTTGTTGAAAGCGACTCAGGCGGTGTGCAGTAACATCGCAGAAGTGGTCACAGAATTTTTCACATTGAAAAAAAAAAACATTAATAACAATTAATTATGAATATTTAAAGATTGTTCCATTGAAATGCATTGGAGAGCGCCAGGTAGCGAGAGGTCATACCTGTCGCTGTTCAAGGTCGGCCGCTGGCGCTGTGGGCTGAGGCTGGAATAATGATGAATGAGTGGCTATATGGCGCTATCTCAGTCGCTGAGCATGATCGGCTTGATAAATGTGATTGTGGTGGGGAGCCGGCGTATCTGTGGCGGTGCCCGTCATTACCGGTCGCTCACCAGTCGCTACCTGTCGCTATTCCTTCATAAATAAGGGCCTAAATTGTAATATTTATGAAAGATGATGTGTGTTTGTTTGGTTCTGATGCAGTTCTGATGAATTCTGAATATTTGAAAAATTCTGGTTCAGTAGGCATCGGATAATGAATACTACTTATTATTGTATCTTCAAAAGCAGCCAAATCTTCAAAATTGAATGGAAAGGTGACTGAATGAATTTAAAGTCAGAGGTCCCCTTTATTATCCTAATTATTTTGAGATAAGTAATGCATGTAAAATTTATTTTGGATTTAATTTCGTCTGTAAGCGTGTAAGGGCCAGGCTGAATTTGCTTTAAACTTGCTAGAACCTAGTTTGTAATAGTCTAAGTACTGTATGTTTTACCCTGTTTGTAACAACGACTGTGTACAGCGCTACGGAAAAAGACGGAGCAATATCAATACATAACAATAATGATAATCATTTGAATAATTTAGTCATAAGATATGTTTTGGTCCAAAATGATTCCATCCAAACTGAAAGTGCTCTGAGTGCCATGAATCGGCTATTTTTATTTCATATTAATATTGAATTATTTAATAAATTATTTTTTAAAAAGAAAAAACAGCAAAAGAAAATGTCCGGGGTGAAGTTTCTAATTCTGATTTGGAGGCCGATTCACTACTAACGCCACGTATTGCCAGATGAGCATCTGTATAGAGGCGCTTAGAGCGACCGCTAGTAGACGCTGTAAGCGAGTATTGGGCACTGTAACTGAGTGTCTTAGAGGCCGATTCATTAATAGCGGCAGGTAGCGACAGATGAGCGCCAGTAGCGTTATTTTCACAGCGCACGCTAGTACTCGCTGTGCTTGGCCGTTGTTCGGCTGTTGACAGTGACTCAGTCGGTGTGCCGTAATGTTGAATACGGGGTTAGGAGTCGCTGTTTGACAGGTTCCGCTCTGTATGGGAGCGCATGACAGCGAATGGCCATAGCGAACGGCTCCCACCATATTCATTAACAAATCACGCTCAAAAAATTCTCGCGCTGTGAAATGCATGTTTAAACCCCAGAGCGCTGGCGGCGATGGGTTAAAAGTAGTTTTTTAACCCCCAAACAACCATATTTTTTGGAAAAAAAAAACATGTTTTTACAAACATTTTGTAATATGACTACATTAATATCAGACCTGTAATATCAATTCTGCACAAATTTTTTTTTTTTTACCTTAAAAAAAATATCTAACATTGCAGAAGTGGTCACAGAATTTTTGCCATTTAAAAAATAATATTAATTAATAGCAATTAATTAAGAATATTTAAAGATTGCTCCATTGAAATGCATTGGAGAGCGCCAGGTAGCGAGAGGTCATACCTGTCGCTGTTCAAGGTCGCTCGCTGGCGCTGTGGGGTGAGGCTGGAATAATGATGAATGATTCGCTATCTGGCGCTCTGTCAGTCGCTAAGCAGGATCGGCTTGATAAATGTGTGATTGCGGAGGGGAGCTGGCGTTCTCGTGGCAGTAAGCGTCATTACCGTTCGCTCACCATTCGCTACCTGGCGCTATCCCTTGTTAAATAAGGGCCTTAATCGCTGTATAAACCTGGCTGGCATTGGTGAATATGATGTGTGTTGGGCGCTGTAACAACAGTATAGCGCTGCAGCGAGCGAGAGGTAACGCCAGCTCAGTGTGTCTGGCACTCGGCACTCCACACCATATTTAACAATAAACTACACACACACAGCGTGTGCTCCCCATTCAAGTCAATGAGAGCTTCCTGCCAAATGACGTTATCACAGCAGGCATATCTCACTTGATGAGAGCCCTTGCATGCAACATTGGAGCCTGGACAGGTGAGTTTTTATAAAGGAACAGGGGGATTTTACACAGCGGGGCATCCCAATTCGGGAAGCCCCACCGTCACACAACAAGAACCAGGGAAAGTCAAATTCCCGGTTTTGTTCTGCTTTCTTTCAATGTAAAACTACAGTATTAGTAGAGATAAGTGAATTATAAATCAAATTAGGTCTAAATTTTCCGAGGGGGTTATTTAAGAAGGGATAGCGCCAGGTAGTGCTTCGTAGCATCAGGCAGCATCTGGTGAACGCCGGGCGCTGTATGCAAAACCACATTTAAGAAAGCGAATCCGGTGAGCACCTCTAACAGTGCCATATAGCATTACATGTATTACTACAGGCGGCTCAGCGTATAGCGCCAGCGCTCTAGGTTCAGGAGCACCATGTAGTACCTGTCGCTCTGTTGCGCTTTCTTATACATTTCAATGGGGTTTCATTAGTTGTGTATATAAATAGCGTGTTTCCCTTTTTTTTTTTTTTTTTTGCTCAAATCATTGTGTGACCTCTGCTGGCTGCAAACAAACACTTTTATGATTTTTTTTTATATATATTTTTATGCAGAATTAGGTGATTTATTTCTACTATCTAATTCTTTAGACTGTGAGTTCATAAGGGAAAGGCTTACATTAAGGGATGGCATTCATAGCATTCATTTTGAACTTAGCATCTGTCTGTGTACTGTATGTTTTACCCTGTATGCAGCACACAGAAGAAGAAAATGGAGCTATATACTGTAAATAAACAATCATAGTAATAATTAGTGTTGAGTGAACCCCTAGAGGTTCAGGTTCAGCATGTTTGGCCAAGAAATGAACAAAAGTTAATTTCTGGTCCCAAATCTAGTCCCCGACGATTGTACAAGGGGCCCCTCAGAGGCAGAATCAGGTCTGTAAAAAAAATGTGGTGGTGGGTGTGTGCAGAGTGTGCAGCACTTACCCGAGCCAATGATCCAGTCAGCGGTCTGTAGTTGGCGTCCTTTCCCTGTCAAATAGGCTACAGAAAGATGGCCGCCGCTGCCATGAGTGAGGGCATTGGCAGCAGCTAGCAGCACTTCTAATGCCAGCTGCCAGTGTCCTTACTCATGGGAGAAGCAGCCATCTTTCTGTGGCCCCGACCATAGCCAGTTTAACAGGGAAAACAACCACGGACCGGATTACGGGGTTCAGGTAAGTTACAGCTGCTTCCTAATGCATACTCTGCCTAGGTAAAGCTGGTTGATGAACTGATCCTACTTCTGGCTGGTGTTTGTGTTCAGGTTTGGGAACCTGAACTTTGCGGTTCGGGTTCGCGCAACACTAATAATAACACTAACACTACATTTGTTTCTAGATTTATACAGAGAATAGTGTCACCATCATTGTTTTTTCAGGCAGTTTGTGACCGATATTAATAATAATCTGATATTTTAGGCTTTTATGAGGGAAGGTAAGAGTACCTGGTTTTTGATATTGAGCCGCTCTGCTGCTGATTTGCGATGAGTTTCGCCATCTGTTTCTGCAGGGCCATCTCCTTGCCGTGCGCCTGTCTGATAAATGGATGCTCCAGTAGATGGATGACTGATGGCCTCTTCTCAAAGTCCTTAATAAGACACCTGCAATGGCATCATACAGAAGATGAGGTGGGCAGAGGTGCCCCTTTGTGTCTTTATTTTCTGACAGCTTGACTTACAGTGTTCCAGTCATTTTCCACGATTAATGGAGGGCAATGCTACTGAACCTCTACGTATGTTACCTTTAAATCGGGTCAAAACCCATGCGCCCGTGCCCTGGATTCTAAAATATTCCAGAGGCGGTCACTAGCCTCCCCCCCTCCCGGGAATCCTATAGTAAGATGCCCTGCTGTGTCTGGAGCGCCAGTAAGATGAATCCGACTTCACCTTTCTTATAAGCAGTAGAAATGGAAATGTTTGTTGAAGTGATCTCACTTTCATCGCCCCTTGCTTTTTACATAATCCGTTTGCATTTAGTACTACAGCTGGTAACAGTCTTAAGGGGAATAAAGTGCAACATGTAGTTAGGATAAGGAAAATATCTGACACTCACCTGTATTGTCTGTGTGCAAAGTGTGGTTCTTCTGTAATCCTGTTTGTCGGGCGTGCAGCGTATTGTTCCAGGGCTGGCTATTGATTCCCCCAAGGAGTGCGCATCCCTGGTCACAGGAAGTCTGGGGTCTGCAGGACTCTCCATTTCTGTCCTTTGAGATGGTGATGCCTAAATCATGTCCTTGCTTTGTGTGTATATCGCCTGTCCTCCTACTGATCATCGCTCTGCTTACAATAAACGCCTCTATCTCCTCTTTTGCAAGGTGGTGTTAGAACAATGGGCAGTAGAAGCTGACCCAGCATCAAATGTCTCCTTGCTGTATATTATGACAGAAGTGCTCCAGAGATTTGCCACGCAACACAGCACAGTGCACTTTTGCTGTGTGTACGTTAGTGGCATTGCTGTGGTGGTAGCCCCAAAGGCCCACGATCAGCAGCTATACATGTGATACTGCCTGGCACTTTGATGAAGCAGGAGATCCAGGAGGAAGCCAGCGGGGGCAACAGTGGAAGGTGGCCAACAGTCTCTGCTGCTGCCACTGCCCCCACCGGTCACCTTGGGGTCCTCCATCATGACTGCAATGCAGAGCGGGATGATCTCTTTGCTGCCCGGGTCTCTGTTGGGTCCTCTGTGCTTGTGTACCAGGCTAGTGAAAGAGTTTTGGGATTCTTTATATTCAGTGGGAGCTCAGGTGTGGTGCGGTGCAGACACAGTAGTACTCACGATTAAGCAGTCTCCAGGCAGGGGTGAAGCTAGCCTCTCTGTGAACTTTAGAAAGACCTCCCCTCCCCGCCTTATCAAAATAGTAGACAACCTTTATATCAAATATGATTGGTGCATACTGTCATATGTTTTTTTTAAATACATTAAATAACTGGTGCCTTAGCGACCCCTCAGGGGCTGGGCTGCTGAGACACTAATTTCTAATTGTATAAAAACAATATGATGGTATGCAATGGTGCACCGATCCCTGCTGAACCACCAATAACTAGTAAAGAAGAAAAAACAGGTCCCCCCTTTGCTCTATTTGGTACAGCCTCACCTGGCCTCATTACAAGTGCACCCCTGTCTCCAGAGAAAGCAGGATTCCTTAACGTTAAATAAAGAGTATTTGCTTTATTGCTCCTGAAGATGAATACAGTGTCACAAGTTGTACAGTCACAAACCCTGCTCCTCATATAAAGTTTACACAGTTCCAGTCATGGCTGGACTTATCCGTGTTAGGTATTATTGCAACACAAGGTTTTCCTGTAGGCCGTCATCAGTCTTCCAGACATTAAAGGGATTGGCAAGTCAAAAGTTAAAAAATAAATATCAGAAGCTTACCTTTCATTCAGTGGCTTGAGCATTGTGCTTCCCTTTCTGTCTGTCTCCTTAGTTAGAAAAATGTCCTCACTCAGCTTTCAATCACCACCCCGCTGACCAAGTCCATCAATCAGCCTTCAGTGGACCAAGAACAGAAACACCCCCCACTCCCTCCCCAGATGCCCTGATTGGCTGCCTCTCTCTGCAGCTCTAAACCCGTCCCTTCTCTGTCCTCTCACACTTATCACAGTGTGCATACATCACATCGTTGTTGCCACACCCACTGTTTCTCCAATGCGCTAATGCTTTTAAAGATACCTTAGGAACTACGGGGTCTTTTTGAAAACAGATTGAAGTTTAGGGCAGTGCAATGTGTAGCCCGAGCCATGCTGCTGTTCTGCTGCAGCCATAAATGAGGTGGGGGCCGGGTAAATGACCTTGGAGGGCCGTAACCAGTCCGCAGGCCGTAGATAAATAACCCCTGCATTAGGGACACAAATCCAGGCCACAATATAGCAGAGAGCTGTAAATTGTGGCCTAATATCGGCCAATGGGGGGAGAACTAGCTTAGATTATCATGATCAAATTAAACTCAGGGAAGCAAATAAAGTTCTAACTTAGTACAGAATTGAAAGTTAATTTAGCTACAGTGGACCTTTAAAGCCAGGCGCTTGCAGTTGGATGAGGCTGGCTACACAAATGCAGGTGCTATGTGTTCTTTGATGATAACATTGTAAAGGGCCTCTTTTGTCTGTTGGCTTTTTTGTCTAACTAGTAAATCAAGCTCAGCTCCTCTGGACAGCATTTCCTTATAAGCAGAGAAGATATATTTAGCAAGAGAGATTTTCTACAAGGAGATAATAAGCCGTATGGCTAAACTCATAAACACAGACTGAGTTACAAAAGTGTTGTTGTGGTTCATTTTATCCGGCTTCCATTCATTTATTTACGCTCATTGTAAATCTATCCACACGGGCGGCTCGCCTCTTAATAAGAGCGGCATTGCTGAAATCCATCTCTGAGAAAACGCAGCAGAGAGACTGCTCTCAGGCTTGCTAATAGGATTTGTAAACTATGGGAACAATAAATTAGCTTCTACAGTGGAAGATTTGTAACTCAACATATAGATAAGGAGGGTTATTTATTAAATATGGGCCAGCTGGAGATAAGACCTGTGCGAGGTATGTGATGACCGAGGACTGCTCACCTCATGCCCAGAAAAGTGAGATTTCTTTTGAAGAAGTTCAGCAGAAATTGTTTTTCTCTCACTTTTAGAATTGTTTTGTATCTCTGTAAACACGGCCAGCTCCAGACTTATTTAAGCCCTTGGACGAAAATCTCAATGGAAAAAATTTTAGGGCCCCATACAACCACAAGGTCTGGGCCTTCCCCAACTTCCATTCCTCCAGTCAGGCTTGCCTGGTCATCACATTACAGTTATGAGGGCCCAAACAACTTAGACTGTGTAGAGAATGGGCCCTTCTATAATCTATATGTGATGGCTTAGCCCAGGGTTGAACAAGCCCAATAGAGCACCTGAGAATCCTGTGGTGGACCCCTGGCACTCTCCCAAGGTTACCATCAGGGCAGTACAGGAGGTCCAAGACTAACACAATGCTTCAGTTTGCCTAAAGTGTGAGTTTGTATTTTTAACAGTATGTTACTCAATGGTCTTGTGTTATATAGTTGAAGGGTGGGCCCCAAGAATGATTTTCTTTAGTGGGCCCCATGAATGATTTCCTCTGGTGGGGCCCTAAATGATTTCCTGTGGTGGGCTCCAAGAATTATTTCCTTTGGTTGGCCCCAAGAATGATTTCCTCTGGTGGAGCCAGGAATTGTTCCCTCTGTTGGGCAAAAGGTGCACCAGTAACTTATATGTGACGGTTGAGCTCTTAAAGCGGACCAAAACCCCCGAACTTGTGAAATACATTTGGCCAAAGCCCCTACCGATTTGTCCTTCTTAGGGTGTAGAACTAGAAATAAATATTTTCGCTTTTCGAATCATCCTGAAACACTTTTTGCTGTTCCTTGGTGTGAGATATCAGGTGATCAGCCATTGCATAGGTGTGGCAATCATTGCCACACACAACAATGGCAATAAATGGAGGAGGCAGAGCTTTACAGCTAAAACAAGGGCCGTAATCTGGGATTAGAGTGAAGCAGGAGCACTAATAATTGGCAAAAGGTGCTCTTCATGGGGGCAGCAATTCAGAGGATGCTAGTATTTGTGGGTTTTGGTCCCCTTTAAGTTGAACTGGGACCCAATGCAAACCAGCATGGAGCACAGTTTGAACCCCTCAAACTATAGGCCCAGCTTTTTCTCATTTCCACAGCGCAGCCAATCAGTGGCACATGGTCTGTTCCATTTATAGATAATGCTCTACTCAGTACTACTTTCTCTCTTGGAAGTCTATATAAAAGGTTGTGTAGGTGGTACTATAGATAATTGCAAATTGGGAAGTGGTACTCCATTAAAATACCAGCAGATGATTGTTTGCAGTGTGGAAGGCAGTGAGGACCGCAGTGTGATCAGCAGCAGAGGAGGACCTATCGATGGCAGAGGAGCTAAAGTGTGACATGTCAGTCGGTTTGCCCCATCCCGGATACCGGCAAGTTGCAGGTCAAATTATCCAGCATGCCACCCACCGGTGCTGGCAGGTGGCATGCCTCCCATCACTACCCTAGTATAGTGTATGGGATTTTTACTATCCCATGTTTTGATCCTTGCTTTGGGGGCATACCAATTTGGGATGCCCTGCTAAGTGAAAGGCCAGTGGCCAGTCCTGTAGTAGCCAACTTTCTGCTCTGCAAGCCTCACTTAAAGGGACAGGCCATTTAAAGTATCAGGCGAGACAAGTTAAAGCAAACAAAACCAGTGTTTTGATCCTTGCTTCAGGGGCATCTCATGGGGGGATGCTAGTTTTTGTGGGTTTTGGTCCCCTTTAAGTTGAACTGGGACCCAATGCAAACCAGCCTGGAGCCCAGTTTGAACCCCTCAAACTATAGGCCGAGCTTTTTCTCATTTCCACAGTGTGTCCTCAGGCAGCGCAGCCAATCAGCGGCACATGGTCTGTTCCATTTATAGATAATTTTCTACTCGGTGATGCCCCATTATTTGAGCAGAAATAAAAGGGACAGCATGGAACTGACGCTGCATCAGGTGAATTGCCAGACAACTGATTTTAAAGTCAATCACTTAAAGGTGAGTACATGCTTGAGCCCTGAAAGCGGACAAATACCCTTTTTTACGTCAAACGGGTGTTAGTTCTTGTCTGTTTGATTGCTGATGTCCTTCCCGCATACACAACACCACCAGTCTATAATCTACTTACCCCCACCCCATGCATGGATCAACACCCATTTGATGTAAAACTGGTGTTCGTAAACTCCAAAAAGACTTGTGTTTTAGGAAGTGTGGAAGGGAAGGGCACTCAAAGGTCACCAGCTTGGTGACTTTAGGGTCTCTGTAAAGCAAAACTTGAGTCAAAAGTGTGATGCTGGAGGGGGTGAAGTTCACAAAAAAAAAGCTATAGAAAGGGAACTAGAAATTAGCTGCAACGACCTTATTCAGCAGCACAGCATGATAAATGGGAAGTAAGGACGAATGCTTAGATTTTAGACTTAGCCTTTGATCCAGAATTTCTTTGCCTCCTTAACCTTGCCACGTCTTTCCTGTCCATGGACTACTTAGAAGTGGTGGATTCATTTGTAAGAGGCCGTATCACAGGACATAGCTGTGCTGCGAAAGAGCCAGGCTTAAACAGTGTTTAAAAAAAGATAAGCATGTATTCATATTATTACCTTTCCATGTTCTCCACCTGTGCGAGGTATGTGATGACCGAGGACTGCTCACCTCATGCCCAGAAAAGTGAGATTTCTTTTGAAGAAGTTCCGCAGAAATTGTTTTTCTCTCACTTTTAGAATTGTTTTGTATCTCTGTAAACACGGCCAGCTCCAGACTTATTTAAGCCCTTGGACGAAAATCTCAATGGAAAAATTTTAGGGCCCCATACAACCACAAGGTCTGGGCCTTCCCCAACTTCCATTCCTCCAGTCAGGCTTGCCTGGTCATCACATTACAGTTATGAGGGCCCAAACAACTTAGACTGTGTAGAGAATGGGCCCTTCTATAATCTATATGTGATGGCTTAGCCCAGGGTTGAACAAGCCCAATAGAGCACCTGAGAATCCTGTGGTGGACCCCTGGCACTCTCCCAAGGTTACCATCAGGGCAGTACAGGAGGTCCAAGACTAACACAATGCTTCAGTTTGCCTAAAGTGTGAGTTTGTATTTTTAACAGTATGTTACTCAATGGTCTTGTGTTATAAAGCTGAAGGGTGGGCCCCAAGAATGATTTTCTTTAGTGGGCCCCATGTATGATTTCCTCTGGTGGGGCCCTAAATGATTTCCTGTGGTGGGCTCCAAGAATTATTTCCTTTGGTTGGCCCCAAGAATGATTTCCTCTGGTGGAGCCAGGAATTGTTCCCTCTGTTGGGCAAAAGGTGAACCAGTAACTTATATGTGATGGTTGAGCTCTTAAAGCGGACCAAAACCCACGAATTTGTGAAATACATTTGGCAAAGCCCCTACCGATATGCCCTTCTTAGGGTGTAGAACTAGAAATAAATATTTTCGCTTTTCGAATCATCCTGAAACACTTTTTTTTGCTGTTCCTCGGTGTGAGATATCAGGTGATCAGCCATTGCATAGGTGTGGCAATCATTGCCACACACAACAATGGCAATAAATGGAGGAGGCGGAGCTTTACATCTAAAACAAGGGCCATAATCTGGGATTAGAGTGAAGCAGGAGCACTAATAATTGGCAAAAGGTGCTCTTCATGGGGGCAGCAATTCAGAGGATGCTAGTATTTGTGGGTTTTGGTCCCCTTTAAGTTGAACTGGGACCCAATGCAAACCAGCCTGGAGCCCAGTTTGAACCCCTCAAACTGTAGGCCCAGCTTTTTCTCATTTCCACAGCGCAGCCAATCAGTGGCACATGGTCTCTTCCATTTATAGATAATGCTCTACTCAGTACTACTTTCTCACTTGGAAGTCTATATAAAAGGTGGTGTAGGTGGTACTATAGATAATTGGGAAGTGGTACTCCATTAAAATACCAGCAGATGATTGTTTGCAGTGTGGAAGGCAGTGAGGACCGCAGTGTGATCAGCAGCAGAGGAGGACCTATTGATGGCAGAGGAGCTAAAGTGTGACATGTCATGACTTGTGATGGGCTACAGATCCAGGCCGAGCTAGATTCAGTCGGTTTGCCCCATCCCGGATACCGGCAAGTTGCAGGTCAAATTATCCAGCATGCCACCCACCGGTGCTGGCAGGTGGCATGCCTCCCATCACTACCCTAGTATAGTGTATGGGATTTTTACTATCCCATGTTTTGATCCTCGCTTTGGGGGCATACCAATTTGGGATGCCCTGCTAAGTGAAAGGCCAGTGGCCGGTCCTGTAGTAGCCAACTTTCTGCTCTGCAAGCCTCACTTAAAGGGACAGGCCATTTAAAGTATCACACGAGATAAGTTAAAGCAAACAAAACCAGTGTTTTGATCCTTGCTTCAGGGGCATCTCATGGGGGGATAGTAGTTTTTGTGGGTTTTGGTCCCCTTTAAGTTGAACTGGGACCCAATGCAAACCAGCCTGGAGCACAGTTTGAACCCCTCAAACTATAGGCCCAGCTTTTTCTCATTTCCACAGTGTGTCCTCAGGCAGCGCAGCCAATCAGCAGCACATGATCTGTTCCATTTATAGATAATGCTCTACTCGGTGATGCCCCATTATTTGAGCAGAAATAAAAGGAACAGCATGGGACTGACGCTGCATCAGGTAAATTGCCAGACAACTGATTTTAAAGTCAATCACTTAAAGGTGAGTACATGCTTGAGCCCTGAAAGCGGACAAATACCCTTTTTACGTCAAACGGGTGTTAGTTCTTGTCTGTTTGATTGCTGATGTCCTTCCCGCATACACAACACCACCAGTCTATAATCTACTTACCCCCACCCCATGCATGGATCAACACCCATTTGATGTAAAACTGGTGTTCGTAAACTCCAAAAAGACTTGTGTTTTAGGAAGTGTGGAAGGGGGCCCGGGAAGGGCACTCAAAGGTCACCAGCTTGGTGACTTTAGGGTCTCTGTAAAGCAAAACTTGAGTCAAAAGTGTGATGCTGGAGGGGGTAAAGTTCACAAAAAAAAGCTATAGAAAGGGAACTAGAAATTAGCTGCAACGGCCTTATTCAGCAGCACAGCATGATAAATGGGAAGTAAGGACAAATGCTTAGATTTTACACTTAGCCTTTGATCCAGAATTTCTTTGCCTCCTAAACCTTGCCACGTCTTTCCTGTCCATGGACTACTTAGAAGTGGTGGATTCATTTGTAAGAGGCCGTATCACAGGACATAGCTGTGCCGCGAAAGAGCCAGGCTTAAACAGTGTTTAAAAAAAGATAAGCATGTATTCATATTATTACCTTTCCATGTTCTCCACCGTTAATTTAATTACCGCGCAGCAAACTGCTCATCAAGAAAATTACAAAAAATAGCAGCCAAACTTTTATCAGCCGAGAAACGCATTTCGGGATTTGGAGAAACGCTGCTTCTAATCCATCATAACAATAAATGTAGGACGCACTGTATTGACAAATGCATAACTAATGCAAATAAATGAGTCAATTATTTGCAATGGCCGAAGACCCGCCAGTACGCACTCTGATGTTTTAATTTAAATAAATGGGCCGCTGATTATTAATGTGGACGGGGCCTGTCGTTTTCCAGATAAACCCCGGCCTGGATCCTGAGCAAGGAACACCAGGAATTGCTATCCAGCCTATATAAACAAACAGGTCTAACTGTGTTTTTTTATTACATTTCTCTTGTGTTATGCTTCATTACCTTGTGATCTATTGCCAAGAACACACATTTAAAAATTGCCCGCATAGATGATTACATTACAAAACTGGAGAGTGCATAATGCGAGGTTAGGAACAATTAGGTAGCAAAGGATAAATACTGACATTGTTTTGGGATTTTCACAAAGAATTATAAAAGTCATTTAAAGTGGACATCCAGTCCACTATGTACCATGCCCACCCCATCCAAGCTCTTCCTTCCATTAAGCCTGTTTTGAGAATGTACAGCTAATTCTGCCAATCACTGCAGCACCAAGGCCGCTGCTGCTGCAGTGATTGGGTAATCAACAGACAGTCACGATCTCTATGGCAGCTGTAACAAGTCCAGGGAGAAGCAAGGCTTCCGGTTTCCCACCAAGGGATCAGGTGGCTGGCACCAAGCAGGTCATTTTATTCTGGCATCCCGAATGGGGCTTAGCCAGGGTGTTAACATCAAGGCCAAAGTGATTTTCATTATGCAGACAAACAAAAAAAAAGCGTTATACTCTCCTTTTTTCCCCCGCAGGTGATTGCTGCTGCTCTAGAGCGCAAACCATTGCAGAATTGCCCGATCCCAGTCCTGTGCTGCACAACACCTCCGCCGTAGCGCCCAGCTGCTCCATCTATTGCAGATGGACGCCCGTACCATGTGTCAAAAGATAATTTGGAAAGCCCCCCTCCATTTACTGCAATAGAGGGAGCAATCCATAGTTTCTGTGCTGAATGAAAAAAAAATAAGAGCAGTGGGCAATGCGGTGGAGGTGATTCCATAATGGTCAGGGCGCCAGAGCAGCACCTTTGGAGTAAAAAGTTGAGTATAACGCTTTGTATTATTTGCCTGCAGAATAACTTTAAATACAGAGGTTATCTTACTAGAGAACTCCTTCAAACCGTCTCTTGCAACTCTGTGTCATGGAGGATGCTGGTCTGCAGATACCCACATGCTAAGAGTCCTGCAATCCTTACACTTTTCTTGTGTTGTCTTGTAAGACAATGGGAATAGCTGCACACCTATTAAAAATGGTGCTGCTGCTACTACTGCAAATCTGTGCAGCAGGTGAAGGGGGAGCGTGGGTTAGGCGTCCGGTTAACCAACACCCTCAAGGCCGACACCATCACTGGGCATACTCGGGCCTCTCGCATCTACAGGGGCCCACTCAATGAGCCTAAAGATGATTCTTCACTGGACCAGTGAGGTGGGTGGCATGTGTGCATATCGTGTTTCCCCGAAAATAAGACCTACTCCGAAAATAAGGCCTACTGTGCTTTTAGCATGAAGGCTAAATATACGACCTCCCCCGAAAATAAGACCTCCCTCCGCAGCAAGAGTCCTCAGTCAGCTGCGGCCGGCTCTCTCTGATGACGAGTGACGCCCTTGACGTTGCGCATATGGGGACGTCACTGGGGGACGTCACTCGTCATCAAAGCGGCCGCCACCAAAGTGAAAGCTGCTGTCTGCTGCTCGCTCTCTGACAGTAAGTTAGTGAGTAGTGGCAGCAGACTGTGAAGAAGAAAAAAAAAAGAATTTCTATGGGGGAAATGCCAGGTGAAGTGAGGGGAGGGGGGGGATGGAAACTAGAGAATTCCCTGGATTCTCTAGACTCTACTCCCACCTCCCCCACCTTCACCCACTGATGATGAGGAGGGGGGGTTGTATGTTTTGGATTCCCCACATATGCCACTACCGGTAGTACAGGAGAAGGGGGGTAAATTGGGACAGGAGGATCAGGGGGGGGGGGAGGTAACATGAAATTTTGACAGGAGTCACATTTTGTCTGGTTATGCTGGTTTGTGATGGCAACTACTACTGTTTAACAGTTAATAAATTTCCTTTTTTTGTGAATGCATGTGAATTCTTCTTCATGGAAAAATGTAAGACATCCCCTGAAAATAAGACCTAGCACATCTTTGGGAGCAAAAATTAATATAAGACACTGTCTTATTTTCGGGGAAACAGGGTAGCTGCTTGTGGCTGGCCCCAGGGCCAGAGGATGATCAGCCTAGAAGGTGACGAAGAATAGAGTGCGATTAGTGGCAGCTCAGAAAGTGGAGAGGATCGGCAGAAGTAGCGTTGGACCCTTCAGAGGCAGTGGAAAGGCAGCAAGAATCAGGGCATGATTGACAGCAATTGTGGACTCTTCAGTGGCAGCAAAGAAGACATTGAAGACTACAGTGGAGGAAACAGGAAGCTTAAAGGGTGATTGGCAGCAGTGGTGAAGGTGACAAGGATCAGAGGATGATAAGTGGCAGCAAAGAAGGTTGCAAGGCCTAGAGCAGGGGTTCCCAACCACCGGTGGTACGTGAGCTCCCCTTTGCTGGTATTCATATCCACTGGGGGGTAAAATTGGGGGGGAGAACTGCAGCAAGCTACTGCTCCAATAGGATGTTCCAGGTGGCCAAGTCAACTAGCTGCTGAAGTGGAGCAGCTTGAGATGACTGCATTGCTGGCAGATGAGCTTGCATTGTTGGGCCAGTATAGGTCCTACTTTCTCCCTGGGAAGTCAATATTAGAGGTGATGTGGGTGGTACTAGAGATGATTGCAAACTGGGAAATGGTGCTCCATTAAAATGGCTTGGGAAACCCTGGTCTAGAAGATGATTGTTTACAGTTTGGAAGGCAGTGAAGACCGTAGTGTCATCAGCAGCAGAGGAGCCATCGATGGCAGAGAAGCTAAAGTGTGACATGTCATGAATGAATGTGATGGGCTACAGATCCAGGCCGAGCTAGATTCAGTCGCTTTGCCCCATCCCGGATACCTGCAAGATGCAGGTCAAATTATCCAGCATGCCACCCACCGGTGCTGGCAGGTGGCAAGCCTCCCATCATTACCCTAGTATAAGGTATGGGATTTTTACTATCCCAGGTTTTGATCCTTGCTTCGGGGGCATACCAATTTGGGATGCCCTGCTAAGTGAAAGACCAGTGGCCAGTCCTGTAGTAGCCAACTTTCTGCTGTGCAAGCCTCACATAAACGAACTGGCCATTTGAAAGTATCACGCCAGATAAGTTAAAGAGAAAAAAACCCGGGTTTTGATCCTTGCTTCAGGGGCATCTAAATTTGGGATAAGTGAAACCCTCAGAAAAATGTACCATCCCCCTGTCCTATGACGCATGTGTGGGCTGTAGTCCAATCAGCGCCGTATGCAGAGCATATTAATAATCTGCATTATGGTTCTGTTTAGACACAGAGCTCGGCAATAGTGAGCGGGAGCAGCTGTATCACCACTTCCCTTTCCCTTTAGATGTGGGTGTGGTCTGAATCCCAGCCTATCGGAATGGCTGGGCAAGGGAGGGGGCCTCCACCCCACAATGCTGGGGATGCGGCCAGCATTGTTTACATAGTCGTGGGAGCTGCCAGTCAAGGGGGGTTTAGCAGTGACCTGGGGAGGGGTTACACACAACGTGGCATCCTGATTAGGATGCCCCATGGGAAGGCCAGGGGCCGGTCTGGTAGTCGCCAACTTTCTGCCCTGCAAGTCTCACTTAAAGAGACAGGCCATTTAAAGTATCATGCCAGATAAGTTAAAATGGAACAAAACCAGGGATTTGATCCTTGCTTTAGAGTCATCCCAATCTGGGATTGTTTACATTGACATGGGAGGCGCAGGTAAAGACGACTTTTGTGGTGCCCTGGTGGGGGTTTCACACAGTGGGGCATCGCATTTTGGCATGCCCCAGGGGAAGGCTTCTAGACTCCAGGGCTGGCCTGCCAGAGTTTTCTTCTGCTTTAAGCTAGCTAGGCATTCATGAGCATACTTCTGATGGATCTATTCATCATTCCCAGTAAACATAAGGGGAAAGTGCAGCTTTGTAGCAGGCTGGTGACCCCTTGCCTTTACCGAGTCAGCAGAGCTACCTTACAGCATCAGCGCTGTATAAAATCTGCTAGTGGCAAATGGTGGCAGGTAGATTAAAGTATTTGCTCTATCTGTGAGTAGCAGGCAGGAGGTAAAATCTGTTCTGGGATGATAAAAGGGTGATTTCTCTAGTCATTACATCCCAGCTGGAGATAACATAGAACTATGTTGGTTTAGAAGCCAAGAGCATAAACAAACTATGCAGGCACATCTAAAATAAACGCTTCGCCTAGCCGGACGTTCATTTTGTGCACTATTTCAAAATTACACAAAATAACTGAATAAAACAAACCGATATAAAATGTGCTGCCTTTGCGCATGCAAGTACAATTTGAGCTTTTTTTAAATCTTATAATATTTCCCAATTCACGATACCATGTTACACTTGGAAGTAAGGCGGGGTGAACCCACCATTGCCCATGCTGGAATGAAGCTGGACTCGGACAATGAACACTTACTGTGCAATGAAGTGGCTAAATCCTCTGCACCACTGGCCTGGATGAAGCAGGGTTGGTGGAGGGTCCCTGGAGAGAAGAGAAGATTATATGTAACACATGAATAAAATACTTAAGAGAAGATTATATGTAGACCCATGAATAATAACAGCTCTGAAATATTTAAAACAATATTTAAAGAGATGTTTTACACCTTTTCCAATAGGGGATGTGCATTACAAAAAACAAAACAAAGGGCACTTTCTTCCAAACCCACAGGCCCGATCCCACAACCCTCCTGTTTTGGCTTCAAAGCCAACACTGCGCGCCCTGCTCGTCCCTGAGCATACACTTCTAAATACAAATCAGCAAGAGCCATTTGTGCACAAAAATCTTTATTACCCCGCACCACTGAGTATATCCAGGTGTGCTGGTAACATACAGATCCCGATTGGGACAGACAATACTAACAAAAGAAGGTGGGGTAATCCAGAACACCCCCACCAATATCTGTATATAGTTACCGCACAAACCACCAAAATATATTGCAATAATAGCCCTTTATTTCATATGTGGGTATAATTACATTGTTAATACTACAATACGCTATTCAAATTAAAATCTATATTAAAAACATGAGGACCCCGGGTACGTATACCAAGCTCTCAAAACTAGTACATATAAATATAAGTATGAATAAAGAGTCCCTACAAATAAATAAAACTACAATCAATTACCTATTAAAGTGTCAATACAGAATTAATTCATATGTGCTGTGCTATATACAGCATAAGTATAATCGAGGCTGTATGACCTGTATCTCAGTGCAGTATAAATATAAAGTACAAATGCAAAAAATGGTTAATATATACTGTGCTCAATACTTCAAAAACTATACTAACTATGTGTTCGTGCTCTCCCAGCATATGCTGTTCTGTGCTATTGGACAAGTGAATAAACCTTAACCCTTGAATACTACCTTAGTGACATATATAACAATCATGGGTAAAAGACACACGTAAAAAGCAATGGGACTAGTGTTTAAGTAGTACTTCACCGAATAGTCAGAGCTTTGCCCCGGGGATCCACCACCGCCTAGACAACGACGCGTTGCGTGATCCGGATTGGATCACTTCCTCAGGTCGTCTCAACCATCTTGCCGCCATGCCCGCCTTTTAAACGTAGCCCGCGCGCCCATGAATGATGCGCCGAGAACGCCCGCCATCCCGCGCCCCGCCCACCCCCGTGATTGGGGAGCGTAAGGGCAGCGTCATGGCCGCACCCCCCACACACATCTCCTGGACGTGCCTGCCGGTGAAAGCGACGCCGGACCGCGTGCGCGCCCGGCGCCCGGCGCGCAGGCGCACTCCCCTGCAGTAGGAGGCACCCGCGCGCCGGAACGCACAGCCACGCGCGCGGCCCCCCGCCGCCTCCCCGCAAGCTCTGATGTCACATTGTAACAGCTGGAGTTCGATTGCGGGACATGGCGGCACGATATACCCATAAAGATCCAAGAGCCATTTGTGATCTGTCACATGACAGGCCACCTGATGCCAATTAATGTGGGAGCTCCCATTTAACTGGAAGCAAGCCAGCACAGGAGGGCTGCAGCCCACAGGACGCCGATGGAACAAACCTGCGGGGTGGGAGGCAAGGGACCTGTCACTTGTCATGCCGAATTGCATAGGGGAAGGTTGAGTATCTCTGAAAGCCAGGGCTTAGATATTCAGATAGAAATAACCAGTTAAATAGTAGTCAGTAGACAGCTTCCATCATTTAAAGCAGACTCTTGTCTAGAGAAATCCCACCACCATGGGATTTTCTCCACAATCGAATGACATTCCCTTGGCGCTTATAGCCTGGCCATGGCCATCTTGGCACGGTTACATGCTCTGCATGTGCACCAACCAATGACATTGAATAGGTGGCAGGAGCGGGAAGAGAGCAGGGATTACACCCTGTGGGCACTGCCCAAAGTTAAATTTGGAACGAGGTAAGGTGTTTTTTAGTCCTTACCCCACCCATCCTGCCTCAGCTCCTAGGAGAGGGCCAGGGCAGGAGGCTTATTCTAGACCAGACTTCAGCTCAGCTGTTCTAGCATCTTTTTCCTGACATTATCTTAGTTGCATTTTACAGTAGTTTTTCCTGACATTTTCTTAGTTGTATTTTACAATACTTTTTTCCCTGACATTTTCTTAGCATTTTACAGTACAATCCATGGTCCGTAAACAGCTTACAAATTTTCAATGACATCTGCCACAGTGACATTACCAAAAACTAGACACCCCTCAAAATACAATTCTGTGATTACTCACCTTTTAGAATTGGTATTATAAGTATGCAGCACGTCCTGCTCCAGATAGTATTCATAACAGCTGGGTTTACCTCCACAAGAGGGCGCTTTACTGCAGAGATGGCAAAAAAGAGGCCCCTCCCGGTCCATATATACCCGGGACCTCCCACTAATTCCCCAGTATAGAAAAGCAGTAAGGGAACCAGGAGAAGCCAATAACAAATTCAACAACGCTAACAAGGAACAACAATCACCATATAGAGGATCCAAGAATAAAGCAATCAGGGTGGGATGGAGCAGGACGTGCTGCATACTTATAATACCAATTCTACAAGGTGAGTAATCACAGAATTGTATTATTCTAAGTATGTAGCACGTCCTGCTCCAGATAATGATTCATAACAGTTGGGACATCCAATAGCAGTGTCTGTACATAGGGCGGGATCCCCAAAAGCAACAACGCGCAGTTCAAACCACTGCCGCCTGCAGAACTTTGCGGCCAAAAACAGCATCAGCTGAGGCCCGAACATCAACCTTGTAAAACTTGGAAAAAGTATGAACAGAAGACCAAGTAGCAGCCTTACAAACTTGTTCAACAGAAGCCTGGTGCTGGAAGGCCCAGGAGGCCCCAACAGCACGTGTAGAATGAGCAGTAACACGGAAAGGAGGATCCTTCCCCCTAGTAGAATAGGCCCTAACAATAGCCTGACGAATCCATTTGCTAATAGTAGACTTAGCAGGAGCCAAACCCTTCTTGGGACCCGAGGGAACCACAAACAAGGTGTCCGTCTTTCTGAAAGGCGCAGTAGCCACCAGGTAGAATTTCAAATTCCTGACAACATCCAGAGAATGCAATGCCCTTTCCTTGGAATTACCAGGATTAGGGCACAAAGAAGGAAGCACAATGTCCTGATTGAGATGGAAGGCGGAAACAACCTTAGGCAAGAAGTCTGGTTAAAAGCGGAAAACCACCTTGTCCTGGTGTCTCTCAAAGTAGGGGGCCTGAATAGACAGAGCCGCCAACTCAGAAACACGCCGGACAGAGGTGGTAGTCACCAAAAAGGCAACCTTCAGGGTAAGGATAGATAAGGCAGCCACATGTACAGGTTCAAATGGAGGACCCTGAAGGACAGACAATACCAAATTCAAATCCCAGATCGGTACCATGGGTTTGCGGGGAGGTCGCACATGAGTGACCCCCTGGAAGAAAGTCTTGACCAGAGGATGTAGAGCGAAGGACCTCTGGAAGAAAACAGCCAAGGCGGACACTTGACCCTTCAAAGTGCTGAGCTGAAAACCCATATCCAAACCATGTTGAAGGAACTCCAGGATCCTAGGAATGGAGAACACACGACAGGGAAAGGCCCTAGACTCACACCAGTCAATGTAGGTCCGCCAGGTCCTATAGAAGATAGTAGAAGAGGATTTCTTCCTAGCTCTTACAAGACTATGGACAACCGAATCAGACAGTCCTTTCTCCTTTAGGATGGAGGTCTCAGCAGCCAGGCTGTCAAAGCCAGCGTTTGTAAATTGGGATAACAGAGCCGTCCTTGAGTGAGAAGGTCCGGAACCAAGGGTAGAGCATACTGATCCACTGCCAGCTGAACGACGTCTGCGAACCACACCTGTCTTGGCCACCTGGGGGCCACCAGAATGGCTGGCACCCTCTCCTGAACCAACTTGCGCAGAACCTTGCTCAGAAGAGGAAACAGAGGGAAGAGGTACAGGAGACCGAGTCCCTGCCAGGACAGAGACAGAGCATCCACCGCCAGAGCCAGAGGGTCCTGGGACAGGGAGACAAATGCTGGCAGCTTGTGATTGTGGCGAGAAGCAAACAGATCCACGTCCGGCATCCCCCAACGGTGACAAAGGGATAGGAAGACCTCACTGTTGAGGGACCATTCCCTCCAGCGAGAGGTCCCCCTGCTCAGGGAATCCGCCTCCAGATTCTCCGCTCCCTTGATGTACCGGCTGGTCCTGAAGGTGAGGAGTCAACTGCGCCAGCACCAACCGAACCGCCCTCAGCTCCAGGACGTTGATAGGAGCATGAGCCTCCTGAGGGCCCACAGCCCATGGAATTGGAGGGCTCTCCAGTAGCCCCCCCCCAACCTGACAGACTGGCATCCGTAGTGACCGTCTCCCAACATGGTGTCAGAGATGATCTGCCCCCCAGAAGATTCCCTCGAGTCCAGCCACCACAGGAGGGACCGCCGGACCAGAGGAGAGAAAACAAAGGCCTGATCCAGAGACAGGGGACACTTTTCCCAGGCTGAAAGGAGATGGAGCTGAAGGGGTCTCATGTGAAATTGAGCATAAGGGACTGCCTCGAAGCAGGCCACCATCTGTCCCACCAATTGCATCCCTTGCCTGATGGTAGGACGAGGGCTGGACAGCAGGAAATGAACCAGAGCTTGAAGACAATCCACCTTCTGCTGAGGAAGAAAAATCCTGGCCTGAATGTTATCCAGATTTATGCCCAGGAAGGGGGTCACCCGGGATGGGGAGAGGGATAATTGATCACCCATCCGAACGTTTCCAGGGCAGTTACCACCGTCTGGGTATCCAATTCTGCCTGCTGGAGAGAATGAGATGTAATGAGAAGGTCGTCCAGATAAGGGAGAATGCGAATGCCCCCGGCTCTGAGAAGGGCCATCACCCCCGCCAGCACCTTGGTGAACACTCTGGGGGCTGAGGTGAGACCGAACGGAAGTGCCACAAATTGGTAGTGCTGGTCCTCCACGGCGCACCTGAGGAACCGCTGATGTCCTGGGAAGACTGGCACATGAAGGTAAGCATCCTTGATGTCTATGGAAGTCATGAAGTCCCCCGGGCGCAAAGAGCTGGACATGATGGAACCATCCCTTTTGGGTACTGTGAAGAGATTGGAATAATAACCTTGACCTCTCTCCCCTGGAGGGACCGGACAGATGACCCCCATATCCAATAGGCTCTGTACAGCCAGAAACAGACCCTGAGCTGCTAGGGGGTCTAGAGGAATCCGAGACCTGACGAATCTTGGAGGGGGCCATGCAGCGAACTCTAGCTTGTAGCCGGAGGACACAACCTCCAGAATCCACCTGTCTGAGACCTGTTGCCCCCAGACATGAGCGAAGAGCCGCAGCCGTCCCCCCACCCGTAAGGGTGAGGGCGCCCCTTCATGGCTGAGCGGGCTTGATGACAGATTTGGGCTTGGATCCCCAGGAGGATCCGGGACGGGCATGGCCTCTGCCCTTGCCCCAGAAGTCTCCCCTGTGCCCGCAAAGGAAACCCCCCCTCCCTGACCTGGATCCATGAAAGGAGGGAGTAAAGGAACCTGAACCCCGAAAGGGCCGCGGCTGTCTTTTGCGTTGGGGCAACCTACCTCCCTTTGCAAAAAGGTCCAAAAGGTCACCAAAAAGGCGCAGCCCCTAAAGGGTAGCCCTGTGAGAGCCTTCTTAGCAGCATTGTCAGCTGCCCACTGGCGCAGCCAGACCGAGCGGCGAATAGAAACAACCAGAGCCGAGGTCCTGCTACACATCCTAATGGTGTCATCTAAGGCAGAAAGAATATAAGCGATAAACATCTCACATTGTGATAAGGCTGTAAATTCAGCACTAGAAGGATCATAGGGAGAGCCTTCCAAAAGGCCCATGACCAGAGACCGAATGGCCACTGCAGTAATAGCAGAAGCACAGACCGGGCGCAGGGCCGATCCTGCACAGGCAAAGGCATTGGAAGCCAGCTGGTCAATACGCCGGACATTTAATCACATCCGAGGGAAAAGGGTAACTTTTTATCCCATACCTTAGGGATACCAGGAAGCTGGCTAGGCCGCTCCCATTCTTTAGAACCAGATTATTGAAATGTGCCTGTTCTGGAAATTCCAAACGTGGCTTTGCAGTACCAAACAATTCCCCCTGTTGCTTGGGTGCCGCAGCAGGGAGGGAAAGGGAAAGCACAACAAAGATTTGAGTCAAAAGTCTATGGGTGTCATCAGCATCCCAATGCTCTGAGCCGGCATCAACGCCAAGGTAATGCTGATCATCAGAAAATTCTGAATCAGAGAATAATTCCCCCTCCTCAAGCGGGGTATAGTTAGATAAATCAAGGAAATCTTCAGTCTCCAAAAGAAAGGCTGACGCAGAAGGCGCCACGTGCCGTCTTTTAGCTGGGGCCTTACGGGCCGCAGAGCTAGCAATCAATCTCTCAATATTGGCCAGCCTGGGAGACACATCAGGCTAAGACTCCCCACTAGTATTGATCTCACTGGGAGTCATAATTAAGCGAGGGGGTGTGGGAGAGGACATGGTGGGCGCAGACCCAGACAGCCCAGAGTGCCGCGCAAGCGCCTGCTGAGCGCAGGGTGCACAGACCCACACATCATCGCTAACAGGGGATGCCCCACACACTACACACAGCCGGGCTTGTCCCGATGGGACCCCGATCACAATATCTTGTGAAGCCTCCATATGTTGATTTCAGTGGCACAACAAGCCAAAGGGAATTAAGCTATACAGCTACCCGGGATGCCCCAAATGTCCGCTGGGATAGTGAGGCCTCTAATAAAGTTACAGGGAACTAATAGAGGGGACAGGACCGGGAGAAACCTCTAAATCAGTTTTCCGCCTGTAAGACATAAAAAATACACCCATGAGAATGCAATAAAGTGATAATTAAAAACACACAGCCCGCAGGGACACTCACGGACCGCGGAGGGTGCAGCGATGAGCCAGTCGTGGATCCAGAAAATGGCGCAGGAAGGATTCTGGAGGGGCGGGCAGCAAGAAGGAAAACGCGCAGAGCGCGCCGATGGTTAAGCTACGCCCCCTCCAGGAAGCGCGGGGACAGGCTGAGAGACAGCCTCCCCGCAGCCAATCAGCACCAAACAGGCCCCCCGATGACGTCACCGCTGACCGCGGACGCCGCAGGGCGCACGTGTCAGCGGCGACGAACTGGGATAGCGGGAGAAGGGGGAGATAGATGCCCATAATGACACCCAAGTTCTGCTGGGGAGGGCACATAGCAGATGGGGCATCCCAATTCAGGTTCACCAAACCTGGACCGCCTACCCTTTAGTGGGGGATTTGCGGTAGGAGCAAGCTCCTGACAAAGCACCAATAATAGGTGCTGCCTACCATCACCCGACCACGCAGCCAAAGCTGGGAGGCAGAATAAAAGGTGGAATGGGTGGGAATAGTCCTACAGGGTCATGGGCTGTAAGCCCAGCTCACCTGCGAGAAGAGAAGCCATCATCTTGACCTTCGCAGCCCACTGCAGAGAAGATCTGGGGAATTAGTGGGAGGTCCCGGGTATATATGGACCGGGAGGGGCCTCTTTTTTGCCATCTCTGCAGTAAAGCGCCCTCTTGTGGAGGTAAACCCAGCTGTTATGAATACTATCTGGAGCAGGACGTGCTGCATACTTAGAATAAATTGATGAAAGGACAAAAAGAATGGAAGAAAGAATCTGACATTTTAACAGGGGTGTGTAGACTTTTTATATCCACTGTAGTTTGTGTAGAGTATGAAGATTTAGATACCTTTAGTCAGTCAGTACTGTTAGAGGTGTTCAAACTTAGATAGGATTACATAGGTTTCCATTTAAAGTACAGTTTCAGCCAGAAAAATAAGGTTGCAGTAGTGAGGAGAAGAGAAAGGGACTCAGCTTTGGTGAAAAGGTGAACAGTAAGGAAATGGAGGGAAAGTGCCAGAACAACAGTAAGCTAGATAGATGGATAGAACTGGTCTAAGCATGTTTAGAGGTAAGTTGACCATTTTCTCAGAGGGACAAATTCGAGACGCTTTAATTGTGACAGCTTAAAAAAGTCAATGTTGTCGCTATCGACAGTTAACCTAGCGAATTGTTAAGCTGTCACAATCTAAGCATTCCAAAAGTATCTCTCTGAAAGAATGGTCAGTTTATTTAGAGGGGACCCCCACATGTCAAGCATGTGGTCTAACATGTAAGGCATGTGAGTTGAAGGTGAGTTAGTTCATACAGTGTTGAAGATGGGTTGGACAAGGGTTTAAGAAGGACCCTACAGTAAGCTAGTGTCTTGTGACAGAGGAGCCAAAGAAGCAAGTCTGGAAGGTGAGACCATGAGACCATCAAGCCAGAGAGCTAGTGAGTTTGGAGGACTGGAAGACCAGTTGTTAAGGAACCAACACTTGAGAAACTACATAAAGTATTATGTCCAGCAGGAGAGAGTGTAATATCTGCTGTGGACTGCAAGTTGAACTGCTGAAACCTGCGTATCAAGGGGGAAAATAACCACTGCTGTTTTGTGGTGTCATACGTCTGCTTTGGTGCATGGCAAAAGTAGAGAGTAACCTAGGATTGTATTACATCTTACCCCACACCCCAGACCCTATGTCATTTTTTTTTTTAATTAACCCCCTATGTTCTGTCGGCCAGAAGGTAAAAATGGCTTCCCGCAGCAGCAGGATTGATGGGAGGTATGTATTAAAAAAAAAAAAAAAACAAATAAAATAATGTTTTCTGTGTGTTTTTTTTTTTTTTTTACTTTCAACCCTTTGTGAACTGGTAAGAGGTCCAGGAGACCCCTATACCAGTTCACTTAGGGGCTGACAAGTGCAGGTTTCTAGCCTGCAGAGCGGGGGGGCACAGAGGCTGGTCCTTGCACCCTGTTCTATGCCATGGAATGTATAGACCTCTGACCTGCAACTCTCCACCACAAAGGGGCCCACTGAGACCATGCCGCTCGAGGGCCCACATAAACCTGGAGCCGACCCTGCCCCAGACACTGCCACTGGCTGCTCCATGGTCCGTTTTTATACTGTTTTTGAAGATCCAGTGCCCAGGATCTGAAAAAGAGGAAGCAGATCAGGGCATCCTCATGTACTCTGAGTGCTCCATTCACAGTGTGACGTAAGCAGAGGTGGAGTTCTGTCTATGTATTATATATTGCAAATTCTGGAAGACAGGGCACATCTGCAAGGACAGATAATTTCAGTGGATGAGTATAGAAGATCTGGACCCCAATTGGCATTCCTTTTCACAAGGATCCCTATAGATATCACTATAAAATCAATTTCCTTATCCAGTCCGCACTTCCACACCATTCTTGAACCCCATGTCGCGGCCAATGAAGTTTGGTAGACAGGAGTATAAACTTTATTGGATTTTGGTTCAGTACTGAGCCCATAGATGCAAGTGTCAGGACTGTGAGTATGCAGAGGAGTAAGTATTTTTTGGTGGGGTGTTAAATTTTATGCGAGAAAAAAAAAAATATATTATGGTAAGGTTTATGGGAAAGTAATGAATGGTGTATTTTGCCCCTGCTATGCTCTTTCAGGCATGATCCATGCCGGGTTTTCAGGACCCAGTCCACATTCCCAAGTCCTCTACAGGTTTGTTCCCTAATCCCAGGCCTCGCACAGGTGATGAGGCTGATTGCGGGGAAGCCTAAATAAAAGGATCCGCTGAGGCTTTCAGTTTGTTGGTGAACAGCCTGGAGTAAGGAGCCCAGGCTACTGCTCAAAGTGACTAACAGAACTGTATGCAGCCGAAGGACTTTGTTTGTGTCCCTGAACTTGGACTTGTGGATGAGCAGCATGGGCTTGTATGCTCTGTAAGTGGACTTGATATATCCTGGACTTGCAGTTTGCTGGACTAGCAAACCCTGGACTTTCTTAGAGCTGGTGAAGTAACCGCTTGATATACTGCGTTGTATGCTGCAACCATCTCTGAAGTAAGAGATATTTTTGCTGGTGAATATTTTATTTTCAATAAAATTGCCTTTGATTTTGAAGAACTGTCGTCCGTGTCACTGCTGTTCGCCCCAGTCCCTGACAATATATATATATAATATCCCACTTAATCAGTATCAATCCTTATAGGGCATGTTCTTCCATTAATATATAGGGCTGAAAATGCTTGTAAACCATGTAGCCAGCATTTGTTCTCGTGTGATTTAATCAAGTATAATGCAGTGACATACGCAGTAAGTAATTTGTTGTCGAGAACATTATTAAGCTAGGAATTGTCTAAGAGACACAATACTTGTGGCGAATGTGCAGTTTCTTTGCATAAATTGCCTTTGGATTTGCCAGGGTTTAGCAGAATTGGCCATCTGCCCACTCCCCAAACAAACATCTGCAGAGCAGACAAGAGACGGAGCTTTACTTGAGCCAGCAGTTGGTGAGTCTGGCAGCAATTTTATGTTTCTATGCTTAAAGCAGAACAAAACTTGTGGACTTTCCCAGGCTTCAGGATGCCCCTGAAAAAATGCACCTCGCCATGCTCTGACAACGCATGCGTGGGCTCTCGTCCAATGAGAGCTGCCTGCTGTGTCTACATCATTCGGCAGACAGCTCTCATTCAAATTATTCATTCAGATCAATCTATCTAAATTGTTGTAAACAATAAGAACCGCCTGCTGTGACAACGCCTCATTGGACGAGAGCCCACGCATGCTCCGTTGGAACGTGGCAAGGTGAGTTTTTTTGTGCTTCCTGGGGGGTTTCACACAGGAGGGCATCCAGCAGCTAGCCCTGGAATCTTTTAGATTCCATGCTGGCCGCTGGTGGCTTTTGTTCCACTTTAACTATTCAGCAAACAGCCAACCAGATTCCAGATATTAATTTTACTTAAACTTACAAACATAGGCAGTAAAAATATTTTGTCTGATAGGCTCGGACTGGCCCATAATGGTACCAGGTGTTGCCCGAAGGGCCCCTGAATTTAAGGTGGTGCACAGAGCCCCAGCACTTCTGAGTGCCTGAGAATAAAATGGTTAGCCAGTTTTTAGTTTTGGTCCCCTAAAAACAGCTATGTTATATTACGCCAGCCATTTTTCTATTATTGGAGTAGTAGCTAACACTGGATATAATCCGTTTTATAATAGGAGAGGACATGTTTTCTACTCTACATATCCCTATCGCACTCATATTGTCTGTGTGCATAAGCCCTAAAATAATCTAGTAATATTTGCACATATTAAACCGAACCAACAGCCTGGCACAGTTGCAAAAAAAACTCCCCAAAACTCACCTGCCCCATCTGCATGCATGATACTGAATCATTGTCGGCACTTATATTTGCTCCTGCATTCACTGAAACACAGCCTCACATATTTTCTCCTGGTCTCAGCCATCTTTGAGCACATGGGAGGATTCTTCCTCTCCAGCATCTCAGCCGTGTTGCCTTGAATTAAGCAACATATCCCACAATGGGAAGCGGCAGGAAACCCAGAGACGCTTCCTTTTTGCAGGCCATAGGATGCCATGGGGGGCGGGGGGGAATTGATCACAGCAGGAGTTACAAAAAGGTAAATTAATATTTATGTGCAGTCTGAATTCAGTCAATCTGAATTGCCCAGGAGAGGAATGTATAAGAGCGCTGTTTATTGTAAGGCCGTTGGTCCGATTAAAAAATACCAAACCTTTGAGTTGAGTTGAGTGAGTGAGAAGTTTTCTTGTTTTTTGTAATGATCATAAGTAGAGATGAGCGAACTTCCTAAAAATTTAAATTGGGTGTTTCGACGAATTTCTCCAAGACACTTTTGAAAAATCTCTAGTGGAATGTGAGCCACTATTCACAGAGCCACTATTGCATCTTTTTGAGCAAAACTGTGGATAAGCACACCTTGCTATTATAAAGTGCTGATCCAAAGATAAGGTTGAAGACGTTTGTTGGTGATCTAGCTGAACAAAGATCATGTGCTCTTGGGGCTCCAACTCAAAGAGGGCCACTGAGACTCTCCTGCCCAACCTGGAGGAGGCCCTGCCTTGGTGTCATTAAAAAGGAAGAGGCATCCCAGGGGGTGAGGCTACATACCTTTTGGCTTCAAGTCTACTTTAAGAGAGGACTTCTTGGCAGTCTTATGCCCTCAGAGGCTATTAACGAATGCCCTTTTTGTCCTTTAACATTAACTGCCCTGTTGTCCACAAACTACTTCCTAATAATAACCTGTCAGGAACAGTTTTATTGCAGGCAAGTATTAAAAAAATAAAAGAGGCATAAGATTATTCCACCAAAAATGGCACGCTAATTACTAATTAAAACCACATGCCGTATGATAGATAAAAATTAAATCCTGAAAACATTGTTGGGTTCTGGCACAAATTCCGCCTATACTCTGCAAAATTCAACCTCCCTGACACCCAAATTGCCCTTGAATTAACAGATGTTCAATTAACCAGTCAAATAAGCAGTCACATTCCATTTATTCTTTACTTCCCACAAAATGCTAACACAGAGCATAAAACTTTTCTGTATTTTGGCCACTCATGGTCCAAAATAAACTTTGTAGCTGTAACAAAAACTTGCATGAAGAAACCCCTGTGCTAGATGAGCGATGGCCACTGCTAAAGAGGAGCTCATTCATTTCTATAAACTTATATGTTCAGTGCAAAATATCTTCGATTTTGGTTGTTGATTTTTAGGATAGGTACTAAACAGCTACTAACAATCACCTAAGCCATTGTCCAGGCAAATTGTTAAAACAAATCACTGTTTGCTTACCTTTCATGCAGAGGATTCATCTCGGTGAGCTGTTGGATAAAGCTGTTGATGCTGAGATTTACCTTCTGTTCTGTAACCCAGCCTCTGGATTTTAGTTATGAATTACCAACTTTTACATACCTTGAGAGGTGGACATATCCCCACTCAGGGGCGTAGCTAGGGGGAAACAGGGGGCACTTGCCCTGGATGCAGCAGGTCAGGGGGGCGCCAAAGAGGTACCTGAGAACAGGTGGGGGGCGCCATTTTGAATCACTGCCCCGGGTGCCGGAAAGACTAGCTACTCCTCCAGAATCAAAATGAGTGGGACACACCATTACTTGCGCCTGCAAAAAAGATCTAGAGCCTTATTTAAAAAGTGGCCTCAGCTACATCCAGCATACGATTTAACCACTAAAAAAAACTATAACGCTGATGCAGCGGCCCCCTAGTGCCTTATTTAAACCGGATCAACACCCGTTATTACTTTAATCGGTGTTGGTCCCTCTCTCTGCTGATAGGAAGAACCTCGGGGGGCATCCAGAACGCTGGAGCCCCCTCGCACATAACTGCACAGATCGCTCGCAATACTCAACTTCGCACCTAACTGCACAGCACCGGGAGGGGAGTCCCGCGATTGGCCACCGGGCAGTCAGGTGGGCAGGTCCTGGCGGCGGGCGGCAGAGAGGATGCGACTACGGCCTACATGACCGCCCGTTGGCCAGTCGCGGGACTCCTTTCCCCGCGCTGGCTCGTAATGAAGGTGAGTATTACAAGCAATATGTGCACTTAGGTGCGAGGGTGCTCCAGCATTCTGGATGGCCCCCCGAGCTTCTTCTTATCAGTAGAGATAGGGACCAACACTTGTTAAAGTAATAACGGGTTTTGGTCCGCTTTAACACTAGCGCCAAAAAGAATACATCGCCGGCCACTGTGGTTTAGCCGCCAGATGAAACCAGGCACTATAGGTCAAGATCCCACAGAGCACAATAGGCAGAGCTGGATTGTAGTGTTTAATGCTTATAATTAATATTAAGCACATTTATTTGTACAGAACTTGCATTGGGACCTGTTAATAATTGTAACACAGGACCTAGATGGGCCAACATTTATTTTTTTGTTGGTGTTAATAAAGTTGATTTTAATGGCTTTTTTTGCTTAACAATGTGTAATTTGGACACCAACAACTAAAACACAGCCTAAACGGACACAATGGAAAAGCAAATAATGAACATAAAAAGCAATAAGTTTCAACGAGATACGGACGATTATAAGAGTGATAGGGTCTATACATGGAGGAGAAATGGAAATCGATCTCCAAGACCGAAGTCCATACTAAAAAGTGCGGCTGGAAAGAAATTAGTCTCTTTCAATTTGTCGGAGTTTTCTGACTGGTCATCTAACAGTGACCGATCGGATCTAGAAACAGACACTCGAAATTTTTCAGGGTCAATGCCGTCAAGAACAAGAAAAAAGAGGCATCAAAGGGAGTCCACAGAGCGGGCCGCAAACATAGCGCAAAATACCAGCTACACTCTAAGGGAATGCAGGACCTAACTAATGTTGACAGTGTGATCAATCTTCCTTCTTACCTTCTTATCCGCTTACAAGTGATGAAATTAAATTACTATCAAGAGGACTATCATTTGCCCCGACATTTCATTTTGATTTATTTTCCACCGTTATGGATGTTAACAAGTTTGTCAGAAATCTAACCCTTCGTAAACATTTTTAGAGAGATCTGTCTAATGGTTCTGACTTATTGGTCCCTAACAGTGATGACAGAGGGCCCCCAAATATTGAGGAGGTATCACAGGTCTATTGTAGTGATATGTATATCCAAGACTTTTCCTTTCAGGATATGTCCATTAAAATACTTATGGATAATATGCCAGATGGAGGCCCTGACAAGATCCCGCCCCCCCGTATACCCCCCCCCCGTATACCTAAACCAACGAACAAAAAATGTTATCCCGTACAGTCTAGAACTACTGTGCTGGATGCATTTCAGGAGGCAGTGGAACGGAATCTTGTCAATTTAGCTAGCAGGGATAGGACCACGGTGCAAATGTAATTTGTCTTTAGGTGAGAGGAAAGCCATTGGTAGTCTGGCGAGTTATAGTAACATCATTATACGCGCCGCCGACAAAGGCGGCTGTGTAGTGGTGTTAGACGCGGATGATTATGAGAAGGAAGCGTATAGGCAACTGAATGAATCCCAAACATACTGTAGACTCCCTGAAGATCCTACGATGAAATTTCAAGTCCACCTTAAAGGTATTTTAAATGAGGGAAGGGAGCTAGGAGTCCTATCTAAGGAGGACGTGGAATTTATGTATGTGGATTCTCCCATTGCCCCGATCTTTCATCATCTCCCCAAAATCCATAAACCGCAACGCCCTCCACAGGGCCGACCTATCGTTGCGGGGATTGGGGGGATTGAGAATGAGAGGTTGGGGCAATGGGTCGATCTCCATCTCCTCCCCCTGGTACGGAGGTTACCCGGATATTTACAAGACTCCAGGGATGTTATGAGACAACACCTAAATTTTAGCTGGGAACCAAACTATAGATGAGTTACCTGCTATGTGTCATCGCTCTGTTCCCACATGATCTTAGCATTGCAGGCAATATATTTTCACCTGTGAAATTATTCATCTTATTCCCGGAAATTATCTCTCAGTCTCTACAGGAGGCCAGATAGCCTTTCTTCTACCTGGCTCTCCTGTAAGGGCTTTTTCAAATGTGCAGGAGCCAAATGTGGTTTATGCAGGTATGTTTCCCCAGGTGCTTATTTTTCTTCTATTGTTACAAATCAGACCTTTAAAATTAACAGCTTTATAAATTGTAACACTCCATACGTTATCTATTTGTTAACCTGCGAAGCCTGCCAGATTCAGTATGTGGGGTGTACCATCAGGCCCTTAAAACATCTTGCAGCGGCACATCAGGAACAACTCACTTCACCGTCTAATGTTAGCAAACATTTTAAAGATAAACATGGGGGTGATCTGAAATAATTAAGCTGTAAAGGAATTGAGAAAGCTGTCCCTGGCCCGCGGGGAGGGGATCTACACGAAAGGTTACTACAACGGGAAGTTTACTGGATCTTCAATCTTAATACCCGTATCCCAGATGGTTTAAATTTTCGTTGGGATGTGAAACTATTTTTAAAGGATTAGATGCAATATAGTGGCATATCAAGTTAATAACAAGGTCTCTGCTATGTATTAGAGTGTTTAATAAAAATATATCATATTTTTCAAAAAATATAATGTTTATTAAAATCATTGACAGTAGGATTAGGATGTTTGAGATCCCTTTTAAAATTATTTTCCCATAGTATGAAATCTAGTTTGTATATATACATTGTAAAACTATTATATAAATAATATATTTACTTTGTTACTGTTCTTATATTAATGTTGCTAATAGAGAGATATTCATTTGTATCTGTAGTCTCTATGCTTATTAATCTAGGGGGCTTTCCCGTATCCTTTGCAGGGCCTCTGTTCTGTTCACATCTAGTTTCTGATACTTGGCCTTTTACATATTGGCAATGCCGATTTTTTACTGAGATCGGGCCTCCATCTGCTGACTCTGTTTCAAGTTGTAACACTTGTTTACTGCATTCCATGTTGCACATGCGTTAATTAATTTATCCATCTAGACATGATTGACTATATTTCTACCCTTGCTATTATAGTGGCATGTCTCGCTGGTGTTTTAAAAAATCTTTTTTCGTGATATTATGCAGGAATGGTTTGGACTGCAGTAAATAATTAATGAATGAATTGGCATGCAATAATCTGTGTTGTTTGAGACATGGTATATCTCTTATCGGCTTACTAAATGTAAAGGGTTAAATATGTTGCCGTGTGTGACAGACGCTCTGTCTTTTGGACTTTACACAGGTTCATTACTTTCCTTTTCTTAAGCAAGTACAGACTGCCATTGTGTTGATTGATTACGTTATTCATTGTTCTGACTGTCATTGTATTGATTGATTACGTCACAGACAATGGCATTGTTCTGATTGAGTGTATTACAGACGTCTATTGTGTTGCTGATTGCGTTACCGGCAAAGTTGAGGGATTGTGTGCCCTGCTCCCATTGGTCTGTGTATTTGTCATGAGGTCCACGGGGGAGGTCCCCTTGCATGGAGCCTTGCATATAAGGCACAGTGTGGCACTAATAAAGTTGTCTTCACCTTCACCCTCAATACTGAAGTTCTGTCTCTTATTGGGGGAAACGCTATATTACAATTCACTAGCCCTTGTAAGGGCTGTTCCTGGTTCCTCACGGACGACTCTGGGATTCCTGCAGCACCTCTTACGATTGGGAAAAGGACGTCTCGGGCGGTGAAGCCCTCCGGCGATAAGGGTTATCGCTACACCGTGTGAACAACTCACACCTTCGGTGAATTTAATTATCAGCAGGTGAGTTGCCCTGCGCAAGGAGATGTGACTCCTAGGGATGAGCGAATCGATCCGGACGAACCCGGATTCGATCCGAATTTCAGGAAAAATTCGATTCGGATCGAATCCGAATTTCCCCGCGATTCGATCACTCGAAGTTTTCCTTTAACATCCATTCATTTACATTACAGGCATTCTAAGATGGCGGGCGGGACATGTCTGGACATGTATCCCGCGCCAGTGCAAGCTGGGGCAGTCACATGCAGCCTATCAGCAGCCAGCAAGCCCGGTGACGTCACACAGCGGTATTTAACGGCGGCCATCTTGCTTTTCCTCATTTCTCTATTGCATTCGTGACAGACAGACAGAACGCTGTGTAGCTGAGGCAGTTAGACAGGCTGGAGACAGGCTGGAGACAGGGACAGACAGGGACAGGCTGGAGACAGGCAGGAGACAGGCAGGAGACAGACAGGAGACAGACAGAAAGCCAGGGAAAGGTAGGAAAAACGGAGCTGGCTGACAGGGAGATTTTTTTTTTTTCATCCAGCCTTTGTTAGCGTTTTCAGGCTGCTTATAGTAACTAACTGTGCATATATACTGAACTGATCTTAAGTCTGCTGTGAGGCATCCCATTCTGTGACTAAAGCAGCCTCTATTTAATAGCATAATAAACATTTGCACTTATTCTCATAGAAATCAGGCCTGATAAAGACACTTTTGCTGTGCATGCTCTCTGGTTTTTGTGGCACTGGCATCCCATTCTGTGACTAAAGCAGCCTCTATTTAATAGCATAATAAACATTTGCACTTATTCTCATAGAAATCAGGCCTGATAAAGACACTTTTGCTGTGCATGCTCTCTGGTTTTTGTGGCACTGGCATCCCATTCTGTGACTAAAGCAGCCTCTATTTAATAGCATAATAAACATTTGCACTTATTCTCATAGAAATCAGGCCTGATAAAGACACTTTTGCTGTGCATGCTCTCTGGTTTTTGTGGCACTGGCATCCCATTCTGTGACTAAAGCAGCCTCTATTTAATAGCATAATAAACATTTGCACTTATTCTCATAGAAATCAGGCCTGATAAAGACACTTTTGCTGTGCATGCTCTCTGGTTTTTGTGGCACTGGCATCCCATTCTGTGACTAAAGCAGCCTCTATTTAATAGCATAATAAACATTTGCACTTATTCTCATAGAAATCAGGCCTGATAAAGACACTTTTGCTGTGCATGCTCTCTGGTTTTTGTGGCACTGGCATCCCATTCTGTGACTAAAGCAGCCTCTATTTAATAGCACAATAAACATTTGCACTTATTCTCATAGAAATCAGGCCTGATAAAGACACTTTTGCTGTGCATGCTCTCTGGTTTTTGTGGCACTGGCATCCCATTCTGTGACTAAAGCAGCCTCTATTTAATAGCACAATAAACATTTGCACTTATTCTCATAGAAATCAGGCCTGATAAAGACACTTTTGCTGTGCATGCTCTCTGGTTTTTGTGGCACTGGCATCCCATTCTGTGACTAAAGCAGCCTCTATTTAATAGCACAATAAACATTTGCACTTATTCTCATAGAAATCAGGCCTGATAAAGACACTTTTGCTGTGCATGCTCTCTGGTTTTTGTGGCACTGGCATCCCATTCTGTGACTAAAGCAGCCTCTATTTAATAGCATAATAAACATTTGCACTTATTCTCATAGAAATCAGGCCTGATAAAGACACTTTTGCTGTGCATGCTCTCTGGTTTTTGTGGCACTGGCATCCCATTCTGTGACTAAAGCAGCCTCTATTTAATAGCATAATAAACATTTGCACTTATTCTCATAGAAATCAGGCCTGATAAAGACACTTTTGCTGTGCATGCTCTCTGGTTTTTGTGGCACTGGCATCCCATTCTGTGACTAAAGCAGCCTCTATTTAATAGCATAATAAACATTTGCACTTATTCTCATAGAAATCAGGCCTGATAAAGACACTTTTGCTGTGCATGCTCTCTGGTTTTTGTGGCACTGGCATCCCATTCTGTGACTAAAGCAGCCTCTATTTAATAGCACAATAAACATTTGCACTTATTCTCATAGAAATCAGGCCTGATAAAGACACTTTTGCTGTGCATGCTCTCTGGTTTTTGTGGCACTGGCATCCCATTCTGTGACTAAAGCAGCCTCTATTTAATAGCACAATAAACATTTGCACTTATTCTCATAGAAATCAGGCCTGATAAAGACACTTTTGCTGTGCATGCTCTCTGGTTTTTGTGGCACTGGCATCCCATTCTGTGACTAAAGCAGCCTCTATTTAATAGCACAATAAACATTTGCACTTATTCTCATAGAAATCAGGCCTGATAAAGACACTTTTGCTGTGCATGCTCTCTGGTTTTTGTGGCACTGGCATCCCATTCTGTGACTAAAGCAGCCTCTATTTAATAGCACAATAAACATTTGCACTTATTCTCATAGAAATCAGGCCTGATAAAGACACTTTTGCTGTGCATGCTCTCTGGTTTTTGTGGCACTGGCATCCCATTCTGTGACTAAAGCAGCCTCTATTTAATAGCACAATAAACATTTGCACTTATTCTCATAGAAATCAGGCCTGATAAAGACACTTTTGCTGTGCATGCTCTCTGGTTTTTGTGGCACTGGCATCCCATTCTGTGACTAAAGCAGCCTCTATTTAATAGCATAATAAACATTTGCACTTATTCTCATAGAAATCAGGCCTGATAAAGACACTTTTGCTGTGCATGCTCTCTGGTTTTTGTGGCACTGGCATCCCATTCTGTGACTAAAGCAGCCTCTATTTAATAGCACAATAAACATTTGCACTTATTCTCATAGAAATCAGGCCTGATAAAGACA